>VUYV01000030.1:4414441-4711439 GCA_008711295.1 Anarhynchus alexandrinus
TGTTGACCACTTCCAATAACTCCCTGTTCCTCAATGTGTTTGGAGAGGACATCCAGAATGAGTCGCTCCATTACCTTCCCAGGGACCGATGTGAGACTAACCGGTCTGTAGTTTCCCGGGTCCTCCTTCTTGCCCTTTTTGAAGATTGGAGAGATGTCGGCCTTTCTCCAGTCCTCAGGCACCTCTCCTGTTACCCATGATCTTTCAAAGATGATGGAGAGTGGAGTAGCAATAACATCTGCCAGCTCTTTCAGCACTTGCGGGTGCATCCCATCAGGGCCCATGGACTTATGAATGTCCAGCTTGGTCAAGTGGTCTCTGACCCGGTCCTCCTCAACTGAGGGGAAACGTTCCTCTCTCCAGACCTTCTCCCTTGCCTCCAGGGTATGGGATTCGTGAGGGACAGATTTAACAGTGACGACCGAAGGAAAGAAGGCATTCAGTAACTCTGCCTTCTCTGTGTCTTCCACCACAAGAGCACCCGTCTCATTCATCAGTGGGCCTACATTTTCACTAGTATTCCTTTTTCTATTGATATACTGAAAGAATCTCTTTTTATTGTCTTTGACTGCAGTGGCCAAGCTGAGTTCTGATTGAGCTTTGGCCCTTCTAATTTTCCCCCTACATAGCTTTGTTATATCTTGATAATCCTCATAAGATGCCAACCCCCTTTTCCAGAGAATGTAAGCTTTCCTTTTGTTCTTGAGGTCCAGCCAAAGCTCTCTATTTAGCCAGGCTGGTCTTCCTCCCCGTCGGCTCATTTTTCGAGCCATGGGGATGGCCTTCTCCTGTGCTTGAGAGTGAGTGAGAGTTCAAATGCATTAAGATTTTAGTTTTGATTAGGATCGAATCTCTGAAAATAATTTTCTGATAGTCCTTATATACTTTGGTGTTCATTTTAAAGTGGCCTCGAGTGCATGAGCTAGGTCCCTTTCAGATGAAACGGAACCAGAAGACAGACTTTAAAGGTACACTTCATATAAAATCCATAGTCCTTCTACTGAAGTTTTGCAGAAAATATTGGTGTTTGTTTTTATTCAGTTTTAGTTGGTATTCGCCTAATTTCCCTTTCTTTCCCAAGCTGGTCCTTATGACATGTTTTTCTTATTACTTGTTTTGATTTAAAGAACTGAAATTTCATCAGATGATCCATAAAAATAATGGATTCCTGACCTAAACTTTGATGAAACACAGGAGAAAATTAGTCTGATAAGCAAAAAAGTTAAAAAGAAAAAAGAAGCTTTACTTCTGAACTAAACTAAACTGAGGAGCAGGCTGCTTCTTTTAAATAATATGCTTCCTCTTCTGCTGAAATTAATACAAGTAATAGCTAAGGATAAATAACATCTTTGCGTCTTTCTTTTTGTCCATCAACTAAATTGCACCATTTTAACTGTATCTATATAACATGGTTATTACTTCTCTAAATATGTCTGGGACAGAGAGGATAAAAATTTTAACACAATTTTAAACACTATGTGTCCACAGCAGGGATTTGTACTACTTCAGTGATTTTTTAGCAAATGTATTTGTATCAACACAAAAACTTGACAAGGTACACTTAACAGAGAATAGCCTGACAAAATGTGGTAAACAAAATTATGCCTCCTTTATTTCTTTTCTGTTGTAATTTATTACTTAACTATATAATTGACTTCAATTAAATTGAGTGTAAAATATTAAAACAATCAAAATTGGAAGAACTAGCTGGATTCTTCCAAAATGGGGCAAAATAAGATATCAGGGTGTGCATAAAACAAGAGAACTAAAGAACGATTCTGATATTGTCCAGTCAATATTGGACTGGACTCCCAATTGGAAAAGGGGAAAATTTTAAAATACTTCAGTGGTTTATTGTTTTCCAGTGACTTTTCAGGCATGCACAAAAACATATTTTTTCAGTTTCTTTTCAATTGCTCAACCCAATACAAAGTATTTTGTGTAACTCTTATGAAGTAATATACAGAAGAAGAACTTGACCTTTTTCTATTTGATGCCGTGAAAAGCTGAAATCAGGACTCAATAGTCTTGGTGACTATTAAGCAGGTATTCTTTATTGCAGTGCTGGATGCACTGGGGATCGCTCCTCCTAATGTGCACACCGTAAAGGTTTAGTTATACAGCTTATATACATGCCGTATATACACATTCTCAAGGTTTTCAAGAAATGGTCAATTCGTTCATTACTTTTCCGGGAACTCATTACCACAGGCTACTACCCACTCCGGTATGGGCATTATAGTCTCTCAGCAGTGCTTCAGAATCCTCTGGTAGTCGTTTACTCCTCTTTACCACTGTATTGTTTTAGTGAACTGTCCTTATCTGGTTGCCAAAACCGCTGGTTCTGGCCAAAAAACTGTTTCTAGTGTCTCAGTGGTCCTGTTCTCTTTGTTGGGTGACAGTTGTAATAGTTTAAAGCTAGGCCTGTTCCTTAAAAATAAAGTTAGTTAATAAGTTTCCATCGGGTTGTCTCTTCATACTCATAACCTTCTTTAGGCTGAACTGATCCTGGTCCTCCAACCTCTCGGGCCAATGCTGCAGCCCTGACCACCTCAACGGCCTTCTGTGGAGCTCACTCTGGTTTATTGATGTCTTTCTTGTACTGGTGGGCCCAAAATTGAACCACTAGAAGTGGTCCAAAGAGTACAGAGTGGAGGGGGATAATCCTTTCCTGTTAGCCACCTTTGTTGCAAAACCACGCCACTGGCTTGACACAGCTCCAGGAAATCCTGGTTGTGAGTACAAAGCAGGTTTCTTCTCATGCGCTAAAATAAGAAAACATATCTCTGTCTCAAAATCTTCAGTGTTTTGCTTACAGAGAAGACTACTAAACTGGTAATCAGTGATGTGATGCTTGAAAAACTTACTGTGGGTTATCTGTTGGTGGGGAACACTGGCATTTGACTCTTGACCTTTGGACAGTTAAGTGCATGAGGCAGTGTAGGACCATATTTTTTAGAATATATATATATTGATCTTTCACAGTTTTCTAGCAATGTTTCTGTTCAAGGTTAAAAATACTTGTCTTTTCTGCTTGCCTAACTTCATACATCATCAGTTACATTGGCTGTTTTTAAAAGTCAGTGTATGGAATCTAAAAAAAATATTACCACACGCCTGTGAAAAGTTTAGTGCCTTAACTACTATTTATATTACAACTTTTGTATTATCCTGAGATGTCTGAAGGACTGACTTATTTATGAGGTTGCGGTGGCCAGGCTGGGTGCCTTATTATTCCAGCTTGGCACAGTCTGGTTCAAATACAGGTAGATGAGGAATGAAATATATTTTTATATAAAAATTACCGGCTTCCTAGGAATCCCTAACTCAGATATTTTATATTTTCTGTAAAGTAAGTATTATCAGCAGTGAACTAATTAGACACCTCATTTTACTAAAATCTGCTCTGTATCTGTATGTGCCATCTGTTCACTTCAGTCTAAGAAAAACAGACTGTAATTCTGTTCTGTAATTCTGCTACCAATCATTTCAGTTAGATCGTAGTTGTCTTTCTCTTTGTAAATATGCATGAAAATAAAAGGACATAGTTATGTTTATTTGAACCAAAAGTGTTGATGGTGGTGTCACATGAGAAGTCCTACTTTCATGGATATCCTTCTCATACATTCTTTAAACCACAATAATCCACATTCTCTAAGCCAGTTTGGAAGTTTGCCTCAATGACTGCATCTCAGTGACTCATTGTCTGGGAGAGTGATCTCATAGCATGAGGAGAACAAGTTACTTGTATACTGTACTAATCATAGGTCCAGTCAAGGAATCAAATCCAGATTGAGCACTACACTGACAGCATCTCAGAAACTATACAAAAAAAAAACAAACAAGGAAGCATAAGGCAGTATCTACCGAAGTAGCAAATTTATACCATTACCTGTCACGAGACCCCCATCAGTGGTTACAGCCAACCAGTCAATTCAGTTTATAAACCTTCAAGCTTCTCAAAACCATTTTTTGTCCCCTTCCTACATATTTCGATTGCACAGGCATTCTGAATTTTAGTAATTTGAAATCCTTTTCTTACTGTTACCTGATTTATTTGTAGTTAGGGTGGTCCATGCCTTTATTCTTTTGACAAGTTTGTTTAAACAGTTCTCCCACCTTCCTGATGTTTATCTCTTTGCATTTATTGAAAGCAATCAGTAAACTTGCCATAAGTATCCAATGTTTTTCTGTGGTAGATCATGGTCCTCTAAGTAGTCTAGGAGATCTGTTGTCATATGTAGTCACATATTCCAGGACAGGTTCTTTCTTTTCTTTATCATACTAATATGAGTCATCTGGACTCATTAAGGTTTGAATTTTTCTTTATTAAATAAATAAATAAATAAAATATCCAGGGATAAAACGAAGGCAAATAAAACTTCAAAGGGATATGACCTGAAATATATACAATATTTAAATGACAGTTCACTGGTAAGTGACATAAAAAAAGAAAAAAACCCAAACTGTTTATCTCAGTGGTTGGTCTGGTACTTTCAACATGAAACACAGCAGTAAAATATTTTTAGCTGTTTCAACAGTGTAACACATGTAAAGAGAGACTTCAGTTAACTGAACTCTTCCAAAGTGGTTAAGTTTTCTTTTTTTATGGCAGGAAGTTTGTCTTTCCACTTATTTGAGAGCTTCTGGGAACTTCTCTTTAGATTTAGTCTAAATCCCATGGTGACAATTTTATTACTCTTTCCAAAAATGTGGTCATGTATTCTTTTGCTAGTCTTAAAACATCTTTGCCCTTACAGAAAAATTACTTGCATAGCATAGCATTGCCATCACTTGCTTTTCATAACAGCATTTGAAGAGTTGGCATTTTGTTCTTGACTATCAGCTTTATGCATCAGAATGTGGGTTAGTAGATAAATAAAGCTACTTTATTGATTTAATTTGTGTCCTAACTCTAACCATGGTTGTAATTATTAAAGCCAAGCAAATAATTTATTCAATTACTTCATTAATCTTTCAGTTTATGGAATATCTCTGAAGAGACAGAGTCTCAAATTTTATAAAATATTCAGTTTTGTTTCAGTAATCTCTTATAAAATACATTACATTGCGGTTTTTATGAATATTCTAAATTAAAACTTCATTGCTTGGTAGAATAGATCAGGCATATTGGATAAGATTTTTTCTCTTTATTTTGCATAATACAGGAATTCTTGATGGAATATGCCTGCGTAAAATTTGACTGCTGCTAATCTTCACAGATAATCAGCTTGAAAGTTTTGCTTGCAGTGTGTATTTTGGTCAGCAAAGTTTATGTTAATCCAAACAGGAGAGTGGCAAAAGTACAGTTATAGTAAACTTGTCTCAAGCCAGGCTGGTATTGACATATGTCAGTGGTAGATACACCTCTTAGTGATTTAGAAAACTTCAAGTCAGACTCTTAAAAACATAAGTGGGCATGGCTGAAAGTGTTTTTCTTTATTGTCCATAGGTCCATTGCAAGCGTTCTTTTCATTGGCTTGGATTATGGAAGAGGTAGGGCAAAACTGTGTGTAGACAAAGTATCACTGGTGGCATCTTGATCTATTTGAAGGCGTCCCTGCCCATTGCAGGAGGGTTGGACTTCTTTTTTGTTAAAATAAATTGCCTCAATTCTGTTTTGGTTTCATGTAGCCATTTGGTCCATACAGTTATTTATTTTCACAGTGCTGATCCTCATTTAAATCAGCTGATCTCAGCTGTGGCTCTCCATTACTTTTTCTTTCACTACTTATTGATTTTGAATTAATAATCCAGTTGCTGAAAAGTTTTTTTCTTTTGCTAGGACACTTTTACCTTAAATTGCATATGTTAATGTGCATGTGCACTCACATGCATGCATACACATAAGCACACACTCACAAATGTTTTATAAATATGTTGCCCTTATTTTTGTCCATTTAAAACATTTGAATCTTTATTTATTCACCCTAGACAGACAAAACCTTGGTACTGGCCTCTAACATTATACTCAGGCATCTAATGAGTATGACATAATGGGTAACAAATGCACGTGCTGCCAGCATGGAGGTCTGTAGAATCTTGAAGACTGAGTGCTGTGCAGACATTTACCTCTGGACTTTTTGTCTAACACTTGTCATTTTAAGAATAACAATGGTATAGAAGATTGGTCTCTAAGAATGGTTTTGCAGTTATTGCAAATTTATAAGAGCTTATGCTTCTTGTGAAGGATGTAATTGCCCTTAAATTTTTATTGAATTTGTAATTATCCCACTCAGCATTATCTAGTGTTAGATAAGAAGAAGGGACAAATGCCTTTGATCGCAGTGGCATTTTCACATAAACAGAATAGCTGATGAATATTCCATGCTTAAAGAACACAGGTTGAATATAAGCGAACAATTGAGTATATTGCTTTAACATACTCCATTTTGGAGTGTCCCAAATGACTGATTTCTGATCAGTGACTCCATCATGCACATCACATGTACTCAGGATTTCATTAATTATGAGTTTACAAAGTTGCATTGATCAATGTGGTAAGAACAAAACTGCTTTGGCAAAGTAACAGCAAATCAGAATTAATTTGCAGGTTAACTAAGAGCCCAGCTGTTCATCATAGGCAGTGCATCTCAAGGACAGAGCTCTTCATCCATTAAGATTCCCTGACATCTTTCAGACCCCAAAAGCACATAGGCAAGGATAAACAATCCGATTTTTCTATTTCCCTGAAGTAAAATTCAGCAGGTAGGGAACTCAAATATATTTTATATTTCAGATCTCCCCCCACCCCCCCCCAAAAAAAAAAAAAAAAAAGGATGAAGATGAAAGAAAAGTAAACATACTGCATTTTGTGGTACACTCGCTTGTATTTTGCTGTCATAATACAGTTCCAGTCATATTCCACACACTGCCAACTGCTTTCTGCCTTCTCTTACTTAGAAACAAGGAAACAAAGTGCAAATAGTTGTCCAGGGCAAACCGCTGACATGGGTTACATTTGTTATTGTGGTAGATGTTTACACCTCAGAGGTTTTGGTTTTTCTGAGTTGAACAGTGTTTTTTGCCCCAAAACACTTCTCCAGGACACCAGAGATTTAGTAGAGAACCTAATAAAGATAAATATAATTCAACAGTTTTGCTTAGCAATGACAAAACATAATTTAAGTACCTCAAACGACCAGTGTTCACAGTAACTGTTGAGGTCATGTGGACTAAAAAGAAATGCTGTCACATCTTGATTTTTTCTTTTTACTTTGCTGTACTGAAAATTTGTGAAGTGCATATCCTCACAAATAAACTGTGTCCATACTCTTACACAGAAAAGAATTAATTCTAACTGTCCATTATCATATGCAGTTGAATAAAGAAAGGATTTGTAAGTGACGTTTCATATTGGTATCATGTAACCAAGAGGAGGACATGTATTATGTGTCAAATAAACATTATTGCCAATGGATCAGTATTTATTTAATCTCCAAATTTGCTTATGATTGAAGCTACTGCCACCATGGTTCTGATTCTGACTTTTCTGCATGTCAGTAAGAAACAGATCAACTGAGGCAGCAAGCAAACACTTGTGAAAGAATCTTACAAGCGCCAAGATTTCATCTCTTGAGTACCTTCTCCCTGAAACTTCTACAGGAGGTATAACTCTGCTAGTAATTTCTCCTACCTGACAAAAATTCTTTAATTCTTATTTTTTCCCTTCTTGGTTTCTATTTCATTGGCCTTGTCTGTCCTTAGGCAGTAGCTCTATTAGTGAATTTTTCAGCTTCCAATCCTGCTATTGTCCTGTTGAATGCCACGATAAACTCACTTGTTTTACATTTTATTGCTTAGCTTGTACTCCAATTTGGCTTTGATCCTGGTGTCCAAACAACCAGTTTAAACTATTATAGTTTTCATCTTTCTTGATCACAGAATAGAAACATCTTCTTCATTACTGTTATGAAGCCAAATTATCTTGAGAAGTCTGCGTGGTGGTTTAGACATGCTTATCTGTACTTTATATTTCTTACAGACCCCAAGGGACTCTTTACCTCCTATTACCCCAGACTGTAGAAATAGTTTGCCACCAAATGCTTCATGGGTCACCTGCTCTTCAGTCCAATTGAATGTGCTGTTTGAGAGAGCATGTGTATATACAACGAGCCCATTAAGACATCTGCCTAAAGAAGATATATCCATCTCTTAGCCTTTAAATTGGGGTCACTGATGAAAGCTGGTAGGGCTCTTACATCTTACACGCTAGAGTCCAGTCAGGGGATAGGATAACCCCACTCTGGTGTTAGTTGACTATTATGAGTGCCGTTGTCTTCCTTGTTCACCATGTGTTTCAGATGCAGAGAAGATAAACAGGAAGAAAGTGCCCATCTCTGGGAGCAGAGAGAACAGGACTGAAACCTCACTAAAGTTGTGTATGTCAGGGGCACTGTCCTGCAAAGTGCATGTACTGCTTCACTGAAGGCCTGGCAGCAGTGGGATGGAAGGAAAAGAGGAAACGTGGAACTAAACCAGCTACAGTGTTGAGAATATTCACAATGTCAAAAGCTTTCTTCTTTGCATCTTCTTACATGTGTTACACCTGCTAGAGGGCAATGCCTGGAGTACTGCGTCCAGCTCTAGAGCCCCCAACATAAGAAGGACAGGGACCTGTTGGATCAGGTCCAGAAGAGGGCCATGAAGATGTTCAGAGGGCTGGAGCACCTCTCCTGTGAGGACAGGCTGAGACAGTTGGGGTTGTTCAGCCTGGAGAAGAGAAGGCTCCAAGGAGACCTTATAGCAACTTTCCAGTATCTGAAGGGTGCCAGTATCTGAAGGGCGCTGGAGAGGGACTTTTTACAGGGGCATGTAGTGATAGGATGAGGGGTAATGACTTCAAACTAGAAGAGGGTAGAATTAGATTAGATATTAGAAAGACATTTTTCACTCTGAGGGTGGTGAGGCACTGGAACAAGTTGCTCAGGGAAATTGTGGAAGTTCCATCCCTGGAAGTGTTCAAGGCCAGGCTGGATGGGGCTTTGAGCAACCAGGTCTAGTGGAAGGTGTCCCTGCCCATGGCAGGGGGGTTGGAACTTGATGATCTTTAAGGTCCCTTCCAGCCTAAACCACTCTATGATTCTATGGAAGTTCCAGATACACAGGATCAATTACCACTCAAGACTGATGTGCTAAAGTACTTGCTCCCAGGAGTTTTGAGTGTAGCTTTGGTTGTGTAAATCTTTCAGACCTATGTGAACTTTCCTGCAAGAGGCAGGTTAAATAACTGTATTAATTGTTGAAAAAAAGTTAGAATTTTGTACTGCGTGTGGCAGCTCCTTGTACTATTTTTTCCTAGTGAAACTTTTATTTGCAATTGGATAACATTTAGGAACATTTAACATTTGCATTTTTCTGTGATAAAAGCATCTGCAAATTAGTGAGAATTTTCCAAGGAAATAAGTATTGTTTCTAGGTGTGTACACTTAAATATAGAAGAAGTTTAGTTTAATGATGCAAGACTTTGGAAAGAAGTTATTTCCCCACCCAACTCTATTACTAATTCATAGTAAATCTATTTTACTTTTTGTCAATCCTACAGAATAATTTGACAACCTTACTGCATTTTGAAAGCAAGAATCAGCGACACGTAGTAACTCTATTTTTAAAAGTAAAAACACACATTAGAAGTAAACTGGGAAAAGAGCCTTAAAATTTGGTCTCACTGATTGAGAAATCATTACAATAGGCTAATAATTTCAGATTAGGTGTGTAAACCCCATTACAGTCAAAATCAAAATTCTCATTGCCATCAAGGAAGCAGAATGGGGATCATCATAAAGTCTAGGATAAAAGCAAAACTGACAGAAATAAAAGGAGGGATGTCAGCTAATGCACTGCCCTTTATATTCACTGTGTTAATCATAGTTATTGCACTCAAGAATATCAAAATCTGTTAAGGCTCACTCAGCAACTAAGCAGAAGTTAGCTTTGCCTATCTAACCTTTATTAAGCCCCAAGACGGCAAGATATGGTAGTCTTTTAATCACATAGTTACAGAAATCATGTGACCTGAAGCCCTACCTTGCCTTGTGGCTATGTTCCTACAGTGAGAAAGATATATATGTAAGGACTGGATGCATGTCAGCTACTTATGCCTTGGCTTCCTTCGGGAGAGGCACACTGTCAGATGATGAGGTGCAAAACAGTCCAACAGTTGTGAATGATGATGAGATTAAGACTTTAGGTCACATATTGGAGTGCATTATACCAGAAAACAGATGCATAAATTTTTGGATCTTTTATGTGAGCTGCACTATAGGCATGCAATGCATACTGCTCAGTTAACCAATGCTTTATCTTTCACTTACGGCTCAATGGGCAGATTAAAGCGTTGGGTTCTGACCTTAATTGAAGATATAATTATTCATTTTTTCATATACTTCTGTTTCATGTCATGAATAGTGTTTCTGATGTGAGGAAATTATATAATCCTTGCATTGCAGATGAGGATTTCAGGACCCAAATGGAAAACTGAAACACAAACAAAAAAATGTTTAGAAGTTTTCTACCTGATTTCCAGCTGTATTTGAAACACAAAAACCTGATTTATTTTATTGTTTGTTTGGTTTGTTTTTTTTTTTAATCAGAGAATTCAACTTTGTAAAATCCTTTCAATTATGAAAGCACAAGTCTTGATGACTTCAGTAGCAAAGGTGAATCAATCAATATTCCTCTAATTTATATTACAAGAGAACAAACTATATCACCCCAAGAAGAGATAGGCATTTAGTGACCACATGAGTGAAGTGTCGTACAAGTAACTTGCTTGTTGTGAAGCAAAAATCTTGTGCTACTTGTCTAGAATCACACAAATGTTTGGTGTGGATTTGCATCGAATCCAGTCATTCAAGCATCATTTAGTAATATTTGCTATGAAGCTTCCTTGTCTCTTTTGTATTACATTAATTTACCACAAACTTTCCAGCTTCTGCAAAAAACCAAGAGATTTTATTGTCTTTTCTAACAGTAATACTAAAACCTCCATGATATATATTTCCAGATATAACCATAACGACTGAATCTGTCAGTGGCACCAGAGCTTTTAGTTGTTTATTTTTTGAACTAGGAGAGGAAATAATAGCCATATCTGACAGCCATCCACTATTCCTTTCTCTTTCTTCCTCTTTTATGAAAACTAATTTTTCCTTACACATAGTGTGCATAACCAAGGTGGTAATGGTTGAAGTCATGGAGAGTACATGAAAAATACATTCCCTGTTGTGAAGTTTAACGACATCTTCTAGTCCAAAGCAAATGGGAAACAAACATTATATGGATTGTCGAGTTTAGTCAGCTGTCAGTAATGTGAGAAAAAAAAAAATTCCCAGGTGTTCTATAGCAAAAACATTTTTATGTATACAGGCCAGGAAAATGGAGAAGCTATGAAAGACTGAATCTTTACTTGCTTTTTCTGTGTGCACTGGGTTTGTGCAAGGTGGTTAGCACTAACTCTCATGAGAGGCTTGCACAAACTCAGCAGTTAGCTCACCTATTTTAGGAGGTCAGCTACCTCTAGGAAAGTGCAAACTGTGATATTATTTTATAGACTTGTCATTAGGGAAGTGTCAAGCAGATTTTTCATGAAGACAGCAAAAGCATATCACTGACATCAAAAGAAACAAAACAGCTCCAAACTTCTTCCTAGCAGAGGAATGGAGCACTTTGTGCAGGAAATGAGGTGTAGGATATTGCTTTTTCTTTGTCACTTTATCTATTTTCAATTCTATTTCTATTCCATTGCTATTACACAAATAGATTCCCATTAGTTGTACTTCATTATAACTACATTATACTTTCCATGCTTCATTGTGTTTCTTTTAGGTAAAATAGAAAGAGCCTGGTTCAAACCTCAACTAAATTTAGTGTTAGGGAGTCTTTGCAACAGTTTCAGAGATCACTTTGGATCAGTACCTTAAAAATTTAAATATATTCTGTTTTATAGTAAAAAATGGGAATTTTAGATTTCAACCTATCCTGAAATTATTTGGCTTTGGTTTTATTTTTTCTCAGTATTTTATGTTTTATCTCACATCTTCTTTATTTTATTAAAGTAATTACCAATTCAAAGACTGTGGAAGAAAAAGCCTAAAAGGCCAGCATAACCTGAAGTTCACTATTTCCTTCAGAACATTTATGGTTAAACTGTGCCTTACTCTGCAGGAATCTTCAATGATTATTCTGGGATTTAATTTGTTTGGAGTATTTATCTTTAGATTGGTGGAATTCAGCTTCTGAGTGATGACTTCCTTTGTGCTGAGCTATGCTGTCTTGCAGTTTTCATTGATTGTTAAAAAACTAACCAAAAGAAAATAAAAACTAGATAAGTAGTGGTTTGCCTCCTGGTAGCCAAGTTGAAAAGGCAAAACCTATTTTTAAAAAAGTATTAGTCGGATCATTATTTCTATTGCTCAGTGTATCCTTATCACCCCCTTTCAAAAAATAAGGCTTATTCTTGCTGTATGGTCTGTTCTAATCCAACTGAGCCTCAACATTTCACTGAAGCTAGAGTGGACATAGCAAAAACATTTTTAAAGCTGGCAGTAAACGACAAAAAATTCCTAATCCTGAGGTGCTGCCATTTTTGATTCCTCAGCACAGGTGATGCTAAGAGAGTGAGCAGTTTTTTTGGAAAACTTAGATCAACCTCTGAACTTACTGGGTGGACTTAATAATTTTGTACTTGCAATACTGTATAAGAAATGTTTCAAAAGGCATGGTGTTCTACCAAAGGCCCTATCTACTGACTTTGGACAACAGGGTTGATACTTGTTTGAAGCCATTCACTTTGCTCTTTGTAAAAATATATCTTGTTTAACTGCCTGGGACCTCTAGCTTATGAAATACCTGCTTTGAACAAGTCAGTGACATGCAAGAGCAGTTTGTGATTTGTGTTGAGATATTTCTCATTACATATGAGAATAGCATGCCCGTAAAGATTGCATTGCTATGCTGGTCATTTGCATAGATATTCTGTGTTCGTATAGCAGATCATTAACCCAGAGAAACCTCTGAAAAGACAACACTCAAACAAACAACAGTGTAAAGATGCTCTGACATCATTGTTTTGCAGGTTTCCCATCTGTGATAACAATACCACTCCACTTCTAGATTAATTAGTTAGCTGTAGAAAAAAAAACACAAAGAAAGAAATTAATTTTAGAAGATTTCATTTGCTTTTTTTTTCCTCTGTGCTTTTAACAGACTCTTTAAATGTTCTGCAGAG
Organism: Anarhynchus alexandrinus; assembly: GCA_008711295.1. NCBI lineage: Eukaryota > Metazoa > Chordata > Aves > Charadriiformes > Charadriidae > Anarhynchus > Anarhynchus alexandrinus. The sequence goes on from VUYV01000030.1 coordinate 4,427,670, forward strand.
ACTTTTGTTTGGTCAAAATGCTGGCACATCTACTGAGCTGCTCAGTTCTTTAATTTTTCTATAAAGCTACTGTATTGTATTTTTTTTTCACCCACAAAGTCATGAATGTTACTGTCATTACTTTTTGGATCAATTTAGTCAAATTTATTCATTTAAGTTATTGTATTGACAACACATGTCAGCTCAGTGAAGCTGCTCTTACACTTGACTGTTCTTATCAAAATAATTCATATTCAAACATGACAACTTCAGAGAGAATAAAATCCAACCACACCTTAATAAGAATCAAGTTTTTTATTTCACTGCTACCATCTGTGCTGAAGGAAGAATTTACAGACTATTCTGTCATGAAAAGCCCAACATTTAAAATTGGATATTTATTTTTCAGTAAGGAAGCAGACATTGGTACTGGAGAGACATGTATGAATTACTGAAGAATTCTAAATTAATCTACAGATGTATTTATCCTACAGGTCTGGTAAAATTTCCATCGTTTTGAAGGTCATCACACTAATTGTGCAGTTAAGGTAGGCGGGCACTACTCTTGTCAGATACATTGCTATGCACTAAGCCCTTTATGCAATTATCTGCACTGTCTTCATGAGCAACTAATGCTGTAGCAAACAGGAGATTACTGTTTAAGCAAATGCTGATTATCTATTTCCATATGGAAGTAATGCGATGAAATGAAATTGTGTATGATCTACAGGATACCAGGCTTTAAAAATGTGTGAATCTGTTAAATGTGTTTTGATTCACTTATTAACTTGCACCTAAATAAGTCTCACAGAGAAGAACATGACTTCTAAGATACCCGTATAAGCCAATATTGGAGAACTGGACTGAGAGGAACCACGTGAAGTTCAACAAAGGGAAATGCAAAGTCCTGCATCTGTGAAGAAATAACTCCAAGCACCAGTACATGCTGGGAGGCAAATGGCTAGAAAGTGGCTTTGCAGAGAGACACTTCAGGGTCTTGGTGGCCACCAAGCTGACTATGAGCCAGCAATGTGCCCTTGTGGCCAAGAAGATCAGCAGCTGTCTGGGCTGCATTAATAAGAGCATAAGTTGAGGAATGAGATACTTCCCCTCTACTCAGTATTGAGGAGGCCAGGCTTACGGTCCTCGCTCCAGTTCTGGGCTCCCCAGAATGAGACAGTTACAGAGTTACTGGAGCAACTCCATCCCAGAGACACAAGATGACTAAGAGACTGTTCAGCCTGGAGAAGAGAAGGCTCGGGACAATCTTATCCGTGTGTATGAACACCCAATTGGACAGAATGAGAAGAAAGAGACAGGCTCTTCACAATGGAAACAAAAATTTTATTTTTCACTTACACAAAGCCAACAAGTCAGCTACAGACAAGGAAAGAGATATGCAAATTTTGAAAACATCAAACGAAGGCAGAAGAAATATATAATTTTTTTTTTTAAATATTGACCATGTGTTTTGTCCATGTAGCATTGACCGCTAACACATTTCATTAATCTTCTGTTATTAATAATATATATATATCTTCTGTAAACTGCAGATTAGAGACATTTGAAGTATGCCAGTGACATCTCTAATATTCTCTTTCCATTTCTTTTTAAAGATATTTTTAACAAATACAATCAGTACAAATATTATTATCTGTTTGGTTAGTACTGAAAACCGAATAAATGTAAAATAAGACATAAGGCTGAAGCTAAAAGTAAGTGTTACATTCTGACAAATAACACAGTTCACACTGCAGTGCTTATGAATCAGATGGTTTATTTCAGGGATCTGAACTTTATGATGACTGAGAACTATTTCAGTGCTTTAAGACTTGTGGGTGTCTGAGATGATTCAATCAGCTGTGACATGACTCGTAAAAATTAGAGTAGTTCAGAGAATATATAGCAACTTCTTGGACCTCATCCAGGAAAGTTACTAGGTGTGTTACACTGAGAATTTCCCTTTTCAGAAATGCAAAAAAGTTATTGGAGTAAAATCATAAAATAAATATTTTTTTCACACAAATAAGGAAATGCACTGCACTGGGATTAAAAAGAGACCAAAGCTAGTATTTTAAACTAATTTTCATTTCACAAGCAGACAGTATGTATAAAAACAATTTTCTTCCTTCACCTTCTTGAGCACAAATTGTTCTTTGAAGAAGAAAGGACTCATGGGTTGACAAAGTTGCAGTATAAATAAACAATAGATGTTTATTCATCAGCACTAACTGAACTGTTCCCTAAAGAAGTAGCAGTGTATTCAGTTTATGATGAATAAAAACTCCAAGAAAATCATATAACATCCCACCCACAGGTGAATGAATAAGTATCTCATTGCTTTCTGTGTGCAGAAAAAAAGATATGGTGACAAATACTATCTGCAGTTTGCCTTCATCACATGATAGCAGTTCAGAAGGAATTGCAGATAGGATTACTAATTTATTAAAACTGACTGAAAAAGCCCCTCTTCCCATCTCAGTTTATAAAAGAACATGCTTGGAACAATAGTTTCTCTGTCTGGCAGTTTAGGCAAAGCAAAGAGGAATGAATATCTTTAAAGATTTTACAGGCATTTATGATTTGACAGCTGACAGCAACATGGAATTGGTAGAAATGATAGGAGTCATTCATCTGAAATTCTTGATTTAATTTAATTTTAAATATTACTGAATAAATACTATGGTGTATCTGTCTAATCTGACTTTTATGCAACTAATTGAGCACATAAAGTATGAACTTCTTATTCTCCACTTCATTTATTAAGAACATTACTATTTGTATAGTACACAATGAGACTTAGGATTGTTTTGTAACCCTCTCATTTCAGTATTTTTATCTGATTACCTGTATAACAAAATGCTGTCTGAACTATGGTGTAGATTTTCCTTCCAAATAAAAATGATCATATGTACCACTCCTAAAAAAAAAAAAAAAAAACAAAAAAACCCAAAAATAAATGCTAAAAAGTGAAAAAAACCCACAACACCTATATTTGACTTTATTAGTATTCAGGCTTTCCTTCAGACAGGTTTGGGATGTACAGAGTCTTTTGAGAAAGCAGGATTTGTTGCTTCATACACTCAAATTCATTCTGAAACAAGTTTTCAGGGTTAACAAAGGTAAACTTGTTCCAAAAGACGTTAGGAAAAAAGAGTGTATGGAATTGAAAACAAAGACCCAAATGATCTAATTTTCTTAGAATAATCATATATTAGAATATATAATTCTGAAGTGTGATAATCGGAAATCAATGAAATCACACTAGGAAAATATGACCCATAAGATACTAGGGTTCTCTTACACTGATAAAAAGGTGATATCTGAAAGTCTACCAGCACTTTGATCCACTAAGGAAAGAGTAAATTCATTATACTAATTGTTTAACTTTTGAGGAACAGAGCCTTACCATGCAAGAGGTGTGTAAAAGATTCTTCTAGGAAATCATACTGTGCTTATACCACACAGTTGGTATCTTTGTCACTCTTTTAACTGTTAAAAAAAAAAAAAAGTGTTCTGAGTAGTTGGAACGTTTGCTATTTAATTAATGACCCATTAAAGAAAGCGATTAAAAATCCTGATTGTTAGAAAAATGATACTCATTATGCTCATTAGATGTGCATTATATAATTGTTAAAAACCATGGACCATGTAACTTGTTATTTTACATATATGATACTGTCACTTTGCAGAGGCAGCCTTCCATCTTTATTTAGATATATTGTTTCATATTTTCTATGAGCACACATATTTTCTATAAACTGATATTTTCGCTTTCAAGCACTATGAAAGAATAATTGACATCCTCTTTTTTCTTGCGTCCGTCATGCTTCTCCTTCGTAGCTGTCTCTGAACTTAATATTTACATTATTATAATCTCCAAGGAGTTAAACTTTCTCAATAACATGTATGATGAAAAATTACTTTACAGTTGTTAAGGTATTCCTCCCAGTAGAGAATGCAAATTGTTTAGTTTTAAACTCCCAAGAAATCTTTGCATTTAAATAATGCCACATGTAATAATTCTGTTTTACCCAGACGCTGGTGAAAACACAGGATGAATGAATTGGTAGGATGCATATATATTTTTTATGGAATAAACATGCACTTGCATGTCTGGTGTACAGTATCTAACCTGTATCTTTGGTGGGAGACACTGCAGTCTCCATTGGAGAATGAAGACCTCTCACTCATTCAGACCTACCTCCTTTTTCTGTGGCTCTTAATTCTACAAATTGAGGGTTCAAACACAACAGATTTAAGTCTAAAAATAATCTTCTAAATTGGTAGAGATTTTAAAATAATGCCTTTGAGTCATGGCAAGTAAATTATTTGCAATATTATGAATAAGATAAAAAATATTTTCTGACATTGGCTAATACATATCTCCCAGAAAAATTACTTCTTGACAACTTTAACACTCAGATCTCCCACAGAATACACTGGGTCACATCTTTGCTTCCCAAACTGGGCTGAGCATATGCAGCTTGGATCATACTTTTATCCTTATTGGGTCTCAACAAACTGATGCTCACAACAGACTGTAAGTTTGCACTTAAAAGCTGTTCAGACAAAGAGCCAATCAAGTAACACTTTACAAATCTAACTCTGTAAGTCAGATAACTGAAAAAGTCTGGGAACTACTCCACTGAAGCCCATACAGTTTCTACTTCCCATCTGACTCTCAGGTGAAGACACCATTCTCATTCTCATCTTTCATCTGCCAGCATCTTTTTCCATATTTTCTCCAGCCTGCTTCTGGTCTCCTAAATCCAGGCCCATCCATGTTGTGAAGAATTACCCCAATGGCATTCATCTGGAGGCCTCAAATCTGTCACTCTTCTGTAGCCCTCTGGGTTTGAGTGGACATGTCTCACTATACCCAGTGGAGGTAATTGAAGGTCCTCTGTAATACCTTTACAAGAACACCCCAAAGATGCACCTCCATTATGAACAAGTCTCCTTTTCAGTTTCATCAGGTCACAAAAGAAGGTGGGGATGGAAGCCAATAGAGGGAAATTCAAATATGCGTTATCTGGTTTGGATGGGTAAACTTTGCTTATGGCCAGGAGTGGATGTTTGATGCCTGACAATCCTGAATATTCACGCTGAGCAGAGGCAGGAAGTAACTTTCTCATGCCTCTTGATTATTGAATACTCATCCCTGTAACAGATCCTTGCTAGCACACAGGCAAAGTGCAACCAATCCTGCTTCAGAATACTGGTTGATTATCAACATTAGGTAGGAACAGATGATTCTTATTGTCTTGTACCTACGAGACAGTGGGAAGCAAGCACTGAAATGTTCCCAAAGTACAGTGAATCAGACCATTTTGCCCAGGACCAAATTGGTACCTTGTCCCTGTGCCAAGCACTCTGTTGAGCGCTAGTTAGTCTCAGCTTGCTGCTGTGCAGGGCCCCATGCTGCAGTGTCTCATCAGGGGGCACTCAGAGCCAAGAGCCACTGCTTTTATACAGAGTTAAAATAATTGCCCCTGCATTAATAATGCGCGTTGCTGGTTTTTCCACCCATTCATGGTAGTGAAACCCTTTGAACTGGCTTTGACTCCAACTATTGTGATGTTAAAAAATGAATTATTTCTGCTGTACAGATAAATACCATCTTTTTAAGCAGAATGACCATAGATGACAGATAATAGCTTGTAGGATTCATAAGCACTTCGATAGCCCATTTAAAATTCTATTGTATTAAAAGACTCACAAGCTGATACAAATTGCTTCTGACTGCAAACTAGGTTATCATATATCTTCTTGAATTGATTCATCAATCATTTTTTTTTAAATTGTCACATTAGCTCTACTTATTCTAATAAGTTTAAATTTCAGACATTTCTAGTGTTGTTTTACCTCTACCCTTGAAAAATTGTTGTTCAAACTTCTAGCTACTGGGCTGGAATCCAACCCATAAATTTCTGCTTTGAAAAAGAAGAAATTAACCAACTTTATAAAAGCAATGTAAACAAAAATATGTTTTAAATTTTGTTTTTCTGTTGTAACTCTTGCTATTGATGTTCCACAATTTTAATGTAATCTAGTATTTTAAAAGGAACATGAAAAGCATGAAATCATAGCTGGGATTCTGGGGGTGGAATTCCATGTGAAAATCTTTCACAAAACTCAAACTGTGCTGTGAAATATTTAATAATTTCTAATGCAGGGACATGATAAATTCATATTTAATGTGATGTTTATAATGTGATTCATATTTAATGTGATGTTTATGGGTTTATAGAACTTGAAGTAGTTTTCTGAAAAAAACACCTCTCAAATTAGAATGAAGTGTAGTTTACAATAACAATTATGTTTGATGCTGTAATCACTGTACACTAGTTATTTGCATTTGAAAAGTTTGCAGAACAGAGATTATGGGGATTTACTTAGTCTGTTATATCAAGAACAGTACAATATTTTACTTGGGGGGAACTGAATTAACTCCATGTTGGATAAGAAGATAAAATAGCTTAAACTTTTCTTGTACTTCTGGTTTAATTCTGAAGGAGGCGTTACACATTTGTGGTGATCTATTATTATTTTCCTCAAAACAATAACGGAAATCCAGACACGAATTTTTTACCTTTTTAATACTTTGTCATTATAAAGCCAATAATGAAGATGCACACACTCCCAGACTGGGAATTCTTGTTATTAATTTTCCTCTTAAGTGCAGCCGTATACAGAATTTTCATCATGTAAAGACAAAGAAAAAATAGAAAGAAAATATAAGTCATGTATTTTCTTAATTAATTCTAAAGACTATGGTTTATGTAAAAATTTAAAGGTGAGAGGCTCTTCATTATACAGGTGAGCTGCACCCACGCTCTTCAATCAACACACATTTCCTGTACTTGTGTTGGCCCACCAAAATTAAATATAGGTAGATAGTCCTATGAGACTAACTCATATAATAGATAATTCCTTATTGTATGCAACAACAGTGTAGAATACAAGGTAAATTGTCAATTTGGACTATGGACATGCATTCATTAGAAAAGGGAAGTGGGCAGGAAGAAGATGCTGTTTTTCTTTTTATAGACCTGAATGTTTAAAATGCATGTTTTTAAGGTAAAAACATTGCATCCTAATCTGAGAAAGTTTCCAATCTTTTTTTCTTTTTTTCTTGGAAAATAATATATTTTTACAAAGAGCCCCTGTTTAAAAGCATGTTATGGCATTTTTGTACATAAAATGTATACTACTGACAGTAACAGCACCAAAATTTCACACTGAAACATTTTAATAATATATTATCTCCATTGTTAAATGAACACAACTCCATACCTTTATTTTTAGATTTCAAAGCCTGGCACAGTATACTGTAAAATAAATTATATGCTGACAGCTTAAGAGGACTTGAAAGTAAAGAAAGACCTATATTACAATCACTGAAATCCTCAGCAGTAGTGAAATTTGTAAGCATATATTATTCCAGCTTCAGCAAGTAGCTTTAAAATACAGCAGACAACCATCTCCTCTCCTCTTCCATGCTGCCACAGAGCCATATATTTAATACGCATATTTCAGTGACATATTTTCCTAGGAACAACATGAGAACAGCCATCCTTTTTCATGCTGAAGTCCACAGGCCAAATGAGTGAAAAGAAAGTGATAACGTATTTAATGATTGTTTGTTAAGCTCTGTGAAAATAATTTAGCAGACACTACAAGTCATTGTACCGTAGAAGTTATTGCAGAGTGGGCCGGAGTTCAAGTTCATTAGATACCAACTCTTTCATAACAGCCACCTATTCACATACCATATTCAACTGCAAATGCATATGGGTTACCCCTCTGGCATTGAAAAAGCCAGCGCAATTTGCCTCACATTTACAGGAAATAAAAGCAGCTGTGCATCATGGAATAGTTAACTGGTGAAAATTTGTTTTTCCATCCATACTTTGGACTCCACAGAACGCTTTTCAATTTGGTTTGGTTTTCTTTTTTTTTTTCTAATTTCAAAAAGAAAAATGACTACCTAATTTTTGCCCTGTTTCTGCACCAATTAAAGGTACGTTTTTCAAGAAAAATTATTACTTCTCTGTATGTGTTTCTGCTGTGGTATTTTCTTCTCCTTGGCTTTTACCTGTTCTTCAACCAAAAATTTTTACTCTAATGTCAGCACTGTTGAGTATCTGTAAGTTTTATCTCTGAGAAACAGATATGCTTTCATGTGAAAGTTACAACAAAATTCAGATTTTATTGCACTCTGTTTTCACATGAGTGGGTAATTGTACAGGGTTCTAAAAATTACATTTCAAAAGCTAAATAAAATATAAATTCATATAGTATGAATGCCCTTTAGTTAGTCAGCATGAACTATCTGTAACTTAACAGAGTACAATTTGAATCTTAATTATACTTCTTTCAGTTATAAAATTTCATATAACTAATGAGAATGTAATTTACATAATAAGTGCACGAAGGGAATGTAAGTAACAAAAATGTGTATACCTGAATGTTTCTAAGTCCCTAATGCTTGGCAAAATGTAAATTAATATTGAAATAATAGCTTCCAGCCATCATATGCTCACTAGTACAGGCTATATTCAGGGAGTTAAACCTTAATTTTTTATGTCCCTTGAAAGAGAAGAGCAGGTACTTCTGAGGGTAAGAATTATAAATAAAGCTACTAGAAAAATTATTCTAATGCAACAAGACTGTCTGCTGGTGTTTTGGGGTTTGGTTTCTTTTTCTTTATTGAAACAACTTTTTATACTAGAAAGCCAAGTAAAACAGTATATAACACTTGAGTATTCAGAGCTGTACAGTTTCAGGCATGTTTTAATAAAAATTGAAAATATACTTATTGTATTTTTATTTGAAAGTGAATTGCTTTTCCATAGTCTTCATTTGACCTTTTCAGTAATAACTCTCTATTTCTCTCTCTCTAAATTTATCATTGCTCACATACTCTACAGTAGGTGGCTTTACTTAGAACCTCTCTGTGAGGAGCAGTGAATTAGTTTAATGCAAACTGAAAGATCACAAAGATGTTGCAGCTGGGAGTTTAGGGGCAATGTGGAAAGGGGTGATACTATAAGACATCTCATCATTTATTTATCTTTACAAATAGACGGATGATCTTGTAATTTAGGGCATGAGTTAAAAATGGAGGGAAGTAGCTGCTGAGGATAAACCAAAAAATCTTTTTGGGTGGACATACAAATACTCCATGAACAGAGAAAAGCTGCACTCCAGCTGTGCAAATGCATGTCCAACCAACCATTTCCTGTGTTTCTGAACCGTGGAGTCAACTTGCATCATCTGTCAACGTAACTGCATTTGACTAAAGATCTACATGTGACAATGAAACAGCATAGTCTCACTGAAATATAGAGAGGTAACGATTTTTTGATCTGGGACAGGAAATAGAAGGGTAGTAGTGTAGCATTTAGAACAGAAAGCCTCATACAGCTCTCAAGAAAAGGGATTATGAATAGTTTTGGCAGCAAAAACATAGCAGATTCATCTTGCATGGTCCATTCAGCAAACTAGGCATTTCATTCTCTTTTCTGAAGTTTCCTGTGTATTCTGCAGCACATGCTTGTTATCAGGGTGTTCCATTACTATGTATGCAGTGCAATTATAGAAGAAACCTAGTGAGAGAAGTGATGCTGTGCAGAGGAGCAGTACGTCCACTGCCAACAGTTTTTTTTTCTAAGAGGTTGTGAAAGCAGCACTGAATTTTTGACAATATTTTTAGAATTCTTCCTCTCTCCTTTTGGAGAAGACTTTAAGAAGAAAAATAGACTTTTAATTGGTGGTTGGTTGCTTATTTGGGTTTTGTTTTGTTTTTTAATTTGGAGAGAAATAAGATGATTAGTTTAATATTAATCACACTTCAAAAGTTCTACCTGCATAAGTTATAAAGTATTCATTCTTATACACACACAGATTTTCCTATGATATAGAAAAGCCAAGTCTGTATTATGGTGAACTCCCGGAGGCAGGCACTAAGGCTGGTACCTGGTAACAGGATCGTATAACAGCGTCTTTTCTCCCATGTCTTGAAAAAAGTGGTCTATATTGGTATGATAGCCTTGCTTTTAAATATTTCTCAAGAAAAATTAAAGAAGGAGCAGCATTTACCACTCAACTATATCTTATCAGTTTTTTTAATCTTGGATGCTGACTGGCAGGTCATAGACTGGCTAGACTCAGTCACGCATTACTGTCCTTCCTGGCAGCCTGGTCCTTCATGGTGAGTCATGTTCTAAGGAGGATGCGAGTGGGATCAGAGCATCATGCTCACTAACGAAAAATAGCTCTACCATTTATTTGCCAATTTCCAAATGTGTAAAGGTCACAGATCCACCTGGTCTTGTGATGGAGCAAGTACAGTGGTAATATCCACGGAGAGTTTGAAGCTGCCTGTGGTAGGGGATGGTAAAGGAAGACAGTAAAATGGAAATGAAATTTAAAAAAAGTCCTTTAGCCAAATTGCAGAAACTTGCTTTCCAACCCCACTACTCTATCAGACATAGAGTTGGGCACAGCAGAGGAGGAGCAAGTGATACTCTAGCTGTGTCTGTTAGCTAAAACAACACAGTGAGGGTAATGATTAGAGTTGACCATAAGAAGTGTCCCAGAGTAAGGAAAAAGCAGAGAATGAAAGGGACTTCACACTTGTGAGACTGAATGTGGGATACTGGTACACTCGGAGCACACCAGTGCAAGAAGGGCGCTGACAAAACTCCTAATGAGCAGTTACAGAAAAGTCAAGAGCCAGACTCTTCTGGGATGTGCATAGCTGAAGGACAAGGGGCACAATTGACACAAATTCCAGTACAGAAAAATCTAAGTAAACACTGGGGTGGGGGTGGGGGGAATTGTGGAGAGGGTGGTTTAGCACAGGAGCAGATTGCCAGCAGAGATTGTGGAATTTCCGTCCCCAGAGACATTTGTGTCTCAGCTGGGCAAGGTGATGAGCAACCCGCTCTAACTTGGAAGCTAATCCTGTTCTGAGGTGAGGGTTGGACCAGATGATTTCAAAGATCTCTTCTGACCTGAGCCATTCTCTGATTAGCCTACTGTAGATAAAATTGTGACCCTCTTAAAATACTGAAATCCTCCATATGATTGTATTATTAAAATCACATGCTGACAAAATCATTTTAAGAAAAACAATTGTCAGAGGAAAAAATACCTGAAGGACAACGGAAAATATTTTTAAGTAAGTACAATTTTTATGCAAAGGAAATAAAAAATCACAAATGAGAACTCTTCTGTATAATGATATGTTTTAGTAAAACACATCATGTTGGCACAAAGAAAAATGCAACATATTGGCACAAAGAAAGCAATCATTGATTAAATACTGTTCAGGCTGTCAGGATCTCATGAAGAAAGAAATTTTTTATGCTTTATTAATCTGTGTGCACCTCCATGCTTCACTGCATGTGTTCTGGTAGTTTCGAGGAGCAATGAAATCCTGCTTTCCTCTGTTATACTAATAATGACACCACAACATTTTTATGATTGTATCTACAGACACATTTTCAGCAGCAGCAGATATGATGTAAAGATGGAAAGACTGGGATGTGATTTGCTGTCATCTGTTATGCTTCTAGGAAGATTACATCCATGTTTTTATTTAGTAGCAGTGAGGGTTTTTCCATTTTGTGGCCCTAGGTTTGTGCAACGTATCTGTATACATACCTGTATGTAACCGATGATGACTATATATTTTTGTAATTAATTGGCTTCAGTACTGCCATCCCAGATTGTCTGGCTATTATGAAGATATTTTCACACTCATAGAGAGGAAAACACTGTAGGATCTTAAGAATGTGTTTCCTCTGGGGGGACAGACTATGTACCAAATGAAGTTGAATATGGTCAGCGCCATGTGCTGTAGTAGTATCTTGAAAAATCTTCAAGTTTACTGGAGTGCTTGTCATAATAACCACAAAACATCCCTTTTGCATTGCTTTAGAGGGTACTTTAAAAGTTCTTCCAGCACAGAACTCCTGTTTTCTAAAACCTTAGTGGTGACTGGTCTTACTACAATCTCCAAAAGAAGACCCAAAATACAAGTTCCCTTACCAAATCTCAAGCCCTCCCACCAGCTGAGATTATGTTCCATTTAATTTTCACAGAGAGGCTTAAAATGAACCATTACATCATGTTTTGTGGTTAACAAAAAGCAATTTTTGTTGAACTAAATGATCTGAATTCCTATATGTAGTTAAAGAGGTGCACAACTGTGAGAAGATAAATGATCGGAACCTCGCTGAGGACAGAGGGACCCCAGGAAGACGTCAGCATTTTGCCACCCTTACAGAAGATGGGGGGTGTGTGTTTCTGAAGTATTTGCCTCTCTTAGGTGATTACAAACTACTTTTTACTGAGAAAGAGCAATTTAGAAGGTAGAGAGAAACTGTCATTAAAAATTATACGCTGTATTAAGCTTCCTGCAATAACAACAGCTATTGTTGTTGTTTATTCAATTTTGAAAAAATACTTTCAAAAGCTCTACATTCTTTACAAACTCTGCATTCTGTTATTTTTTATTTAACATCTTTCACAGTGTAAAATGAAAGGTAAGCTTTTCTGGTATAAGTCTTACTCTTTTTCTAAAAAATAATGTTATATATTCATTCACACTGCTCTACTTTAGGGGTTTCCTCAGAAAAAAAAACATTTTACATAACCACCCTATACAACACAAGGCTTCAACTTCAGTGTTTAGACATCTGCAGAAAAAAGTTATTTTAACAATAGATTATGTATTTTAATTTCACTTAACTGAGTAAGGCATATCTGTATTTTGTACTCAGTATCCTGGTACAGCTATTGTTTTGTTTCAGAAAAAAATTGAAAGATTGAGTTGTCATAGTTTGATATTTACCACTAGCTGTAGTTCAGTGACATGCAAGTACAGCCTGGATTCATTTCACAGAAATTGCCTATTTTGTTTTCTTCCGAAGAGTATCAAACACATATCAGTCATGTTACATTAAGTTCTAGTCATTTTTGGCTGTTCATTTTTAAAACATGTTCTGTTCCCTGTATTGGGTTTTGTGCTAGGCATTTTCTCTTTTGCATGTTATAGACATGATATAACATTGTAGTACAAAATTCTGAAAGAACGGTCACTGGGGAAGTTTTGGGGCTTTTTTGTACTCAAAAAAATACTTGAGTTAGTAAGCTAGTCAACTATACTAAGATTCATAGGCCAATGTATAAATTACATTTTTAGTTTCTGTTTCCGTTTATAAATATCTCCAAGTTCTCTTACTAAGGGTAGAAACTTCCTACAAGTTTCAGAATCTGATCCCTTTTTTTAAGGATTATTTTGGTTTCCCAGAGAAATGAGGATTATACAGTCACACTCTTCTGAGTGCTGGCTATTTCCCTCTGGCAGTGTCACCCTAATAACTTTTGAATCCTTTTTCAGCAGATCAGGATGGAGGGAATGAATGTTCCTGACTAAATGACGTTTGTGTAACTTGTGGAAGGCATCGTACAGATTGGGAGTGGAGCCCAAATGTGTGCATGGTGAGAGACACACTGACACTTGAGTGTTTTTTCAGCCTGTATTTTTTCTGTTTGACCTACTGGCTAATTATCAGGTGTAGATTTTGCCACTGTGTTGCAGAGACACTTCCTATGCCACTTCTCTGTCCGCCTTCATGCCTTGGAACCTGATGCAACTGCAGTTGGGTTATTAATTCATGTTGCTCAAAAGAATGTGCATAAACGATTTAATAGCTTTGAAACATCCTTTGTTTATCTGTCTAGAAATGAATAATTTCCATGGGGACCTCTTTAAAGCTTTTATGTCTTGAATAAATAACAGTTACGAATAGCTGAGTTTCACTTGTCAGTCAGTAATGGATCCCTTTAGCCATGAAGCCTCTGCTATCTCTCGTATTTTTAAGCCCAGCCTACTTTTAATAGTTTTTCGGTAAATATAAAAATCCTGTAACATCTCACCCATGAGAAATACTTTTGTAACCGAACATCAGTTTTCAAGGTAGCGAGTGGGTCAGCTTCCTATATGACCATAGGCACGCAACTTACATTTAATTTCAAAACTCATGCATTAGTTTGTATGGCTTAAAGTTCATATACCAGAAGATTAAATTTGGCTCAGTGAAAAATAGACAGAATTTGAGTTAGGGCATTTAGTAAATTATTTCTTTCTTTTGATTTCCTCATTTTTTCTCATGCTTTTTTTCTAAATTTTTTAGCAGTTTTTCCTTCATAGGAAAACATTGGTTTTTGCTTCTGTTTTCTAAGGTAAACATATAGGAAAGGCCTGAATATTTATGAATCCTTATTCATTATGAAAAAGCACTTTGAAAGGTTATTACAGAGCATGACTGTCTCCTTGCAAGAGCTAATTTTATTGTTAGGCTTTCATAATTATTTCTGATAAGTAATATCTGAAGTTTGTTCCTTTCTTTCCAAAAAGAAAAAATTATTTTTGCTTGATGCAGAAAGCCAGATGTTAGTATGTTTTACAGGAAGCATTTTTAGATGCTTTGCCTTGGGTGGAAACTATCTGCACAAAAAAAAGCAGCAGCTATTAACCACATTCCATTCCCCCTCATTTTTTTTACATCAGCTGCCTGATGCTGTCATTTTATGATGCTGTGCATCAATAATTCTTATTTCATTTTAAAATGCTAATTAGAACAAACAAGCTTTCCTGCCATTTATTTTGCAGGTAAATGTATTTTAATTACATGGAAAGAAAATGGTAATTGCCAGGAATAAATGTACTGTGCTGGTTCTGAGGCAGTCTGGCCTTTCAGGCAGGTGAATGAAGCAGACAGAAATATACCAGCTTTCAGCTATTTAAATAAGTAGGTTTTGCCTGTATTCATGTTACTTCATACCTGAAGGTAAAAAACACATACATTTTAGCAGCACTTTAGATATGAAGACAATCTTAACACGTAAGGTTTTGGTGTTAGGTCCCAAACATCCCCCAGAAATACCTAGTTCCCTGAATTTGTCGTCCTCATTTTAACTGGAAATCAATTAAATCATTGAGAGAATCACATGATTTGGATACTACAAATGAAAGAAAAAAAACCTCCATGCCTTGAAGGCCTACTGCAATGATTCAGCCAAAGGCTAGAAAGCTGACTTAAACTTAATTTGGTCTTGGTTGTAAACTGTTGTTTCTTCTCAGTAAATGTGTATTCAGACAAGGACAGTAGTCACAATTTTTAACTATTAGGGCATGTGCAGTAATACAGCATTTATTTTATATATTTATATGTATCTGTGTGAGCATGTGAATCTGTCTGTGACTTAGTTACTTTTATAAAATTTACTTGTACACGTAGAATAGCACAGCATGGCATAACATAGCATAGAATAGAACAACACAGAACACAACAGAGCAGAATAGAATATTTCAGCTGGAGGGCACTGGCAACAATCATCTCGTCCAACTGCGTAACCCTTTCAGTGTTGACCAAAAGATAACTCTTGTTATTAAGGGTAATGTCCAAATGCCTCTTAAGCACAGACAGGCTTGGGGCATCAACCACCTCTCTAGGAAGCCTGTTCCAGTGTTTGATCACCTTCTCAGTAAATAAATGTTTCCTGATAGCTAGTCTAAACCTCCCCTGGCACAACTATTGATTATTATTGACCCATTCCCATGTGTCCTGTCACAGGATCCCAGGGAGAAGAGATCTGCACTCTCCACTCTACTCCCTCTCCTCTTCCCCTCCTCAGGTAGCTGTAGACAGCAATGAGGTCAGCTCTCAGTCTCCTTTTCTCCAAGCTAGACAAATCCAGAGTGCTTAGGTGCTTCTCATAGGACATTCCTTCCTGCCTTTCACCAGCTTTGCTGGCCTTCTCTGGATGCATTTGAATACCTTCTCATCCTTCTTAAATTGTGGGGCCCAGAACTGGAGGCAATACTCAAGGTGAGGCTACACCAATGCTAATACGACCTTTTATGCTAAGGACCTATACTACAGCCAAAGAAAATATGCAAGAAATATGACTCAAGATTCACAAATTTATCTTCCATCACAGCAACTAACATTATTACACAATAAAAGAAAAAAAAAAAAGAAAGACTTTGACAATGTTTATTTCCCATATGAATTTTATGCACTTAAGAGAAGTAATCTTTTTCCAAATTGATCTTTATTCTGGAAGAAAAAGAAGTGCATACATTTTGCCATTCCCAAGAACCTGTAGGGAGTTTTCTTTGGTTGTTTTTTTAAACT
Source organism: Anarhynchus alexandrinus (assembly GCA_008711295.1). Lineage (NCBI taxonomy): Eukaryota > Metazoa > Chordata > Aves > Charadriiformes > Charadriidae > Anarhynchus > Anarhynchus alexandrinus. The sequence continues at coordinate 4,443,869 of VUYV01000030.1, forward strand.
TCTATTTGCATTTCTTTTTTTCTTCTGCATTTTTGAATGCCCTTAGTAACTCCAGTGCAAACTTTATTTGAATTATACTAACATAATATAGTAACTGAGAAGAGTATTTGGTGTGAAGTCTTCTACAATTCTATTTGTTTCTATCTGTTCACTGGATGACATAAAATACAGACTCACAGTGGGTGAATAATTTCAGTACTTTTTTATTTTAAGGTTTTGTACAGAATGCTTATTAGAGGTGGGCTGACCATGACATATGAAAAAGTTTGAGACTTGTCTACCAAAGACACAAGTGAAATTGGACATGAGCCGAGTGAGGGGACAGTCTGAGCACTCACAGAACAACGAAGAGGCAACACAGTGTGCAGCACAGCAAAGTCTCTGGGAAAGAAAGTCCTCCTCCTTTTTTTCTTCACAGACACCAGAGGACCACAGTGAATGCAAAAACTTGCTCTAGCAAGGAATATTTTTGTATGTACCTTGCTGAAGATATTCAGGTAAACGCCAATGGGCAGGGTGCAGGAGGAAAGAGGAAAAAGGAACCAGGAGGGGACTATGAAAGATAAGTCAAAGTAAGTGTGTAAGTTAGAAGATGCCTAAGGAGTTTGAGTACTTTTGGCATGATCACTTTGTGTCTTATAAGTTGAATCAAGTAGGAGGACAAGGTGCATGCGAAACCATATAACTGTAGAAGGCAGTTGCTGCAAATACAGAAAAAGTTTCACTTCTACTTTTTCCAGTTGTTCAAACTCTCAGTAGATGTTTCTTGTAAGTATTGATGGCTGGTACTATATCAGGAATTATCAGTGCCTTCATATAAAATCATTTACGCTACTTGGAATTTCCATTGGTAGCTTAATGCATTTAAAAGATTATGCAGGCTTCAAGTAAATATTTTGATAATTGACTTGGACAGGCAAATAGGTAGAAACATCACTTGGTTGACAAGATGGAAAGAAAAAAGCTTTCTGAATAATGGCCATCTAGTTAATCATCTAAAATTTGCCTTGTACTCACAAATTGAAATCCTACATTTCGACTCTTTAAACATCTCTTTTTAGCTTCATCTGCTATTTTTTATTGTGAGGAACATATACACAAGCCTTCTTTAGTTACACCTGAGCACAGCTGATGAATTTCAAATTGCAAAAATAACTAAATTAAAAAGAAAGTAAAGTTCTATATGTAGGCAAGAAGAAAGAGCTGTAATAGACTGGAGGATGAAAGTATCAGATTTTTAATATAATTATTTCTCATATTAGTATTCTGTCAAAGTAAAGAAAGAATGAAAAAAATCACTGAAAATATTAAAAGAACACTTCACAGGCATTTTTTTCAAAGCTGCCATCCTTTTCTTTTTATCATTTTTACCATGTCTCTTGCTGTAGGGATTTCATGTTAATGAGACTGCTGTGCACTGTGATTTTTTTTTATTCTTCTCCTAATAGTAGCATTAAGAAGCATCAGGAATAATGGATTGCCAGGGCATTAGTAGCACTATATTTGCCTTATGCTTGAGTGGATGATAAATCGTTGCATCATATTAAGTTAACATTTTATTTAATTTTTCTTGATCTATTCATAATTGGTTTACCACATCAGAAGTCAGTCATAACATACTAACTGATCAGTTTCCCTGCTTACCAGAACTATACTGGGTTCAAATAATTTGTTGCTGGAATCTGTTCAGAATTATTAACCCAGCTAACAAAAAAGAAGGGGAGTAAATACAGTTTCTTTAAGGCCAACTTTTAATTTGGCAGGAAAATACTGAGATTGGCACATAAGAGGCTTATTGACCATCACCAGGATAGCAAACAAAAAATAGGAAGCCAATTCACTTCTCTGTGTCTACCAAATACAGTCAGAATCCTTCCTAGAGCAAGATGCATATTTTTGGGTTGTGAAAGAGAAGACATGTTTGTAGTTTCTCTGCTTAAGGCCTGGTTATTCAATGCATAGTGTCGTCCTGTTATAGTCACCTGTTTCAAAGGCTGTTCTTCTGAGGAACTTTTCCTACCAGGTAGCTGTGGTAAGAGTATTCCCCTCATGCTAATTGAAATATCTTTCCTCTAAAATGTTAGACTGTGAAATAGATACCTGTAAGAAGGTGGTAGGTCAGAGACCATATCCTATCAAACAGGAAAAATTGCTTACATAACTTAAATCATAAGTAATGTAATAGCGACATTTATGTTTTAACATTAAGTACAGAAGTAGGGACTCATAATCTAAGATGGTTCTTACCATCTATTCACATAAATGTCATAAAAATGACATGTACATCTAAGACCAGAAATGCAGCTGGTATTTTTGGAAACTGGGGACTGGCATGATGGAAGTTTTCTGAGAGACTGAGACAACAGGTAAATCCCACAACTTCAAACATACACTAACTTCTCCTCAGCTACTAGACAATTTATCTGCTAACATTTGAAACTCAAGTCCTAAACAAACATACCAGTCAAGCCTTAGATTTATAATACCTCCAGTCTTACACCATACTGTTGCTGACAGACACAGTGCAGGATGGTTCTTAGTCTCCAGCTCAAGGTACAGCCTTGAGAGTTCTTCTACAAGGGCACCCAAGACCAAAGTGAAAATCTTTCTTCATCATACTCCTCTGTGTTGGAGCTGGTGTCTATATACTTATATATTAGTATTTATTATATTTTTATATAACATTTTATATTCTATCTCATAATATATTATTTTATATAATATTATAAATTTTATAGATATCAATACATATATATATTAATACATATATATGTATTTCTGTGGAGGAAGACTAGTGTGATCCAAAGGTGTTGATCTTTTCACAGGTTGGACCACCTTGCCAGTGCTGGTCTGTTCTTGCACCTCCATGTGGTTATTACCACTTTGCAGAATGTGTACCCAACTACAAGTTGGATCATCTGATTCCTTCATGTAGTTGCAGGCTGTTATCTTAGTTTTATTGTTTTTACATGATTATGCCAAAGAGGCAGGTAATACAAAACATATCACTTGCTATCTGAAATTGGATAGTCTTGTGGTATGTCTGTGTGCAATGCAAACAGACTGATTTGTGTTTCTCCTTCAAATAAAGCAGGTTTGTAGTAGCTTGGATGCAAGGCAAATAGGATATGTTTCTCAAATACATTTCTCATACAGGCCTGTCATTCGTTATCTTGAGACAAACTCAAGACCTCCACATTTCCAATATCAACAAAAGCTTTTTGTAGGTAAAACATCCACTTCAAGTGGACAAAAATTTCTTTCAGTCAGTCAGTGTCAAAAGCAGTAAAGGTGTCATAGAATGATAGAATCGTAGAATTGTTTTTGTCGGAAAAGACCTCTAAGACCGTCAAGTCCAACTGTTAACCCAACACTGCCAAAACCACCACTAAACCATGTCCCTAAGCACCACATCTACCCGTCTTTTAAATACCTCCAGGGATGGTGATTCAACCACTTCCCCGGGCAGCCTGTTCCAGTGCTTGACAACTCTTTCAGCGACAAATTTTTTCCTAATATCCTTGTTGAAGCTCATGCCATTGGCCTTGGCCCATCAATCCATCTTGTCAAGGTTCCTCTGTAGAGCCTTCCTACCCTCAAGCAGATCAAGACTCCTGCCCAACTTGGTGTCATCTACAAATTTACTGAGGGTGCACTCGATTCCCTCTTCCAGATCATTGATAAAGACATTAAAGAGAACCAGCCCCAACACTGAGCCCTGGGGAACACCACTTGTGACTGGCTGCCAACTGGATTTAACTCCATGCACCACAACTATTTGGGCCTGGCCATCCAGCTAGTTTTTTTACCCAGCGAAGAGTACACCATTCCAAGCCGTGAGCAGCCAGTTTCTCCAGGAGAATGCGTGGGAAGTGTTACCAAAGGCTTTACTAAAGTCTAGGCAGACATCATGATGAGAAGGAGCAGAGGATTTTGAAGAGAAACTGTTTTAATTAGCAGATATGTTACCCAAACAAATAACTGTTTAGGTCCAGAAGTGAACCAGCTCCTTCTATTTAAAAAGTATTCAGTACATGGTCATTATCAAACTTTTCTCTGTATTGGGGAGTACACCATTTAAAGTATTTCATAGTTTATATTCCTTCTCAGACTCTTTGGCTTTTATGATATACACATAACCATAAAGCAACTTATACTGGGAGGGAGATGAGAGTTCTTTGATGTTGCATAGTAATCTCTATGTAATTATGTTGCCTACTATACTCCTTAGTAGATTATTTAAAAAATATTTAACATAACTACCATAAATGTGAAATCAGAGACACCGATTCCTCCAATTCTTCTTGAAGGAATCATCTTGCTTCAGCTTCATTTTACAGCAGAGCATGTGGTGTTTAAGGTAAACAATTCTACATAAAAGTAGCCATTTAGATCTGTCCTGGTAAGACAACTACATGCAGACAGATGACGAGTCTCATGTGTATTTGTTTAATATACACACATAGACCCAAGGCTGCTGCATATCCCATGTTTTTTTTGGTCTGTTTCCTACATGTGTATTTCTGAGTGGTAGCGGGGGGAAGGAGAAGCATTTAACCATTTGGGGGGGACATTTTGGAAGCTTGATAAGAACAGTGACCCTGATCAGGTTGACCAATATCTTGCTAATTCTGACTGCACAACAGTGCTACTGTACGGCCAGTCTGCCACGCACAATGATGTTCTGTGCAGGGACAGCAAGCCTCGACACAGCCAGATCACACTAAAATCACCAAGTGTGTGTGATAGAAGTCCACACAGCCTTTCTGAAGAGAAAGGTGGGATTCTTGCACAAGTGTTAGGATGGTGAGGATTTTAAGCCAGAATCTGATACAGTTGGCCAACAGTTTGACCCAGAAAACAAAAAAGGAACAGAAAAAACAGGAACACCGAATTGGAATGACACCTGTAGTACCACCATCAGTGCAATGCATTTGTGTGACACCTAGGGAGCTGTTAAACAGATGGGTTGCATATAGATTGTTGCAATCAGTTTGAAAAGAAGAAACATAATAAGACAAATCCAGTGTGTAACTATAATAGTAAACATTTGCATAATGATTCATTTATTAGGCACTTTTTGAAAAGTATGCAAAGCATGAAGAATCCTACATGCACTAAAATAGCATGATACAAATAGATGTTTTGGAAAGTGTGTAGTACTTAAAATAAATATGCATATTTTTCAACTTTTTAATTCCTATTTTTCTACTCAAAGTTAATTACTCACAATAATGAAAGCGGATCAAATAATTAGATTTAAGTTTTGTTTTAGCCAAAAATATATTGGACCTGGGAATTGAGAAAATAGATACATTTCTTGATTTCAGCTTCATTTGTGCAAGTCCAGTTTTCAGTTAAAATAACACAAGAACTTTGTGAAATTTAGCTGTGCTAAAAATGAAATAGTCAGAATACCTTAAAAACATATCATTGGAGCTAGTAGCATTAAATGCATTTTACTGACTACCATAAACTGACAAAGTGGATAAATCTTTTATTTGCTCAATATTCAAGTGGTTCAAAACTGAGCATCTTCACTACCATTTGGAACCCAGATATGTTAAAGTTTCATTCAAGCAAAGAAATAATCTTAAATTTCAACATCTTCCAGAGATTAATATGGTCAGATAATAATTCTAATTAATCTTTCCTAGTTTTAAGAAATTTATGAGCTAATATTTTTTGCAAGTTAATTAATATAAGGTCTTTCCTGTAATAATTTCTGCTTTGCTTGGCTGAGTGTTTTCATCAATTTTAATGAAGAACCTGTCAATTTTGGAAGAAGCTAAGACACATGTATTGTGCAAATATTTTTCATACAGTTAAGGTTAGGCAGTAAAATTTATAGTGCATTATATAATGGGGTTAAGGTAGACAAAAAGGTATTGCGAAAACTCCTGGTTACTCCATAATATATGAGGACTGAATTCAATTAAAAAAATGATGGTGACATAAAAGCGTTTAAAAAAGTGAAGGGAATGAAAATAATCTATCCCGATAAGTAATAAGTTTCATCAGTATTTTTTTCTTTTTATTTTCTCCCCCTTTTTAAACAAAAAAAAAGAGGAATTATTTTAATTTTCCTTCTTTTTGTTTGTCTAAATAAAATAAACCAGCATGACAGAAATTTTCCTTTTAGTGAAAGTTGTGTCCTCGTTCCTAGAAAGGTCTCTTTATACTATACAGCAATGCCTATTTTTGTGTTGCTCTTACTGTCCAGTTATTATTTCTCTGCATTATGTGTTTTTTCTTAGCTACAGGTCATATTGCTGTGTCATCCTTACCTAACCACAGACTGCCGACATTTGTGCTTTCAGTACTCTTTCATGTCTTCCTGGCCTGGGGACAGCAGGGCAAGAGGCGCACAAAGTTTATCTCTCGGGACCCGGCGCAGAGTTGGATGTGGCCGACTGTGTGCATCCCGTTTGATGGGAAGGGGAGCCGTGTGAGCAGCACTGGCAGGCTCTGCCTTGAGCCCTACGAGTGCACACACCAATAAATCTGGCGTGGTTGAGGTTAGAGGGAGAAGGAACTGAAAAAACCCCAAAAACTTCTTATTGAACAGGCATAATGAATAACAACACCCAGCATCTCCACACAGCAAGCCTGCGAAAAGGCGTGTATTTTGCAATTGTGATTAGCGTGGGGAGAGACCACGATGTCCGTTAAAAGTACACGATATGTCACAACATATGCTGTGAGCAAAAGGCTGGCTCGCCTGGGCAGGTGGCAATGTCGGGATGCTGGACAGGCTGGTAGGTCATAGCATCAGCATCCAGACCAGACATGGGGGAGTCCTTGGTTAGCGGGAGAAGTGTGGGTTGGCAGAAAAGCCAGCATCATCTTAGAGGCCCATACGGGGACAGCGTGAGTCATTAGTCAGAGGACGCAGCATGTTGCTAATTACTGTGTTAAAAAGAGACATTGGTTCACTGTTTAAAAATATAAGGCCAGCTTTTCTTCCTGCTGACAACTTCGGCGCTATCTTTGCTGGCAGATTAATTAATGTAACAGATAGCTGAACCAAATGTTCACAAATCCTAACCACTTTTAAAGTTTCACCAAGAATTATTTTCAGTCTCTTGGAGGCTATGTTGTTCTTCTTTCAAATTTTGTAAATCAGGGATAAGTGTGTAAGCGAGAAGAAGCCTTAACCAGCTTTTAGCTTACTAGTATTTCTAAAAAGGAGTTACCTACCTGTGGTAAAGAAGTAATTTTTCTTATTCTACATCTAGAAGTTTTATGTAGTTGCCTGATGCCAAGCGTTCAAGCATTTCAGTTTCCAAGTATCAATGCCTTTTCTGCATATTCTGCTTCCTCCTTACCAAAACGATAGCTGAGAAACTGCTGTTTTTCTCCTGCTCAGGTAAACACTTTACGTTTGTGGGTTTTTTTTTTATTTGCCAGCAAATGAAAACAGTAATGAATTAAAAATTCTCCTATTGTAATTTGCGTTATATCTTACATTCTTTGTCTGAGTGTTATCTGTTCAGCTACTGCTGCCTAAATGCAGAGGACCATATGTAACTCTTCTATCTGAACTAGGATAACAACTTCATTTTTCATTTTATCATTAAAGTATTATCGTTGAGTGGGGGAAAACATATACTAGCATTAGGATTCCATAGTGAACAGCAAATTAATGTTGGATCAAGAAATTTATGCGATTTACCTTTTAAGTATTATATCTTATGTAACAGGACTGAAGAAACATTTACTGAATGTTAGGGGACAAGATACTTGTGTGATGTAAACTGGTGAGATCAATTTACTGAAATACCAAGAAATGCCAGCTGATGAGCTTTCATGCCGAGTGCTAAAAAGGGAAAATAAATGTACCTTTGATTAAGGAAGGCTGATAGAATAGGAATAAAATGCCTCATTTAGAATAGAAATGTAGTTTTCAGAATATGAATAACATTTTTTAATAAAAAGTATTCTTCTCAAGCTTCCAGTACAAATATTCATCATTTGTAAAATTAGGTATTAATAATGTTGTTCATTTTCAACTGCTTTTCATCACCCATAAATGCCACAGGCTTTATCTGTGGAGTAGCAGCACTTGGCAAAAGCTTATCGGCTGAAAATTAACTTTTCTTTTAAAAAACACATTATTTTTAAGATTTGAGATAATTTTAAAGCTCTTCCAGACAGCTGAAAGTCTCAGATTTTATTCATCTACTTTTCCATAAGAACAAAGAATCCTAAAAAAAGGTCTCAATTTCTTTCTAAAGTGGAGTATAAAGATGTATTTTAGCCCCTTTCAGTAACTGTGAGGCTTCTGGAGGAGTTTTAGTTTTGAAAACTAGCAAGAAGTTATAGCAAGAAGGTTCAAGTAGTTGGGCCCCGCATGCTTGTGTATGCTTAGTGCACACACGTTACGAATCATTCATGCCAGTGTGCTTTCCACCTAACACATATGAACAACCTTTTAAAAATATCTTTATAAAACCAGTATTTGGACCATTCTTGATTAGCAACGTTGCTTGCTCTCTTAACTCTTTCCAAATGCTATCTTTCCTGATAGCTTAGTACATCACTGTATCTACTGTAATTGTGCTCTTGTGGAAATCTTAATTATTCTAGTCAATTTCTAGTAGGGTGTTTTTTTCATGGGAAAAACAAAAACCTAGATAATACAAAAGAAGCTTCAGAGTAGGCTGATCACGTACTCCTTTTTTGAGAGCTGAGCAGCAAAACCATATTTCTATCTGAACTGAAGCGTAGACTTGTTATATTTGTAATGAAATTGTTAATAAAGGGAAAATGTTTACTTCTTTAAAACTAGTTGTCTAATTGTGATCTATTTATGATAAATCTTATTATGACATATACAGGGAAAAGGCTGAGGATGTTTGACTAAAGTGGCAGAATATCCCTCACCTACAAAACCAGAAGTATGTTCACAGAAATTACAAGATCAATTTAAAATCACTTTATTTTAGTAGGTTATCTGCTCAGAAAGGCTCTATAAGCCTTCGAGTCTGTAAGAAACACTTTTCAACAGAGCGTGTAATCTTTACTTACCGATTACTTCTGCACTGGGTGTTTAGGGGGTCATACTTTTATATCTTGTCCATGAAGAGAAAACCAGGAAACACCTAACATTGTATATATTCCATGTTATCCTTTATTTTCTAAATTAAATTATAAATAAGGCACAAATGATACAAAGAGGGGAAACCCATATGTCTGACACCTTGCTGTAAAGAAAGAGAGAGAAAGAGACAGTAATTGAAACTCTTATTGGTTATAGTCTAGATACTAACATGCTCTGGGCAGTGGCCATATTGTTATACAAATAACTGCGTAAAAATATACGTGCTAGACTTATGTAGACATTAAAAACATTGGAATTGGATTATGATGACATACAAACTAAAAAATCCCAAATTAAAAACATAAAACCATTATATTATTAATGGTCTACTAAACCTGCTTCAATAAACTGTTGTCCCTTTTTCTTTGCTACGTTAAAGTTTAATGTGTCAACATTTTATGTTATATCCTCAGGTCAGCAGTTGTTTTTTTATAAAAAGTACTAAAATGTTAACATTTTTCAATCTGCATTAAATTTTAATGTATTTGCTTTTTTTTTTTTAAATATTATATGGGTAACATCCAAAGCTGCACAACGCGGCCGAGTTATCAGAAATTAAGGAAGAATTCTAACACATTTTAATAATAAAGGTTTGTCATTAACTTTTCCTGTATTAAATAATAGTTATAAAAGAAGGAGAAGAACTGTCATATAAAGTATTGTTTGACTCCAAATAAACTTTTCCTGCCGACGAATCTCATGGGATCAGTTCAGAAACTGGTCCAACCGCACCACTCCTGAGGTATCAAACACATGCGTTACAACACAGGTTTTAACATCTCAGTAGTCTCAGACTGTGGAAAGATACCATCAGTAGTGTATATTCTCACATGCTTTTGACACTTAAGATGACAATGAGAAAAAGGTGGTACAATATTATTTCTTTTGTAAGCAGATTGTTTTGAAAATGGAGAAGCCATAATTGAGAGAGGTTTTATATAATAAGGCTTCTTTTCTTTGTTTTTCAGGTGCAAAGTTATAACTTTTTCCTTTGCTCTGTCAGTGGATGTGACTTTACATTTAAGGCTATTTTAAGGAGGGTCTTGCATAATACTAGTTGCTTTAGAAGGAATACTAGCTCTTCCCACCCTCTTTTGTGTGAAATCCACCGACACATAGAAGAGTGCCTCAGCACATGGCCATGGAGAAGCAGTAGCTCTCCTGCCTTTGCTAGGAGAATATTTTTATTATGTAAGTTAATTCATTGTGTAGATGACAAAACATATTCCAGGCTGAGGGTCATTGAGATCTGTACTTAATCTCTTATTTAAGGAAATTAATATTACTATATAAGTAATTATTTTTTTTAAGTGATTCTTAAATACTCTCTCTCCAACTTTTGACCTGGGGAAGGGGAGAAGAACTGGCTCAGCTTGAAGTGGAAGCAGTATGACCCTCAGTCTGTCTTCGATTAAACTCTAATTGTTTTCATTTTCTAAAACGCAACATTGGTTACATTTCTCTCTCTCTCTCCTTCTCTCAGAGGCTTGCAGAGTTTAACTGTGTCTCTGATTAGCTTCTGCTCAATGACTCAAAGTGTCACTTCTTAGCAGTCTTGTGTGTCTCCTATCTATTAAAATATTGTTTCTACCAAGACAGGTAACTGTGCTAATACGAAGTTCCCCAGGAAGACAGGAATGGAGAGACAAAAAGCAAGGACAAGGGTTTTTTTCAATATTCACCATTTTGTCCCTGTTATTATTTTTGAGAACGTAGCAAATGCCTTCTGAGGGATCTAGGACCTGTTGTTTTTTGAAACTAGGCTCTAGCTCTGAAAATCCTTACAATTCAGGACATGGTACTTAAAAGTTGTCACTCTAAAGTGTCTTCCTACAGTGCTTCAGTAAAAGTCTTGGGGTCACTCTACTCCTGTGGACTTTTTGTCATTGATATCATCACTTGTTATGGTAGCCTCACAATATGACTTTTGTTGCATTTTCTTCCTGATGCTTCAGAGCTTGGTCTGTTTTGCATTCTTCTATGACCCCTTTTCTGTGATCCTGTTTCTCTGATAACATCTAACCTCACTAGGTTTTAGCTTTCCTCTTTCTACATTGAAGTAAAACCTATCACATATTTGAAATCTATTTTGTTTGGGGAGAAGTGGGAAGGAACACAAGTAAAGGTATGATGAATAAAAGTAACAGTATCTTGTATCTTCAAGACCACTTGATTTTTATATAAATGGTCTTTCAGAGCCAGCACAAGATAAAATAAAACTTATTTATGTAATTCCTGATATTCATTTGTCAAATTCCTGTTTACAGTGAAGATTGCACAGCCTTATGGAGAAATGATTTTGTATGCCCTATTATGGACAGGGTCTTCCAAAGAGCAAGGCAAAAGGATTACCTCAAAGATCTGGCCATCTTTCTAGATACTCAAACATATTGTTGTGAATACTTCTCAGTGTTTTTATCCTTTGCTAGATGAATCATGAAGAACACACGCAATATTTTGCTTCAGTATCAACATCACATGAGAACATGAGAGTATTAGTTTGATAGCTGAAATCAGTTCAAAATCAAAGAAAACTTTGTGAAGTGGGTGTTCAGAATAATGCTACCTAATTAACATTCTGCTTATTTGTAGAGATAACACATAATTAACTATTTTGCATGAAAAATATGCAAGTCAGATGGTGATTTATCAAAAGAGTAAAATTAATATTTACCACAGCAATCACTGAACTGTATAACAAATACTATCTGGTAAGACCTGGGAGGAAGAATAATCATAAGAAACACTGTTCACTAGTCCATGTTGTTTCTCAGTTCTGGGAAATTCCCAAAATGTATACTGACAAATGAATATTATGTTCTTTTTCCTCCTAGTTATGTTTTTGTAGCTGGCCAGTAACCAAGATGTGGGAATGAAACACAAAAGTGGATTGGTTCTGAATTATTAAATAATAATACTTTTGCATAGTGTTTGTTATTAATTTGTTACTCTTTTATAAACAGTCAAATTTAAGCATAGGAGAAATGTCTGGAAAATAGTGACCTGTTGTTTTTCTCTTTTCTTTGCTTTGTTTTGCTTTGCTTTTCTCGGACTCCGGGCTCACTGATTGGAACATGAAAGCATGTTTATGCATGAAGGGTAGAGTGTCCCTGTTAGTGCTTGGCTGTGATAGTTCCTCAGTGTGGGCTGTGGGGTACACAGAGCTGGAACTGGGGTCAAATCAGGAGACCTGACTACCAAAGTTAGTCAAGCCCAGAACCAGGAAAGTATGAAGGAAACATCTATATGCTTTGGGTAATGGATCAGGTCCCATGCTGAAGAAGGACTGGGGGAATAGTGTTTTATCAGGTTTGGTTACATCTCAGCATCCAGTAGTTGAGCTTATAAAATTCTTGATAATGGGCAAATGAAAAAGAATACCAGCTTGCATTATTTTAGGATGAAATTCCCTGCTAGGTGCCAGACAATCATAATCACCCTGTGTTATTTGACTCCCAGTTTGCCTTCTTAAGAAGTGATTGTTGAGTCTCATGCTGATACTGTATAATGTCAGGTCTTTATTTTGTAACTTATTTCTGATAAAGCCAAACATGGCTACCTGCAGAAACACCACTGCTCTGTAAAGACTGCAGAATTGGACCATATATGAAAACAGGTTTTCTTTTCAAACAATCAATCTAATAAACAAAAAAATAGGAATAGTTAAGAACTAGGTCCATAAAAAATCATATCATAGTAGGAGATCTGCAGTGAATGGCTCACCCTTCAACTGAAACAGTAAATCCGGATGGAAATGGGGCCCACAAAATGCACATGGACCTAAAGCCTACGCTAGCAATAAAATGCAGAGGAGAAAAGCAGATCCACGCTGCTCAAAGACAACTTAGTAACGGTGCAAATGTCTTTCTCTTGCTATAGTTTTTTCCTACCTGGTAGACTATCCTGACTTCAAAACCTGACCTTAGTTGCCTTCTGGGTGCTCATTTATAATGAAAACAAGAGAAAAAAAATATGTTTTGGGGGATGCTCTATCAGGTCTTTGTTATAAATTAGATCTCTTGACAACTGAATTTTACTCTGTTCCTGATTCGTTATTAAATTCTGACCCATATAATTTACCCATTTTCCCCTTATTATTTGCAGCACAATAAATTACATCAAGTCTTCTCTTTCCAGCTTCACATTCAATGCTAGGTCACTTGTACTGGTTCTTTTGTTGAGCAGATGTTGAACAGATTAACAATTTTTTTACGTTTATTAGCAAAGGAACAGTAATGTTACAGTAGTAGAAATACCTTTTACTATTCTGTATTGAAGACTAGTGCAGGTCACAATCTGACCTTTAATAAAGAGGCCAGATTAATGATTATGTATTAATTATTATTATTTACTATATAATAATAATTAAATCACCATTTGAAGCATAGCAGAAATATTTTTCCTGTATTTGTAAATACAATTAGTGTTTAAATACATCCCATTTACTTTCAAACACTTGTTCACTAGTGTCTAATAGAGATCATCACAGTTCAGAACTAAATTATTCATTTGGTTTGGTTCTTACATAGGAAGGACACATTACTTATGCACACTTACATTTCTTTTGCAAGTTTAATGTGCAGTGTAAATTAAGCTACCACCTAAATAATCTCCAGTATCCTACAATATGATTTAAGGACTCTGAAGATTCAACATTACCAGCAAACTTTAGGCAAGGAATTTAACCCATTAGGAGGCTAGTTCTAATAAAAAAAATGGTGCTGAACACCCTGATTTTTTATTTTACCACCCATTTTCTGGAGAGTCTAGGTATTTTGTGGAGTTTTGAGGGGGCAATGGACAATAGTATTCTGGAAAATACAGCGATCTTGTGCCCAGTCGAACAACAGTCAAGTCAGGACTCCTATATAACATGTAGACTCTAGATTTAGTGTTCTGCATTTTGTCTTCATGAGAACCTGTCAGTACCTAAAAGCCTATATGCAGCCAATAAATGAAACAATATTGTCTGCAAATGTGTTTGCAACAAATTCAGCAGTACTCCTTTAGAACAGACTTGTAAACAGAACTGTGTGGCTCTAAGGCTCATTAAGACTAATTATTGGTGGCATAGAGGGTGCGAGAATATGATCTGCTTCTACAGAGATTGTTGGAAGCACCAAAGTTAACATGAACTGAACAAATATCCATGGAGCAAAGTGCATGTCCTAACAGTAGCCTAAAGGAGTTGCAGTAACCAGTAACACTACAAGTAGCAATACAACTAGAACATGACCTTAGCAGTCAAAGGAAAGGCTGCTTCTTTCGGAAGTCATCTCTAGCTTCAGGGTTTGGCTAGAAACTTCTTCAGGAAAATGCTACCTTGGCAATTCCATGTATGTTGGATACCACAGGTTTCAGTTGAATGCCAAGAGAGGTATAGAGCTTGTGTGCCAGTACTGATCAAAGTAGGTCTTGATTCTTTTACAGCAGTTGTGTGACATAATTTTTAGCCAGCTACATTTCACAACTTTTCAGGAGTTCCTGAACAGTTATAAATGAAGGCATATTCCTAAATAATTAGTTATGTTGGCATCCTCAAAAGCGTAAGCTAGAAAAAGATATGAAATCCCGAATATTTCTTCTCTGAATATCAAGCGTTAAATACTGAAAGGGACCTGACTATGATCTACATTCACAGATTTGGCAGTCAGGTCTTGGAAAGTACTGAGAATTTTTTTTTTATATTTTCACAGGAATAAATAAATGGGTGTGTTAGTGGATAATAAGTTGGTATAATTAGTGGTAAGTGGCAGTATTCATTAGAACATGTTACATTTGCTAAAACTGAATGTTCAGCATCTTTTCTGAATGCCCATATAGGCTTTCTGACTTTGAAGGAAATGAAAGAAATTACTTGAAATATATTTTAAGGAACTAATGAATTCAAAGTGAAAGCATATGGCAGGAGATTGAGAAAAGTATTTTAATCATTATGTTAAATTTCTGGTTGCCAAACTATTCCATGCCAAAACCAACCAAGGAAAAAAAACAACCCCGAATGGATCTGTTCTTTTACTTTCTTCCATGGGAAAAAAACAATTACTTTTACATGCTCCTGTAGGGGAGATGTGAGTGTGGAAAACCGACGTAATATTGAATTACATAACTCTTAACAGTATTTTCCCAAAATCTGTGGAAAAATGGGCATCATAAAAATGGGTTACTATAGCTTAAATGAGAGGAAGATAAAAAAGCTTGAATTTACAATTATATGGAAAAGTAATAATATTATCTACAAATATTAATAAGTTTCTTTTTTGATGAATAGCCTTGCTGAATATAATCTGATTTGAGTGAGTGAGAGCTCAGATACAAATGCAGCCAGAGGTTCTTTAAATATCTTTGATAGAATTATTTCTGTAACAAAATATCATTCTCAACTAATGAAAATATTTCTAAAGTATTTTTAAAATACTTTCCTAAATTTGATAGGGGAAAAAAATCAGGTATTAACTTAAAATTATATTTTGATATTGTCTTTTAGTCTGATTTTGAAACCACTGTTTTTAATGAAATAATTTTGCTGTACTCCGAGGTTTAAAAAAATGGCAGTTCAAAATTTATTCAGGGTTTTTTTCCACCTACAAAAGAGAAATTTGCTTTTGCTTTTTTTTTTTTTTCACATGATAAACAAAACAGAAAAGTTATCTTTTTCCTACAACACTGAATCAAAGAGATAATACTATAGATCTTTCAGTTTGTTTTTCAGAAATAATGGCAATTAAAAGACTTTTCTTTTTCTTCCCATAAACTCTTTTAAAGCAAAATACTTCACCTGGAAATGTCTTTGCCTTATTTCCAGCACATCTCTGATCTGTGAAAATCGTATTTGGTGAAATATATATTCTAAAAAATCTAGAACAGTAGTCATTATCAAATCAGAAGAAAAAATGGAGGATTTAATTATGTCTAACAAAGTCACATTTACCAAAAGTTATTTCTTTTTTCCACAGCACAGAATAGTCTGTATAAAATAAACCAGTGCAGTTCCTTTATAAAACGCCAGATTAGAAGGCTCAGACTGAGAGGCTTCACGTCCTCCTTTACACACTGTCTTCTGCACAAATCTGCAAGCCTGTTTACTCTGTGGAGCAAAGTGACATAGTAGATTATTGTATCTGGTACTAAAAAACATCAATAGTTCATACAGCATGAGAAATGAAGCAGAAGCTTCCTTACAGAAAGGGAATACAAATTCACAGTTCACTGTTGGTCTGTATGGTAACCGTCACAAATTATTCCCATAAAGTTGTTATTTATTTTTATACCTCATCACATATAACTTTGTAATATCACTTTGGGCTAGAGAAGTTTTTGCTCAGTTTTTCAGCTAAGGAGTTGAGTTACAAAGAGAATAAGTGATTCAATCTCTAATAGGAAGGAAATCACTCTTGGTAGAATTTCTCTCACGAGGATAGATTGTCAGAAATGCTACAAATCTCTGCTTTTGCCAAGGAATGGTAAATTGGACACCTCATGCTTTCCTTGTTTGTTAAGAAAACGTTAATAAACCTTAGTGTAAATGAAAGTCAGATTTCAACAGCACATCAATGGAAAATGTGAGTATAAATTTTTTCTGGAACTTCTAGGCCTTTTCCCTTTAGCTATTGCTTACCCTTTAATCTGACTTAGAGCTTCAAAATAAGCAAAACTTTAACAAAATAGTCTGAGATATGTTGTTAAGGGTAAACAAATGGAGAGAGTTTATCAATTTTTCCTTAAGGCAGCCCAGAGTTTACTAACTTTTGCATTTATCCTTACATAATTCACTGATGAGGTCAAAATGGAGTTGCATGTGTTTCAGTATTTTAGGCTAAGCAGAAATCCCTTTGGTCAAGATTTCTCTACATCACATGTAAAACTCAGAAAAAAATTGTCTTTCTCATATTTTTTCCAAGAAATTAACCCGTGCTGCTCCCACCTCATCAATGAGCAATTTCAAATGATAAAAAAATACTTTATGTGAGAAACTTACTAGCAGTTTATATGAGGATGGGAAAGGGGTGTGCATTTCAGGTTTAATCATGGAAGAGCACTGCAGCTGCAGTTGTGGAACTTGTTCAATATTTATTTATTACAGTGTATGTTTCAACAGCCCCTGCAAATTAACTTAATCTTGGTTTACAAAACAAAAGATACACCAGCATTTTCATGATTATTAGGTCCATATTGTCATTTAATTTGTTAAAATATTTTTGTGGAGGAAATTTTGAAATACAGCGTACGGTTAGACACATTACTAACATTTTTGCAATGAGTTTGCCATGACTAATAAAAAAATGTTTGTTATTTGAAAAAATATTTTAAATAGACCATCTTCTTTTAATGCTTTTTGCAATAGTACACTTCATCGGCATCAAACATTAGAGTAACATCTCAGTAACCCAATGAAATCTGCAGTCCAACTGTCCGGTGGGTTATACAATCCATATTCTACTGAATGTTTCTAGACAGAAGCTGGAACTCTGCTGCTTTGGATAAGTAGTATTTTCCCTGTATTTGCTATCTGTATAACTTTTGATCTTGAGGATTTATATTTTTTATTTCCTATATTGCAGCATATTTTTAATGTAATTCAGCAGCAATAGCAAAAAACAGGCATTGGTCTCAGAGGTTCATTGACAAATTAACACTTTTCCCCATTTTTTAAAATGATAAAATTGATGGAGTTTTTACATGTGTGGTGGGTTCACCTTGGTTGGCCATCAGGTGCCCACCTATCTGCACTCTCATTCCCTCTCCTCAGCAGGACAGGGGAGAAAATATGATGAAAAGGCTCGTGGGTTGAGATAAAGACTACGAGATTGCTTATTAATTACCATCATGGGCAAAACAGACTTGACTTGGGTAAAATTAATTAAATTTATTGCCATTTAATAACACAGCAAGATACTGAGTAATAAAAACAAAACTAAGAACACCTTCCCCACACTCCCGCTTCTTCCTGGGCTCCACTTCACTCCTAACTCCTCTACTTCCCCCTGCAGGGGGATGGGAATGGGGGGTGAGGTCAGTTCATAAAGCTTGGTTTCTGTTTTCCTTCCTCCTCATGTTGTTCCCCTGCTCCAGTGTGGGGTCACTCCCACGGGATACAGTTCTTCACAAACTGCTCCAACCAGGGTCCTTTACAGGGGGTGCAGTCCCTCAAGAACAGACTGCTCCAGTGTGGCTACACTGTGGCCACAGCTCCTGCCCCGAGCCTGCTTCTGCATGGGCTCTCCATGGGCTGCATCCTCCTGCTGTGGTGTGGGGTCCTCCATGGGCTGCATGGAGGGACATGCTGCATGCAGGGACAACTTGCCTTACCACGGTCTTCACCATGGGCTGCAGGGGATCCTCTGCTCCAGCACCTGGAGCACCACCTCCCCTCCTTCTTCACTGACCTGGGTGTCTGCAGCGTTGTTTCTCTCACATTTTCTAACTACTCTCTCCCAGCTGCTGCTGCACAGCAGTTTTTTCCCCTTCTTAAACAGGTTATCACAGAGGCACCACCAGCGTAGCTGATGGGCTCAACTTGGGCCAGTGGCAGGTGTATCTTGGAGCTGGCGGGAACTGGCTCTGTTGAACATGGGGGCAGCCCTTGGCCTCCCTCAGAAAGCCACCCTTGCATCTTGTCCCCTCTCCCCAACACCAAAACCTTGCCATGTAAACACAATACAGCATTTTAAGTCTTGGGGTTCTTTTTTTTGTTTGGTTTTTTGTTTTGTTTTGGGTTTTTTTTTTTAGTTTCAAGATGATTTTTTTCCATAGTGATTTAAAAAAACCAACCAATATTAAGATCTGGTTTTGTTGTTGTCAGAGATTTGTATGATATTGCATCAGCCCTGATGGTGGAAAGAGCTTTTCAAGAGGAAGGTTTTGTGGGTCCTATTTTCTTTGCACTATAAATCCATGGGACCGAAGGTGCTTTTTTCCTCAGGAGAGCTTTCATCAGTTTTACTCTTCAAATGTTTGTAGAGGCTAGTGATTCATTGCTTAAAATTTGATCTTTGATGTAAATAAGGCTTGATGTAGTAATTGCTTTGAAGTTTAGGTCTGAGGTTTCAAGCTGGCATCTGACTCTGAGAGCGGATAGAAGGTGTTGAGCACAGCTTGGTGTGTGTATGGGAAGCCTGTGCCAGGGACCAGGCATGCAGGCACACTTAATTGGAGCAACTGAGCCTAGAAATGACTCATTCAAGAATCACTGACTTGTTAAGGAGAAACGAAATGAAAAAAACAACTTTCCTAACAAAATGGAAAAAAAAAAGGTATTTGTAAATATTGAAGTGACTTAACCAATTTTAATGAAGAAAACATTTTAGGCACCTTAACTATCTTAGACTTCAGAATACTATCTAATTTTATCTAGGACTCTGAAGTTTTGCTCAGTTTTGATAAGTGTAGCATTTATGTCTTTGATGCAGAATATATAGAAGATCTCCTTTCACACCCACTAGCTGCATTGTATCTAGGAGTTTTTTCTTACAGGCTTTCTGGCACCTTAATTTTAGCAGTAACTTTCACTGAAAGCAATAAGTATAGCTGGGCATCGTCAGCAAACCGTCAATAGCTGGGATTGTGATCAGTCACCATCTTTTCCAATAACTATTGGCCTGTATTCCAATGACTAAAATTATAAAAAAAAAAAAAGAAAGAGTGCAGGTAGAAGCAAGCAGTCGATGTCTTTAGAGAAGCATAAAGTGTGGCCATCATCACTCCCATAGCTTTAGCAGATCAAAATACTTTGAACCACTTTGATGTCGAATTTTGCTGCATGTTAAATCCTGTATGCGTATATGTCAGCAGTGCATTGTCTATTACATCTTCAGGGACACCTGTGAGCTCTTGCAAGAGGAAAAATCTCTCCATAGTTCTTGAACAGCTGCTGTCCTAGGGACTGGTGTGAATTCCAGTTGTGAAATGCTTCAGACAATGGTTTATATAAATTTGGTTCATTATTTACACAGGTTTGGGGTTGGTTTCGTTGGGTGCGGTGTGTCTGGGTTTTGGTAGGGTTTTTTTCCAAGATTGGTACTTAGAAAATTAGAAATGCAATTTTTTCACTGCCAGTTGAATAATTCTAGTCACGTTAAATATATATATCTATATATATCTATAAGATGTATTGTACATTTGGCTGTCAGTTGTTCCTTCATATTGCATTTCCTGGTAAATCCCTTCTGCACCATTGGTGTGTGTTGTAGAGCAGCTTTACGCTATGGATGAAAGGTGTCAATCTGAATCCAGCTCACTGTCAGCATTTGGAGGGACAGAGGTTTACGCTTTCTTACAATTCCTTCTAAAATGGAAAAAGAATGAACTATTGACAGATTAAAGTCAATCTATCATAAAAATATAAATTCTTAATATTTCATAGTGAGGAATCTTTGTTTAAGTATAAAGTTTGCAGTTTAGGCAGCTGAATATGAAAAAGCTGACAGCAATATTTACTTTCTGGTTTCCAATTACGCCTATAGTTTTAAATACTATACTAAAGAAAACAGTTCATGCACCTCTGGGTGATTTTATCATTCTGGCTACAGTGGTAGTGAGTGGTTAGTTAAGTAAACACAGTCCTGTCAGCTCCCATGTTAGATACAAGACAACCACAGTAAAGTTATGGAAAGGCTGTATACAATAGTTTTGGGGTTTTGTTCTTTTGTTTGCTTGATTGTTTTTATTTTACCACTTGCTTTTTACAAAGAGCTAAAATCATTGCCGATTTTTATAGGCCAAATCTGGTTTTGTATTATTCAGGCAAAACTGTTCAAAGCTGCTGTACATGTTTCATAGCGAAAAACATGTTTTCTACATTAGATATTAAACTGGTTAACTCTCTTGAAGTCTCTGGCAAGCTGTAAATATATACTTTGAAAATCGAGGCTCTCGGTAGGTCTGTGAATGGCCACTCTTCTGTGTAATTACTGTTTTTGTCAGAAGTGCTTGTTGATATCTGCTGTTCATGTTAAGTGTGCAGCTCTGTGGTGTAATCAGTCACCTACATACGTTTTTTGAAACAGGTAGCGCTAGAAAAGTTTATCAGCTTCCTGTATGCACTAGTTCTTTCTTGCAAAATAATAAAGCAGACTATTTCAGCAGAATAGAGCACTTCAATAGCCACTCAATTCAGCATCTGGAAGGTGGGGGCAATTCTGTGGTTTGGTATACCCAGGACAGGAATGGTGGTAAGGATTAAGAGGGAAATATTGATTGCAACTGAATATTAGGCTAAAATGCGATTGAGTTCTAGGAGTCCTAGGGAAGAAAGCAATAGGAAACCAATTATCCTGCTTAATACTGTGTGTCAGATACTTTATTGTGGATGTAGTCATAAGGATATAATCACAGCAAAGACCTTCTCTGGAGATCCCATCTTCCTGGTATTTGCTGGCATATGTAGAATTAGATTATATTTCCTGGAACCAAAAGTCCTCCTTCAGGGTTGAGCTGATCACCTTGAAAGCTAGATGAAACTCATTGAGTAGCGTTATCTGTGCACCACCTGTTGGCATTACCATCTACTAGTTTCTTGTAGTTCATGATACAGTTAAAGCCAAGCTGAGGGCATGAAGTCTTGTTCATGTCAACCACTGTGCCATAGCCTGGTTGTATAAATGCTAACTTGGACACTTCAAAATTTATGTCTCACTGGCATCTTAGAAGTTGTCTTATTTGACAGGTGCCATGTGTTTATTTGTATCAGACGGCAGCTGAGTCTGGAGTAGGGTTGACCCTACTTAAATGGCCCTGCACCTATGCCTAGGTTTCTTAGAGAAGATTACCAAGCTGCTAACTCCGAAAATGAATATTTTTAGTGTAGTAGAATCTGAATTCGGACAAATACTGCAACTCTGATAGAACATTTAGGCAGCTACTTGGTCAGGAATAACTACAATTTAAAACACAACTGTATTTCTTTCTCTCCATGTGTCTTATCTCTCTCTGTCTGACGGATCTAACTGACCTTGCCTGAGCAAGGGAGCTGGACTAGGTGAACCTAAGAGGTTCCTCGTGAACCTCAACCATTCTGTGATTTTGTGTTCACACTCATTTGAATCAGACATGCTCAAGCTCTTCTAATAAGCTAGCACTTCTGATAAAGTCTTCCCATCCTAGTAAGCTCATCCTATGTACATGATCCATCTTAATGGTGGACAGTCTAGTATGAAATGTTAAAACAAGAAAAATCTAGAAGGCTTTAGTTTGCAAGATAAACAGAGACCTCTTTTACAGATTTTCAGTGAACTGACAATGCTGTACTTTGTGAATGTAGATTTCAGCTGCATGTTCTAATTACCAGACATCTGTTCAGGCTCTTAGGTTTTAGTGTAATAATTAAATGCTTAGTTAATATTTCAGGTTACATGAATGCAAACTTCTCAGAGCTTGAAAAACTTCTTAAAACAAGCACATCAACCACTTGTTTAAAGGGTACTGTAGATTTATCTATAGATAAGAGGTTTCTTTTCCTGAGCGCGGCATGCTTGACAGACTTTGAAGTACATCAAATCATGGAATCATGTGCAGAACCTGGAGCAATTGCTGGCATATTTCATAACAACTCACCTCTTTGCAGTTGTGACAGGTAGTGATTCCTTTGCCAGCAAGGCACTGAGTGTGTAACTGGAAATGGCTGTTTGGTTTAATGACAGGGTTTAGCTGTGCCAAATGACAAAACAGGGCAAATGGTAAACCTGAAGTTTCAAGTGTAAAATTCTTGTTAATAACACCATTAGAAAGCATGTCAAATGTGAAATCAATAAAACAAAAACCACTCAGCAAGTACATTGATATACAGTTTAAGACATTTGTAAGGAATATTACAGCATTAACAATTATTAGACACTTAATCATTGACAATAAGTACTTGGCAAAAGAGTAAAGAATACTTAATAATTTCTCACTGTTAAAAAGGTGTTAAATTAGCTATTTGGTTAGTCTCTGCATCCCTAATACTGTATAAATGAATCTTAAAATTTATTAATGCCCTGTTCACACAAGTGCTTTTGATAGTTAAATACATCTTACTTAACAGTCTTCATAAGTCTTGTACAGCTGCAGTGAAATACAGCTACATAAGACATTACAAAAATAAACTATAACATCATGAGTGAGTTTTTGCATTGTATTAAGCATCAGATTCACTCTGCCCCAAATAATCCCAGTAAGGTTTGTTTATAATTGATTTTAAGGAGGTGTAGTCTTAAGCCAAATCTCAGTGATTTGGGATAATTCTTAGCCTTAGTCTTCCCATCAGATAATGACAGCAGAGATGATAACAGGAATTATTGACACACAAGCACTCCCAAAATTTAAAGCCAGAAGCAGCTCAATATACAAAAATTCATTACACTGAAACACAGCTAGCCAAATGCCACTGAATATTCTCAGTTTGCCTCCAAATGATACAGAAGTTTTGAACAGTTCTCCTTGGTCATATTAATTTGCCCTTCTCTTTTTCTTGCCATGCTAACAGGTCTGGAACTTAATGTTATTTTAGTAAAGCTGATAATTAAACAAATCAAGTTACCTGCTTTTTTGGGGGGGTATATTTTCTAGGAAGAAATAATATCTCTTTTATTATATGACTGACCTAATTGGAAAACAAAACAACTGATAACTTTTCAGACAAATGGCTTCAAGTGTGTAAGAAAAGGATACAATTACTTAATAATTATTTAATATTATGGTTCTTCCTTCTTTTATTTTTCTTCTAATTTTTTTTTTTTTTTTTAGATGACAGTGTTATTTGACATTACAAAGGAGTATTATGCAAGTCAAACGTAGATGAGATTCATTTGGGTTGAAAAGGTCCTCCAAGGCACCTAGAGAAATTTTGAAAGCTACACCCTCAGCAGTATGTTATGGTACCGTAGCTCAAGATGCAAGCTAATTTAAAAGGTAACATAATCTGATGCTGTACCAACGAAGGTGAAAACGGGGTAGAAAGAATAAGCCTACTTAACATCTAGCTTCCATTGGACTGAGATGTAATAAAGATTTTCACAGTGTATCGACCAACATCCTTAACAAAAAGAACAATTTTCAACAGCACCTGGGAAGGAAGACTAAAATTAATCTCTGATTATTTTCTGTTATATATGAGCAGTGGTTACTTCCTCTGAATATTTTGTATACCTAGCAGACACCAGATGCTTGGACTTTACAGCTTTAGGGGCAATATTACTGGTTTTATAATGTTTTTTGTTTTCCTTTCCTTGCTTATATACATATCCATACACTTATACCCATAACACAAATGTTTGGTTCGAGCTGATTCATACTCTTGGAAAATCAGAATTGGGTTTACACTCTTCATGTTTCTCCAGGATATAGATAATTTTAAAAATTTGAAACAGTGTGCAATGGCTTGTTTATTATGAACTCTCTAGACTATATAGATGAGGAAATGGCCTCAAGTTGCGCCAGGGAAGGCTTAGGTTGGATATTAGGAAAAATTTCTTCACTGAAAATGTTATCAAGCATTGGAACAGGCTGCCCAGGGCAGTGGTGGAATCACCATCCCTGTAGGTATTTAAAAGACGGGTAGATGTGCTGCTTAGGGACATGGTTTAGTGGTGGACTTGCCAGTGTCAGGTTGGACTCGATGATTTTAAAGGTCCCCTCCAATGTAGACGATTCTATGATTCCATGATTCTATGACAGTGAAATGGTAATATCATAAGAACTGAGAAGAAATATTTAAATTGCTATTGAACTAGAAAGGTTTTAGTTTGCTTTTTTTTTTACTTTCATTAATGCTTTAATATTATTAACTGCTGAATAATTTGTATAAATAAAATATGGATTCAACCACCCCACAAGTTAACATTTATTCATTTATTAAGTTGGCTTTTACTAGTTTTAGTCGAAGTGTCATAAATGAATATGTATGCATGGTTATAAAAATTAAACCACAATACATTATGGGATTTAACGAATAACAAAATCTAGAGTATGTCCTCCCATCTGAGCAACCCAAAACAAGCTCTGAGGAATTCTTTGTAAAGAACAGAGAGTACTTAAAATCATCCTTAGACATCCCAGAAGTCTTCTGACAAAATAATGGGAAAAATCTGAAAATACTTTCTCAGAGGTAAATACAGTTTTCTCCATCTTTTCTTCTTCTCCTTTTCCACCAACTGAAGGAAAAACTTGCCAAAGTGCAGGTTTTAGTTTTAGGACAGGAGAAAATATAAGGCAAACACAAATGTAGTGAAAATAATCTGTAATTTAATACATCTGTATTTGAAAATAATCTGTAATTTAATACATTAAAATAATCTGTAATTTAATAATGCAAATACCTTTAAATTTAATGCATTCCATCCCATCCTCCTAATACTAAACCAATATTTTATTTTTTAAATATGTAGTTTCCATGTTTTTCCTTATAGTTCCATTAAGAAACAGCCACAAATCTACTTTTAGCTGAGTAATTACTAATTTTAATAGAAGTCTTTCAGTTATATCTATCATGTACTTCAATAAAAATTAAATCACCTAGTAGTGTGACAGTTAAACAATTTTTATTCACCCAGATAATCCAACATCTTTACAAACATTGCAAATATAGCAAACCTTTCGATAAAGGTTATCCCAATTTACAGAAATACAGTTTTCAAAGTCCATGCAGCAAATTTTAGAATGAAAACTGGTGTTGGTAAATGTCTGGCCTATTCCCTCACTAATGATTTCACTTCTTACAAAAAAATCACAGCAACAGCAGTGATAGTGTCCAAAGCCTGGCCCTGCGGAGAGCTGAACAATGTACCTGTCCAATAATAGCTTTTGGTATTTTAGTCATATAATAATAATAATGGTTGCTGAACCCCTGTGTACAGTTTGTCATTTTAATCACTTTATGAAATAACTAGTTTTGTAACTACATATGCTCACCTTGAAATCTGAGTAGTAACTGTTGATTCTTATGTTTAGGTTAGGTTACCGTCATAAACTTTAGGGGGAGAAAAGAAAAGTCTCTGAAACATCTTTTTCTATCACTTTCTGCAACAAGAAATGTCAAAGTTGTGTATTCATTAATTTTATTAGGACAGTATTTTCTTTCATTTACTTTGATTTTCCCATATCTTAATTTAAACAAGTAACCAATGATTTATTTAGAAAGTTAATGAGTAAGCCAGAGAAAATTGTCTGTTTTCAGTATCTTAAGAGTACTCTAAGGGTACAGAAATCTCCCGAGAACCCTATTCTAAACCAATTTGTTTCAGAGCTGCAAAGTCTCAGAGTGCCCACTGATTTTTATTTCTTCTTTCATAATTTCAAATCTTAAATTGCTATAAAATAATTAGTGTCACTTCTTTTAGAAAGTGATACTTAATTATCTAAATTGAAAAAATCTTAGAGGACTTCTTGGGAAAAATGAAGATCAAATGGATCATAAGTTAAAGACAAACCTAGGACCCTGAGAGATCTGAGCATCCCTCATCTGCTCTCAGTCTAGCTTTTCATTCTTTGTTATTTAGGTAAATTGGAAATACAGTGACTACATCTGGAGGTCTTTGTTGAAGTAAATGAAGCTGACACTCTGTTCTGTACTGTTGGTCCTTTGCAAAGCCAGAAAAGTTGTTCCGGCTGGGACCCAAATGTTGTGTATCGAAATTATTGTCCTTTGATTGAAAGCGATCTGAGCAGAAACAAACTGTTCTTTATTTCCTACTCTTATGAAATACATTCTCTGCTCCATTGCTCAAGATCACTGCACATTGCAGTACTATTTTTCCACCAAGGACGTTGAGAAACACTGACAAATTAATATGAATTATCTTCATAAGATATCGTTATAAGATATTTCAAGATGTGTGATAATGTTCTTGGTAATAACACAAAATGAGAGGCATTAAAATATTACTGGAATGCTATGCATGGTGAGAACAAATTATATTTGTATGCAGCTAGCAAATACATGTATTTACACAAGAGTGATAAAGAAATGCAAAAGGCTGTCAAAAATGACTGATAACAGCAAAGGTTACTGAAAAGAAAATATAAAAAACTTTATTCCACATTTCATGCAGAAGGCCTATCATTAGGACATATACCTTGAGATGAATTGATCATCTGCCAATGAACAACATCTTGCGGCTCCAGTTCCTTTCCAATATAAGAAGTCGCTGAGTGTAGACTGTACAGAAGTTTAGCATAGAAAGCACAGGAAGAGGACTAAGACAACTATTTCTAGACGTATGCAGTGAAGCTGGTTAACCATACTGACATTTGATCTTGCTTATTTAACTCTTTTTTTCTTTATTGTCTTTATTGTTACTGTTGTTGTTGTTGTTCCTGTTGGATATTTTGTTTTTAAGAGTACAGAAGAAAGGGACTGTGTTTTCCTGCACGTTTATACTTACACCAGCATGTCTGAATGTTCCTATGATGTAAATAAATGATCAGTAGGGTATAAAAAATGAACAATGGTAACTGGTACACGTGATAGCTGAGGCAGAGGCGATAGATGATGACTGCTAAAGTCAGCTATTTTTCTTGATGTTGTTTTTCTGTTATCTGTTCTGAAAAATGCCTTTTCTGGATTTGGAGTAGAAAAAAAATAGGCCTTTGAATTTATCAAAATACTCAGTGACGCATTTTAAAATACAAGGATCAGGTTTTTGTAAGAGTATTGGGAATTAATTTTAAAAGCTTTATGAGGAGCACTATCTACTTACAAAATAATTAACACAACTGATAATTCTAATTTTGAAGTTGTTTTAAATGTCAAAACACTGAGACCTAGAGTGCTTGATAAAAATAAGCTTATATAGCTTCTGATAATTGTATTTCATGTTATTGCTTTAGCCAGTATATCGGTACTCTGTCATAATGACAGACAGAATTCTATTAAAAGTTTGAAAAAGGTATATTGTTGATGTAGTTGAAGGATTGCTTTGATATAACCTCCTCTTACCCCCGTCTCAAGTGCAAGTTCAATAAATAGCTCTTTATAAATAATCGGTGTTTAGGTCAGTCCAGAGATAAATCTGATTTATAAGATCACCATCTGAAGAATAATTGATTCTGACTTAAGCATGAGAGCTTCAGAACATTTGAAAGGAGGAATTGTTTAAGCCATAATAGCATAAACTTTATCTATGCAAGTGATGCCCCTTTTATTTCAAAGCTTAAGTTGGTTCAATTGAGCGTTTTAAAACTGTTAGGGATTACTCTGCATAGTGAGGAAGGAATAACACCAGATGTTAAATAGGTTACTTAGGTGGCTGTCTCCAGTCCTTACACATTGTGCTTGTGCTGTCTAGAACAAGATGGAAGGAAGCAGGCAGGAATAGGGAGAAGTCTATTGACTCTATTATGTTAGTAGGTGGAAGCAGTCCATGCAACTTTGAGATGTAAGAAGATAAAACGGATTTCAAGATGGTCTTTCATCAAATTTTGCATTGGATGGTGCTGTCTTGTAAAAGAAAATGTATTTGACTGACTGAAGAACAAATCCCTTTAGGCTAAGAAAGGGAAAACCAGTTTACGTAGGCACTCAGCCACGATTGTAAAGGAAGAGGACAATACAAATGATTCAATTGCTCATTGTCCATATGTCAGACTTCGTTAAAAATTAATTATAGGGACATATATTCATTGTGTTTATTTTTATAAATCCATGTAGCATGTTGCAATACTCAAAATATGTGTGTCGTCTTATGAAAAATAATATTTTTAAACCACTTCAGCTTTTAAACCGTGAATAATTCCCACTGTTTTCAATCTAGTTATCTCCCACGCTTTAGAGCCATTCTCAAAGAGAGCTGCATGGGAAGCTTTCCTTTTGTATGAGAATCTCATTCTTTCTAAATGTCCTCTGCTGCTCAAAATTAATAGCATACTACCTCTGAGTTTGTGGATTTATCACTCAATTTATCTTTCCTTTTACAATCCAAACAAAATTAGTAAATGAAATGGGCTGATTAAAAAAAAAAAAAAAAAAAAAAAAAAACCAAAAATCNAATCCCCACCCAAGATGCAGTTCATATATTATGAGACATTTAAACCAATGACATTATTTTTGTAAAAATATCCTAACATTAGATAGAACTAGTTAAAACAGAAGATGAAACCCATTTTTCAGGAGTGAGTAGGTAGCAAAGAACCTTGCAAAACAAAAGCACACAATTAAAATAACCACTCTACACTAGAGCACACATTTAGTGTAAAACATCTTTCTCTTTCAGGCTGAAATAGCATTTATCATGTTGAGTAACAGCAGGGAAAATAGAACAGCATTCATCCATGTCACAAAAAAATCCATATCTCACTGATTGTTAATGTGACCATTATATAGGCTGCTCAAAAATTCAGATAAACACTCTGAAACAAATTTATTTATTTGAAACAAACAAATATAACACTAGAAAATCCATCCTATTCTGAAAGGTAGACAGCAGCAGAATCTTTTTTAGGTCTTCTGCTGAAACCAGAAGAAATGTTACTAACCAGTTGATCTGTGCTCATAAAACTAGGTAAAATAATTCTCCAATATTTTACAGCAAGTCAGCAGGCAGAATGACTTCTGCAGATACCTGTGGATTCTGAAAGTGGACTTTTCCACATTGTAGGATTTAAGTATCGTGATTAAAAACAGGACACACAAGGTCTTCCCTGATCATTAGTGAGCATTCTGCAGACTATCATTTAAGAGACAATGACACCTTGGAAAAATGTACCTGGACATTCATTTCTACTAAATGCTGACAGGTATTGAATAACCAAGAATGTAACAGTACAGTATATTTCTAATTGAAAACTACTGCACTTTTGCACAAATAGGTGAATTTCTCCACCAATGGTTGATTTTTAAGAAATAAATTTCTGAAGGGCAAAAAGGAAGCTTTTGAAGGAAAATAGTTACAGTAGTCATACATACTACTGCATATAACTATAGTTCACACAGAGAAAAAAAATGAACTTGCCCATTTAAAAGGTCCAGAGAATAAAATATACAATAAGTGGCTATATATTACTTTGGCTGTTTGCATAGATTGTTTAGGGTCAAGCAGAAGTAACCATTCAGTCCAGTTTGACATTGTGAGAATTTGTTGAAATAAAACCTTTAGAAATTTGTTTTATGAATGTTTTGCAATAGCATTTTCAAAAGGAGCTGGTAGGTGTCTAAATTCAAAATTATGTTTTGATATCATGCTAACTATAACTAAAATAGTTTAAAAAATTAACTTTTTGTAGAGTGAATATATTTTAATTTAGAACTTTTTTCAAGATAATCCATATGTCAAAAGGGAAGTTAATAAATATTTATTACTAATATTGTAGGAACTCATCTATGCTGTACAGCTAATATAATAAATCTGCTGCTCCATACACAATCTGTGCTACTTAAATGTTTTGCAGATTGGCTTCTTTCCCTCAGGCTCAGCTAACCTCAGAGACAAAGCCAGGGGAAGATAGTTTAGAAGCCTTTAGTGAAGACACACCTTCAGAAATTATTATCGTGCAAATTCCTTGCAGACCTTGTTGTTCATTTTTAATGGACAGCAGATTTGATCATGTGGCTGTTCTCAGACTCAATATTTGTATACGTGTGAAAGATCTGCAAATTTACTTGTTACTAAAAGTAGACTACATAAGGTACTATGCTACTATATAAGGCCTTCAGCAGAGGGTGGTTACAACCAGGGGAAGGTGGTATACCTTCCCTAAGCAATTTGAGCATCTGTTACTCCCAGGAACTTTAACCTTAGAGCAGCTAGAAAAATATCTTTATGTCTTCTATATGTACTTAACAAGGAAAAATCGACTGAAATTATGCGGAGATTTCACTCTGCAAGTTCCAATATTTTACAGGGAAGTATTTGAATTCTAATAAATTATTTGTGGGAAATAAATGATTACACTTAACCATTTTCTGCTACTTTATTACAATAAAATGAGCTCTATGCTAAAAACAAGACAACAGTAGCGATTTTTGGGGAATCCTGTGAGTAATCAAAGTAGCAATTTTCTACAAGATAGAGTAGCTAAGGATGAACTTGAACAAGTAACCGAAAATCTGTCTGCCTGCAGGCCATGAAATGCAATTTAATCACTGGTTTGGTTTTGTCTA
The DNA here is from genome assembly GCA_008711295.1 of Anarhynchus alexandrinus. Lineage (NCBI taxonomy): Eukaryota > Metazoa > Chordata > Aves > Charadriiformes > Charadriidae > Anarhynchus > Anarhynchus alexandrinus. The sequence goes on from VUYV01000030.1 coordinate 4,475,041, forward strand.
GTCTGTAAATACCACCTCAACATTAATTGTGCTGTAATTACCTTTTACAATTTTTTTTATTTAGTCTTTGCATTTCAAAATCTAAGAGCTTTTGAGGATTGCTTTCTGACTTATGGTAAAAATTTAACATTCTACTAGAAAATCAATATAATAGCAGTATGTACTTGTTTTACTGGTCTTTATCATTAGATGAAAACTGAAAAATAGCTGGTCATCATGGCGAAAAATAATGAATGTGCATGATGAAAAAAATCTAATACCTTTGGCAGTACCTTTGTGAAAGATGCACAATTGTATGACCTGTAGGAGCTGTGGTTGATGAATCGTACTTCTACATTGAACTAGGACATTTTATCTGGAGTATATGAAATATATGGCTTTGTTATGGTCTGTTGTGATGTTAGCTTGTCTCAAAAAGCATTTTTGGAAAGGCAGGCTGATTCATACCGAAGACCAGATAACAGAAATACAACTCCCACAAAATGCTATCACAACTCAAGAAGCCAAGATGTACATTAGAAGAGCCAGAATAAAATGTTTTAATTTATATTTCAAATGAGCTTTACTTTAGGAGGCAAACAAGCAACATCTTGAATTTGGAAAGAACAAAAAAAAAAACAACTTGAGATGAGCATCTGTCATCATCAGTTGGAATTAGATTGATGCAGAAGAAATATTCCTAGTCATTCTTGGAGAGGTCTTAATTTTTATTTACTTTATAAAACACTTGAGAATTGAGCGTTTTAAAATATTTCTAGATAAATTGTTTTTCTGTCTAGAATAGACAGAAGACAGAACAGAAATTATAAATGTTTCCATTTCAAGAACTTTCAAAGGGGCAGGTTATCTTTAGTTTAACTAAGGCAGTTTATTCAGCTGTAATTACGTATATTCAAAGATATTTTTCAATTAGAATTGGGCTGCTGCAAGACTAAGCCTTAAGAAAATTAATTCAGTACACAGATTTTCACTGTTCCCTTAAGGCATATGTTCAGAAGCAAGAAGGGGTTTCAGGTCTGATTTTTGGGGTCCTGTGCTAATGCAGTGCTTGAAAAATAAATATGAGAATAATCATGCTAGTGAAAGGCTTAAAACCTAAACTTCCCATTGTGATTTTTTTCAGCCAAGAAAATGCAGACAACCAATCCTCATTTCAAAATTATCTTTACTTTGTTTATATTGCTTTTAGGTACTTCCACAGAAAGCTACTGTTATAGCAAAAGGAAACCTATGATTTTATGTAGAAAATGTGTAGAACACTGACCACCAAAATATTGTAATGACTAAATGAAAAATGAAACACTTGTCCGAGATCAATGGTGCTGAAAGAAACTAAAAAAATCCTCTTCATCTGGCATTGTTAGGTTATATTTAACAATCTGAGGATGCAGATTACTTTATCTTTTGTTAAGAAGAATAGCCTTTCAGAAGTGAAAACCATGTTACACTGAATGATTAAGAGGACTGTGTGGAAGAAGCTTAATGGAAAATTAAAGGTGTAGAGAATATCCCATTATGGAACAATGTTTTGAGATTAGTCCACAAGAACATATCTTACCTTTCTTCATGGATCACACTTCAGTGTCTCTCTGTTGTTTAAAGTGTAACCATTAGCAAGGCTGAATGAATGTACAAACGAAAGACATGTAAGATACCAAGGAACTTAATCATTGACAAATTAAAATATTGGTTAAAATACTCAATTGGTATTTTATGTATAGAAAACTACTTTTTTTTTACTATAAAAGTGTAGCTTGTTGACATATGGCATCTAAGCGACTCTTTGGAGAAAAAGACCAGTTTCTTTTACAGCGTTAATGGAGGTATCCATAATTTCTACTTGTTTATTCATGCAGTGATGGAATAAAAAGGTGATGCATGGAAGAATCCTTTTAGGGGAAGCAAGAAAACTATGTCTTTGTCATAATATGAGAATGGAATTTAAGCAGAGCCAAAAAAGTGACTCAGTGCAAGTCAGGTGAAGTTAAAGGATCATGACGTAAATAAGAATACTATGTTCTGTCCAAATTGATCGGAACTTTGGAGGCCTAAGAAAAATACGCCAAAATCAGGTGAGGCAACATGATAACAAACATCCTTGCAGTGAAAGAGTACCTACACTGTTCCTTTGTTAGTTTCAACTCAGTTATGCCATTTTTTCTATAGCATGTTGCATCCAAATTACAACCCAGCCTCAAGGGCAGTATACCTAGGCCAAACACAAGCCTTAGATGTTTGTTGCTTTTTAATGATGACAAGACAATACTGATGTAGTGTCTGAGCATATCAGTGATCAATTCAGTATACTTGATTCCGAAGCTGTTGCACTCATGCAACTGGTAGTTTTTGTTGCAGTCTTGACACCTTGAAGACTGTTCTGCTTATCTTGGCGGCTACGGACAGCTTCATTTGCTACACAATTCTACATCCAAAATTGATCATTGGTCTTTACAATCTTGAGCCCTCTGTATTCGTACTCAGTGTGTGCCATTATACAATCTTTGTTTATGCCATGTATACTTATTCTAGTATCATCAATAGTTAATGCTAGATAACAACAGTTTCTTAATAATTTGCATATATGTATAAGTTCCAAACTACTTATTGTTAATATCTAATGACAGCAATATTAATAGTAGTTTTCAAATTTGCTTACTTATATTTGTTCTGTTCTGCGCAGGATACAACAAACAAGAGCTGAAATAGTCAATATTTAGAAAGGCAAACTGACCTATTACACATAAACATATCTTTAAATCCCGACTTAGTCACAATATTGTACAGAACTCCCAAATTTCAACATCAGGTTTTCTTGGGACAAAAATGAGAGCTTTAATACATACAGGATATTTAAAAAATGTTTTTATTAGGTTATATTAAAAAAATAACACAGGGACTGCATGTTTAACTTTTGCTGCTGAGCAGAATATTCAAGTGCGTCTGGCATCTAAGCTTCTATGCAGTCTGCAGAGAGCTTAAGAATAGCATGCAAAATTCCCACATACTGAAAGAAATTAAGTAAGCCAGCCAGTAGATATACGGTGAGCTTAAATTGGGTAAAGAAGGAACTTTCTAGCTGTAGTCGTGTGTCATTGCCTTCCGCTTGACTTCAGGTGTAAGAAGAGAAACATCATCGCAGATAGCCTTTAAAAATACCATCTTGTTTATTTATGAGTTTGCATGAATCCTAGCAAATTGTTACTATCCACCTGTGTATCTGCTATGTATCTGCTTAACTGCATACTAGAAGGAGAAGTAGAGAAAAACTTTTCTATTCTGTATTTGTCTATCGGATAGAGATGTAAATCCAAATTTCAAGGCACAAGAACTTACACTTACTGTTAATAATGGAAATGATAAGGAGATGTTGAAGTTAAGCCTAATCCTTAAGTGGATTTTTGGGCACATCCCTGTTTTTCTTTTACATCTGTAAAGGAGTTTTGTAGAAAATGAACTCCCACTTTGGTTAGATACCTAAGCTTTTAATTGCCCGAATATTTTTTAAACTAGAAACGACAGTAAACCCAGACAGGTGAATGCCCTTACCATTGGTGTATTCATAAATACTTAATTATATCATGAAAAATCAAACATTTAAACGCAGTCTTCTTGTAGTCATTGGTAAGACACGTTCCTTACAGCAGGATCATCTGTGGGCAAGGAAATATTTTTAACCTGTCTTCTACATCCCACATAATCCTATTTGGCAGACAGGTTGTTGGGCCCAGTGTTTACTCTCAGTGTGGCTTTCCAAAACTCAAAGCAGCAGGCATTCAGACTTAGCTTAGTACCCTGTGAGTTTGAGACGTGCAGGGGAAATACCTACTTTATGACTCTCAAAGAACCTTGCACAAGAGAGAGGCAGCTGATTCTTTGGTGTTGTCAAGTGTTGTGGTTTGGGCCAGTCTGGCCAATGAAAATGAATGACAGATGGTCTCCCTCACCTCTCTCTCCAAGGAGAGGAGGGAGGAAGAGAGGCTTATGAGTTTAGAAAAAACTGAACTACTTTAATGAAAATATTAATAAATTAATATAATAATTTAAAAAAGAAAATAATGAAATCCGTACAACATATACAAAACTGTATCAAGCTCCCAGGATGACAATCACATCACCGGCTGGCACTGTGAAAGTCCCAAACTGGACTCAGTGATGGATGGGAACTGGGTTCCAGATCTGGATTCAGGAATGCAGAGTCCTTCTTGGATGCCGGCCATTGAAGAAGGAGGGATGACCCTTTGATCCCTCATTTTTTATACTGAGCATGAGGCAGATGGGATGGAATACCCTGTGCGTCAGTTTTGGGTCACCTCTCCTGTCCACTCCTCTCTGCAGGTGAGACCCCACTATGCTTTTCTGCTTCCAACCCTCCAATCGGGCAAATAACCACCTTATCTGGCCTTGGGTGTTATAGCACTAAGTCTAAGCAAGAGCATCTCTGCATACCATGCCTTGGCATAAATTACAACTAATCAGGTCTTACCACTCTGAGAGCGAGTTAATTTCAGAAAGTTCAGTTAGTTAGAAGAGGCTTAGCTGTAAAGTAAAACTACAAAACAAGAAATGGGTTCTGTTCTGCCTCAAACCAGCACATCAAGTCAAGCAGTTCTGGGAATTCTACTGGCCAAGACTTAGCTGGTGATTTGCAGTTTTGAGGATGAAGATTGGGATCATGGCATCTAACTGTTCCTTTAGGACCGTAAAGTTTACACATTCTATTTCACTCTGACTCATTTTTTTAAATATGAAATACTTTTAAGCAGTTAGAACTACTATAATACAAACTGTAGATTTCCATTTCAATGACAAAGGTTTGCTCATAAATTTAGCAAAGATTTTTCCTGTTTCCTCAGCTTAGAAAACAAAAGAAATGACTAATTCCACTCACTGAGTCTCACAAGTGTCTTGTTCAGTACAAAAAGAGCACCTGCCTCTCTGAGGAACTGGGAGCAACTCTGATTTTGTACATGTGATAAACTGTGACAGAAAACAAGTGCTACATAACTTATCCATAAGTTTAACAGAGATGGGAAATATCAGATCTAGAAAGAGATGCTAAAATCTGCTATTTACTTTTCCTCAAAGAATATGTGATTGATCTTCCTGAATGTGGAAAAACAAATTGATTGTGAAATACTTAGCATGTCTGCCAGCCTTTGAAACCTGAAGAGCTGCCAAAGTTGCTAAAAGCATTTTTAGTCTCATGAAAGTACTGACAATTTTCTTGATAGGCTAGTTTTTATTCAAGAATGCTTTACATTTGAACAAGGTGACACCTCTCATGGTGGCACCAACTTCGAATTTTATCCTCTGCTATCAGTTATAAGCAGTCAGTGGTCTATTTGATACTGACAACTTTGCAATGCTAAAAATAATTCGAGGTCCAAGACATAAATTCCTGTATGTTCACGACATAATCACCTTCTGACTCAAAAATGCCATAGGAAGAATTCTGAAAGGTAAGTGTAAAGCACAGACATCAGCTGCACACAAGGCAGAGTCTGGAAGATCCCTGTTTAATAATAATAGGTAAAGGACAAAGGAGATAATTGTTACTATTAGAGGATAATGGAAGTTAATAGCCTTTTTTCCGCAAGAGCCAGTTGGAGACTGAAAGTCCTAAATTAGGTCCTATTGATTCCTTGTCTTCATCAAGACTTTGCAGTAGCGGGTAGGATCAGTAGCAATTATGTCTGGGCTCAGTTTCTTCATTAATTCCTTCCCTACAGTCTCAATTAATGAAAGAAAGGTGAATGGCTGTAAGATTATCAGTGTTCTTTTAAGCATTTCATTTACCTGCTTGTGTTGTGAAGAAATTTGATACTTCAGGTCTTATGGGCACATTTCTACATTTCCTGTGGTCTTAAAGACCACATGACAACTAATCCTGCTGTTATTCGGGATAACATGCAGTTAATTGCCTTTTTTTTTTTTTTTTTGAGTTTTGCTGAATGCTCTGCCCTGCAATAGGCAACCATTTGGTCCTAAATGGCAAAGGTTGATCTCTGCTTGAATTTTTTAAAGGTATGTTTATGTTCTCATTCTAAAGGTCTTGCTGAAGCTTCTATTGAGGTCAGGCCTCTGAAACTAATACAGCTGCTGAGGTCACATGCTCTCCAGGTCTGTTTCTTACACACCATATTCTGTGCAGTAAGCCAAGTTGCCTTTCCTCCAGCTGCTACATGCAGGCAGACTTTAGTACTGGATGAACACTTTCTGTTGTCAGTCAAATATGGCTTAAATGCAGTCTGACATCTATGAATCTGAAGTACAGAGTTTGAAAGATAACTACCAAACACAGGGGTACCTTACCCAATGATTAAAACTGCTGAAAGGTGCAATAAAATAAATACATTAAAATTACAGATTTTCCTCGTGTACCAGTAGAGCTACACCCCACAATCTACATGTCGTACTATGTTATATTCTATGTCAGTAATGTCTATAGAAGGGCTTTTTTTCTGTATCATCCTCAAAGGCAGAAACATACCTACTTTTTATGCAACAGCTGTTAAATACCCGTCTGTAAGTTCAGAATTCCAGCACATCACTTGCTAGAAAAATCAATCAGGAAATTTCTGAACATTTTGCAAATGAAGCTAATGTCAAATTAATCAAATCTTTTTCTTCCATTGAGTTCATCTCCTAGACAATTGTTCCTGTATGCCTAACAACACACTAATAGAAGGAACAGGAGCTGACAGAAGTGCAGAATTTTCAAGCCAAAGTAAAACAAGGGAAAAAAAAATGTATCTTTCTATGAGGAAAGCCTATCTTTCTTCTAACACAAGACAGAAAATATTTATGATGCTGGAATACATTTGTTGTATAGGTGCTACTTACTGCATAAGTGTGAAAATCCAATGTAGCAACACATTTTGCAGGCTCACTCAGATTCCAATTAAGTCAGTAAGGACTTGGTCATTAATTTCTGGGATACACACACGTTAAACATGCTTAGTGGTTCACTGAAATTACTATAACTACTCAAGTCTTGTGCTCCCTGCCTAGGTATTTAGTCACATATGTTGCTAAATTCATTCTTTACTGAAAAAAAATTGTTCTTACACATGCTTTTCCTCCCATATGAATATTATCCTTTTAGTGATCTCCTAAGTTACACAAAATTAATTAGGGAAAATACAGTAGTAGTGTTTACTAGCTGTTACAACATAATGTGGAAAATAAATCCTTTATGCCCAGGTATTCAAAATATTTAGCTTCCACAACTACTTTTTAGTTTGAGAGGAGCTAGGACAAAAAATACCACTAGGACACTGACTTCGTATTGTAAAGGATAACTAAATTTGCAATAACTGATCTTTTCAGCAGCTCTAAAATGCCTGTATGTAAGTTCCAGTTTTACAAGACAATCCAGTTTTAAATACAACAAAACACAAGTCCTTATTGATGATTTCAATCAACATAATATTTACTGGGGTTACAAAAAAACTAATAATGGCAGGAATCTATCTGAAGTGTGACAGATATATATTACTAATCTGTGACCTAAATTTAGTGAAATAAGTTATGCAGTGATCTTGATTTGATATTTTTGGATTGTTAAATTTCTTAGAGATGAAATTTGTCTGTGAAGTTTTAAAAAAAAATCTGTATAATGAACATAAAACTAGAATAGATTAACCGCTGAGTCATAGTTCTGACAGTAACAGGACTCAGATCTTCTGCTTTTCTACATTATTGGCAGTGACTTAAACAATCAGTAACCATTAGAAATAGTTCTTGAAAGAATTGCAATGCATGCTTTACAATGAGTTTGATAAAAGTTTTTCTCAAATAAATTAACTTACATTTAAGGTGACACATTAAGAATGAGATCCAAAGACTTAGAATATGGATGGATATGTCTATATCCATCATTGCCATTTCCTGTCCCCAGTATTGTCTGCTCACTGACATTTTAATTTAGTAGGTAACTCCTTTTTAGACATTAAATGCTTGTGAATATTCAGTTCTTTTTGTACTAGAACTGCTTCCCAGTGTCATTAAACGTGGTGACACAGCATCTGACACAGTCTCAGTTTGATAGGCCAGCTTGCAACTAATTTAGTTCATGCCAGCAGAATGAGGGCCTCATAAATACTTATAGATTTCTGTGGATTAAATATTGGCAAGTTACATAAGCAGTGATAGTAATGTTCTTTTGTATCATAGCACGGTGGCTATGTAAGGAACAAACATGTTTCTCTAGCAATAGTTTCTGCTTATTGTAACTGGACAAGATATTTGCAAAACACCTATGCAACTCCATGATCTAACAGTTGAAAGGCAATTAGTTGCAACACCCACCCAACTACAGTACATATCAAGGTAAGTATGACCAGGTTGGTTTCCTTTGTTTGTAAGAGCCGGGGTGGGATAAGATACTCCAGGTATTTAACACTATTGGCAGAAGGCAAATTACATATTGTGTGGACTTAACATACGACAAGGCATAACTGGCATTGACATGAACTCTGCGTTAAAGAACTTTACAATCTTAGTCTAGTCTAGAAAAGTATATTTCACCTCCAAAGTTGACCTTCCAGGTCATTGTTTTCAATTTAATGTAAAATTTGTATGTTCATAAAATGGAGATGCTGAAAAAATTTTACTACGTATTTCTTACAGTGTTACCATTTTAAATATGTGTATGTCCTCAGTAAGACACTTATACAGTCTTAATTATCATGACTAATGTCTGTTTACAAAAACAGAAGGGTTACTTTATTGTGAATCAAAATACATTTCATCATAGAATCATAGAATAATAGAATGGTTTAGGTTGGAAAGGACCTTAAAGATCATCGAGTTCCACCCCCCCTGCCATAGGATCATGTTCCACAATAGCAAAAACTGAAGTAATAACCATTTTAAAAGGTATCAAAAAGGGCAAGAAGGATGACCTGGGAAACTACAGGCTGGTCAGCCTCACCTCCATCCCTGGAAAGATGATAGAACAGCTTGTTCTGGGCATCACCTCCAAGCATCTGGAGGAAAAGAAGGTTATCAGAAGCAGTCAACATGGATTCACCAAGGGGAAGTCGTGTCTGACTAATCTGATAGCCTTCTACGATGCTGTGACTGGATGGGTGGGTGAGAGGAGGGCAGTGGATGTTGTCTACCTTGACTTCAGCAAGGCTTTCGACACTGTCTCCCACATCATCCTCACAGGCAAGCTTAGGAAGTGTGGGTTAGATCAATGGACAGTGGGGTAGATTGAAAACTGGCTGGCAGATAGAGCTCAGAGGGTTGTGGTTAGTGGCTCGGAATCTAGTTGGAGGTCAGTAACAAGTGATGTTATCCAGGGGTCAGTACTGGGTCCAGTCCTGTACAACATATTCATCAATGACCTGGATGAAGGGATAGAGTGTACCATCAGCAAGTTTGCTGATGACACAAAACTGGGAGGAGTGGCTGACACACCAGAAGGATGTGCCACCACTCAGCATGACCTGGACAGGCTGGAGAGTCAGGCAGAGAAGAACCTAATGAAATTCAACAAGGGCAAGTGTAGGGTACTGCATCTGGGGAGGAATAACCCCATGCATCTGTACAGGTTGGGGGCTGACCTCTTGGAGAGCAGCTCTGTGGAAAGGAGTCCTGGTGGACAACAAGACGACCATAAGCCAGCAATGTGCCCTGGTGGCCAAGAAGGCCAATGGCATCCTAGGGTACATCAAGAAGAGTGTGGCCAGCAGGTCGAGGGAGGTGGTCCTCCCCCTCTACTCTGCCCTGGTGAGGCCGCATCTGGAGTATTGTGTCCAGTTCTGGGCTCCCCAGTTCAAGAAGGACAGGGAACTGCTGAAGAAGGTACGGCAAAGGGCTGCAAAGATGATTAGAGGACTGGAGCATTTTTCTTATGAGGAAAGGCTAAGGGACTTGGGTCTTTTTAGCCTAGAGAAAAGAAGACTGAGGGGGGATCTTATCAATGCTTATGAATACTTAAAGGGAAGGTGCCAGGGGGATGGGAACAGTCTTTTTTTAGTGGTTCCCAGTGATAGAACAAGAGGTAATGGGCACAAACTTGAACATAGGAAGTTCCATCTTAACATGAGGAGGGAATTCTTTACTTTGAGGGTGGCAGAGCACTGGCACAGGCTGCCCAGAGAGGTTGTGGAATCTCCCACACTGGAGACATTCAAAACCTGCCTGAACACTGTCCTGTGCAACCTGTTGTAGGTGACCCTGCCCTGGCAGGGGGTTGGACTAGATCTCCAGAGGTCCCTTCCAACCCTGACCATTCTGTGATTCTGTAAAAAGGTACCTGGAATTAATTTTCTGAACTTAAAATCAAATCAAAGTGACCTGGCAATGATTTTCAAAAAGCCTTCATTTTGTTACTACTGTGGCAAAATGCATCAAAAAATCAACATGATTTGAAGCTGTGATAAAGTTCCCTGCAGTGCTTCTACATTTATATTCATGAAGATGCTATTAGCAGCTAGAATTTATTCAAAGTGCCAGAAGTCCTTTAAGAATGTCTCATGGTAAACATGCAATAATTAAGAAGGTCTCAGCTTTCCCACAAAGCTTCTTCATTTCCATTAATTCAGGAAAAGATTTGCAGGACTTCTCCAGAGTTACAATACACAATGAAATAATGAAAATAGCTCAGTTCAGCTGAAAACAGTATTCGTGGTTGATTAAATTGAGATTTCATAGACTAGTTTGAACATAGGTTACTTGAATTTAAGATTGCTATAGACATCTCTGTTAGAAATCCATCACTTGATTGCGTCCTTTTTTTGTTTCCATCTGGAACTACTGTGAGGAACTAGAGCAGCAGGTCAGATTAAAGATAAGCAAGGTGGGAAACTAAGACCGGTGATGATGATGTTAGCTCTTGATAATGGCTCGTTCTGCTTTTTCCTCATTAAAGTAGGAATATTCCTACTATCTCCAGGTACAGTTACAGATGTGTTTTACTTTCCCATTTTCCTAGTTGCTGTTGGTCCCTCAATTATTATTCTGTAGTAGGTTTAGTCTTTAAACTTCACAGTGCAGCATAGTCTGCATAAATCTCTGTGGAATAGCCTGAAAAATCCACCTACGAAGTTATTAGTTTAACTGCCAGCAAACTTGCATAAACGATGACTGGAGGTGGAATCTGTCACAAAATTGTCTAGCCTAAAGAAGTAGCCATTTCATACCCACACATTAATTTTAGAATTTTCTAGAAAAAGAAGGGCATTTTGGAAGGATCAGCAACTTGCTCAGGCTGACCCTGATTGAGCACAAGCGTTGGATCGGAAGATCTCAGGAGGTCCCTGCCAACTTCAGTCGTCTGTGACTCTGTAATGCAGGCTGCTCATAGCACAGAGGTGGCTCGTCTTATGAGTTCAGATGGTAGTTCACGAAAATATTTCATTATATTTTCAGACACATTAGTAAGAATTTTCTAGTCAGTAAGGTTATAACAGAAATGCCAGGCTAAACCCTAAACAAACAACACAAAGAATTTTAAGTAACGTATGTGAAATACTTTCTTTTTATTTTTTTTTACTAGCTCCTCATAGCAGGAATGGAAATAAATACTCTGCTGTGGAATGAAGCATACTGGGCTTTTTTGTTTGGTTGGTTTGGTTTTTTTCTGTTTTTCCTACCAGTGTAATGGATTCTTCCTTTCCCTCCACAGGACTTCTTCACATCTTATTGAATAAGTGGAATGTATTAAACCACTCTAAAATATTTTTAGAGCCATAGACATTGCATTTCTAACCTTTTTTTTTTCCCAGCTCTGATATATTTACAATGAGCACTCATGGCTTCTCAACTGACAGCTTAACCACTGGGATTTTAATATATTTATTAAATATCACATTTCAGGGGCAATCATTTAAAGTCACTTTCTTTTTTCCTGTTTTTGGGTGGTGATGAGATTTTGAGTATATCCCAAAGCAGTGGTCTATAGAGAGATTGAACCAAAATCACGTATAAAATAAGAGATGCAACACACCTAAGCATAAGACGACCTTCCTGCGATCAATTTGTTCTGTTGTTTACCACTGTATTTTCACTGGAGTTGATGCAAAGATGCCAAGCTCACTGCAGTAGTACCTGAAGATTTTCTAATGTGAAGGCCTTAACTGCGGAGAAATCATCAGATTTATTTCTGTAACAGAACCTGCTACTTCCAAGACACTGCTGTTGAGGCAGAACTGAACGTACCATCTTTTCCCCAGATTTGACTCCTTTTTTCCATGACCTTGTGCTCTTAAAAATCTCCATTATTATTATTTTGTATAAGCCTAGTTTAAACCATTCCATTACTTACAGCTCCTGCAAGGAAATGCATAGATATTTTAGTAAAGCATAATCTTTTTCTTTAGCTTCATAACTTTATTTGATGCATGAACTCTTAGCCTATATCTTGTATTAGGATCTAAATTGTTACCCACTCTGCTAGATTTCCCAGCAGTTTTTGAGTCAAGTCAGAATTCTTATGAAAAAAGCTTTGAAATAAAGCTGTGAAATGTCTGTTCTCCACAGAGACCATTATGTCCAATTTAAATCTCTAGACTCTGTACATTGTACTTATGCTTATGGATAATGTATTTATACCATATACATTTGCATAAAAAACAATTCCATGTCTGCTTATTAATCTTTGGCATTCACCAAAGGGAAAAAACATAAGTCTTAATTCATTAAACATTTTTAAATGCTTTCCCAGGAGAAGTCCTTACTTGCTCAGGACAGGCAGAAGAAAACAGTGAAGCTCAAGCACACTTTTCTGCTGCTTGTAGAAGTCCTTTTGTTGGATATGTACTGATTCAGATTAAGCAGGCTTATGGCAGAGTATGAAACAATTCGGAGCCAGGAAAAGAGACAAGACTAATGAGAAAATAACTGTAAGGGACATGAGACCTGGTCCATAAAGTACTGTTTTATACATGTTTTATTCTAGTGTGGATAAACTAATGATTAGAGAACTTCCCTGGAAGTGCTTACAAACTGTTAAGGTAAAGAAAGACCTGGATCTCACTCGTCGTGTACCCAGCAACTGCTGTAACTGTGAGACATTTATCGCACCATTTATGTCTCTCTTTCCCTCCATCTTTGTCTGCATATATCCTTCTCTCACAGGCACACCTGGGAGACAATACGTATCTGCAAGTTCCTCTTGCAGGAATGCTTTGTTCCCTCTTCTTCTTCCCTTCCTTACTTATTGAACAAAGATTTCTAAACCACAATCACAATCTACCAGCAGAATAAAATCAATAGAAAGGCTATAAACTGCTAAAACAGATTTTTTAAAAAGCATATATTGGAACACTCTTCACCTGCAATTCAGGTGCAGAAAATCATTTTTGGCTCCTTGAACCCATTACCGCTTTGATGAGCTTCTTTTGTCAAATACTGAGAGTAAGCAAATGACCAAAAAGTTCAAACTAGTGTGTCAGGCCAGTCATTTTATAGACGGGCACCTGATTTATGAAAAAGTGTTAGACTAGTAAGTATGTAAAAAATACTCAGCAAAACCATAATTTTTTATAAAAGACAGAGTTCTTGAAGTATGGAAATGATCAAAAGTGTTTACATCTGGCTATAAAGACTGTGACTCTCCATTTTAAACCAGATTCCAATATACCCATAAAAAAGAACATCATAATGTGAATGTACCGTAAAGTCCTCTGAAACATTGGACACGCCCTCACTACTGCGTAGTTGTCTGGCATATTCTCAGCCTTGAATACATGCACATACAGTGAATTATATTACTTTTAAATGTAGAAGAGTAGTTCTCTGAGACTAGTTTTCAAGAAAATTCAGCAGTAGTAAACATTATGAAAAAAAGTCTTGAGGTATCTATGATTAAGTGGTCTCATAAACTGTGAGACAAAAAGCTTAAAAGACGGAGTTTAGCAGTCTGAATTTGTCTGTGAGAAATACATGTTAAAGCAAGTGTCTTATCAATGGGAACTTCAAGGGCTGCTGCTAATAAAAGCTAAACAAGCCATTCTCCTTTCAAAACAACAAACTAACCTATGGCTATCCTTTTTTCTGTACGCCTGGAAAATTAATAGTATCTCCTACACTTAATGAGATTATTTTCATATTTTTTTAAAAAAGGAAAGAAGAGAAGCTGACAACAGCATCAAGAAAACTTCTCAGCATGCTTTTTCTCAGCCTGTAACTAGTTGATGGACTGTTAAATTATATCAGTTACTTCACATCTGAAAAGACCAATCTTTTAATTATACCCATAGTATTCCTTGGGAGAAAGCTCATCTTCATATATATTGAAAACAGTAACAATTATTTTAGCTCACATAACTTTTCTGCCAAGAGCAAGATCCATTCATTCACTTCTAATCTTTTGCTTTATTGTAAATTCCACTCAGCTTTTAAAAGGTGGCCTTATCCAAGGACGCTGATTAGGATTTGTGAGTCCTTTAACATATATAGTAAATATAGTTTTCCTGTGCAAGTGCAAGACTACTTGGGATACCTGGACAAATCATACTCAAAATCTAAATAAGCTCTGGAAGCAGATATATTATTAACTCAGCATTATTATTATTATGCTGAAAAAAAAAAAACCAAACCACCAAACAACCAAAAAAAACCCAAACCCAAAAAACAACAAACAAAAAAATTGTTGCTTTAAATTAACAAATCAATACTTGCAATGTCTCATAACTTTGAAGTGATTGTAGAAAACCTTTAACTAGAATGTCTGTTTCATGCAAATTTTTACTGGAGTTAGTTAATAGCCATTATCCCCACCTTAATGCCAGACTGTTTTAAGAGAACTTCCATTTACAATACACCTAAAGAAAATTTCCTGATCTATAGCAACATCTGGGGAAGCATTACACTTTCAAGGTTTCAAGGTTTTAAGACAAAACAGGAATCATTATAACAGTCAACTGGTCCTTGGGAAAGGATCCATAGACTGTGGGAGAAAAAGAAAGCACCCAGAATAAAAGCGAGAAAGTAATGCTGTGCCAAGGCTGAAGAAATAAACAAAGAAAAGGAATGATTTTTCTGCCTGAAGAGAATGATAAACTGGGATAAAGAGAGATGACAGTAGAGGGTGATCTCCACATGTAAGGGAGTTGTGACATACATGCAAGTGGGAGAGAGTGTGAATAAGTGAAAATAGAAAAACAGAAATAATGCATGAGAATAAGTATTGTTTTTTCTAGCAGTAAGCATGGTATGACAATGTTGTCTTCATGTCTTGAACAGACTTTTAAACTCCCACTGTGAAAAGCTTGCTTTTTTAGACAGATTTAACAGAGTGTAGTCTGTTTTCAGGCCTCAAATCATCCTGTGCTTACTTATACTTCCTTTTTAAGCTGTATAAGAGAAATGTCTCAGATGTTAGAAGTCAAGAGGAGATTAAGAGACTAGTTGCTTCGTGCTGATTTTAGTAATTCTAATTAGCAGCTGTCAGGTTTGGAACCTTTCTCAGGATTTTCTCTTTGCGGACATTACTATGTCGCTATGTCTCACATATCCTTTTGAGTTTGAAGATTTGTATGGACAAAAAATGAGATTTATATAGTTTGGTTATATGAATCACACTGAGTATATAAACGTCTTACTATGTGAGTGTGAAGTGGTACACAAAAGGTATTAAATTGTAATGAGATGGGGCCAATGGTATTATGTTGCTCTACCAAAAATAACAATACAAGATTATTTATCTTTGTTGGCGGTTACAACAAAACTCATGTATTTGGGAGGCTTCTGTGTATTTGGAAAGAAAAAAAAACCCCTACCTTCATCAAAAAACCAAGACTGAAATGGACAGGAGAAAAACATGAACAAAAACTATGAAAAAAATATAGTTCTCCTTTTAACGTACAGAATACAATTTGCATTCATAATTTATGGTAAGAAAATATATGTCTAATTAATAAATGAGAATGCAGTGTTTTTCTTTGTATTTCATTGACAATTTCATTTGTTAACAGTCAGGAGATCTAGGCATTTTATGTGTAAGCTTTCCTTCTGCACAAAAAATTCTAGGTACACAAATGCCAATATTTGGACATGTGAACATGTTGATGTAAGCAACTCGATGTGCAAACATTTGTGTAGTGCCTTTTCAACATGTTCTCAACTTTGTAAGCTATACAAATTACATTAATTAAAACAAGTGAATCAATGGGGGGGTTTTGTCATCTTACTCATACGTGGAGATAATAGCAATAATCACTGAACTAAACAGAGGAAACAAAGGCAACAGAGAAGATGTTTGTAGACTTCTTGCCTTTTATGATTAATATTTTGGTGAGGTGAAAGTATTTTTTTCAATTTTATCAGCCCCCTAGCAAGATATTTGATGTAATACTCCTTAGCAGTACAAAGAAATTTTCCCCTTCTGACATTTCACTGTGCTGTTTAAGGTCTTTCATGAGGTGCCAAAGATTTCATGATCTTTTGATGCAGGTTTGTGAAGAGTTAACGTAATACCTGTAGCTGAAATGGATAACGCATTGTCAGACTGCACTGTCAAAAAATGCTGCTGCTCACAGATTTGTCAAATGAAGAGTGCCTCAAGCATGTTTCTCTGTGTGCTTTTTCACAGCGATAAATTGCTTTTCACTGCCTAATCATTCTTTTTTATAGACTTGAAAAAATTAACACTATTTACTTTTCGTTATTTGCTTTCTAGATTCAACAAAACATGCTGAGGTGTAGATTATCATGCAGAATATACATAAATCTAATTGATATTTCAGCATAAGTGGGTATTTGAGCATGTGGTTTAGTAAGTACTTGCTACCAATAACTCACAGGTCTTTTGTAACTCAGAATTGCAACACTTTCTTCCGTGCACCAGAGTGGTTAGCTGCCATCACTCAGGGACACAGCACACGAACACTGCTTCTGCTGAAACAGAAACACTGTGCTGCCTCCTGAAAGTCTGCATTTTCTTGTCATCATAAGCTACCTGGTCATTATAGTGCAGAGCATTTCCATCTGGCATTGTCCTTTTTTTTGTTTTAATGTCCTTTTTTTTGCTTTTCTCTGCAAAGATACAAAAATAAAAGGAAAAAAAAAAACAACCCATGCTCTTGATCCTTTTAATAGTGCAATGGCTCTGGCCTGAACATTTTAAAATGGAAGAAAAAGAAAACAGTTTGAAAAAACAGTACAAATCATATCTAACTAAGTCACACGTGGAGCAGCTCTGATGAGGTCACCTTGGGACACTACAGAATTATTTTGGGCTGGAGAGGGAAATAATAACCCTTCACAATGGTGCTGAGTCAATCCAGAATAAAATAAGAAGTAGAATATTTTTACACAGTAAAGTCATTCTGAGAAGGATAATTTAAAAAAATTGCAATATCAAGAATTGGGTAGGATCATCTGCTCCTTGATTTGTAACACAGTGTAATGAACAAGATGACTTAAAGAATAGGCTGTTTAAAGAGTCAAAACTATTCAAAAAGAAACACTGGAAGTTCAGGAAGAGGAACTCCGATACTTTTAATGGTAACAATATGTGTGATCCTAACAGTGAAGGAACAGACAATAAGTCAGTCTTCAGAAAGAAGGCTAATTACTGGATGAGCAACTCTATGTTATATACAAGTTGCTCCTCAATACATCAAAACCCCATGTTACTGTCCTACATTTTACAAAATGCTGACAGCTGCCTTAATATACTTCTAGTAAGTGAAAAAAAAGTCTGTGGGGGGAATAAACAAATTTGGTTACTCTAATTAATATTTTTCATTACATATGAAAATAATATATGTGAAATTTAGTTATAAAAATCATTATGCAGATGAGAATACTTAATAATTTTTCAGCATTTTAACAATAGTTTTCAGGTATATCTTTATATTCTTCAGCTTACATGATTATATCGTTCAAGTATACCTTAAAATTAAAATTGACTGTTTCAAAGACAACTTCAGCAGCTGCATCCTAAATTAAAATTCTTAAAGTTACTTAAAATAATTGATTAAAGAAATATATATATTACATAGGGTTTTTTTCATTTAAATAGAAAAGTTTTGGGTGTTATTCCTATTACCCTGAGAGTTTAAATTAGCCAATAAGTCAAATTCCAAAAGCCAAATCCCCCTANCAGAAATATATATATTACATAGGTTTTTTTTTTCATTTAAATAGAAAAGTTTTGGGTGTTATTCCTATTACCCTGAGAGTTTAAATTAGCCAATAAGTCAAATTCCAAAAGCCAAATCCCCCTAAAAACCATATACA
This sequence comes from Anarhynchus alexandrinus, assembly GCA_008711295.1. Classification (NCBI taxonomy): domain Eukaryota; kingdom Metazoa; phylum Chordata; class Aves; order Charadriiformes; family Charadriidae; genus Anarhynchus; species Anarhynchus alexandrinus. The sequence goes on from VUYV01000030.1 coordinate 4,493,239, forward strand.
GATTCAAATAAGAAGTAATGAAAATATGATTGACAGAATAAAATTAATAGTATATGGAAGTTATTCGGCCTTTGCAGAAATTGTTCAGAGAATAGAATAACTACATCTATTGGGAATGTCAAAAGCTTGGTGTTTAGTAGCTGTATCCAAATCTTTAAGTATAATTGGCCTAAACATCTCCCTTGTATTCCAGTGTTTCTGTTCACCATGTGTCTGTATATTGCTACCCATGTGATTTACATTTACATTTCTCTCTCACTCAAGCAACATTGAAAGCTACTTTTCCCTCTGAGATAATGAAAAAGGTATTGATAACTAAAATAAAAACATGAACTCTAAGCAATGGTACTGACAAAACACAAAACCACAGACACAGCATGTTCTGTACCTCAGGCTGACGGCATTTACCCAGATGAATGACAAATACATTTATTCTTCCTGCTGAAGCACTGTCAATATCAAACAGGTTCTGGTGCAAGGGGCTAAGACACTGCCTGTATCTTTCACACTGTGCCATTGTGGGGGTTCCTGAACAAACACCAGCCGAGTCAGCTCCAGCGCTGGAGCAGTGTAGCTGCATCAGACTTGTAGGTCTAATTGGTCTGATCAATACTAATCTGTAGGGGCAAAAATGTCAACTGACAGAATTGTACTTTTTGAGGACTCCACCTGGGATTTCTGAGCTTTGCCACTCAGAAGTAGCAGCTTGCTCAAACTAGTCTGACACAAGGTGAACCAACGTGAACTTACACAGTACACAACGTGAGCCAACTCTGTTTTGCTTAGGGTGCCCTGGATTAAAGTAGTGCTATTTATAGCCTTTGGTAGTCAACTTTTCAGTTGGCAATCATTATTATGTTAATGTTAATGAACCAACTGAACTTTAGCCAGATTATGCCAAAAGGCATGCTTTTCCCCAAATCACCGCATCCTAAGTAGATGCAACAAAGGCTAAGGAAAAAAAAACAAAACAAAACAAAAATGAGTAGAAGCACAGTGACATTCTGGAAACACTTCATAAGCCTGATAGGTTTTGTAAACTAAGTGTTATTCACAGAAGAAAGGAATTGCTGTACCAAACCATTTGCCTGGAACCCAGATCAGGAACCGAAATTGAAAAGGGATGGCAGGAAACTGTAGTAGGCAGTAGACCACCATTCTCTAAAAATTCCTACTGCTGTTTCTTAAGTAACAAGTTTCTGGAAGCAGAGGCTCAGTGAGAAATGAAGTATTATTAGAAATTTAATCATATTGATACACAGGAGGTTCAACATATTGGTGTTAAAGGATCAAAAACCCACATTCGTCAGCATGTTTCAGTTAACCAGATGGTAAACTCTACCTTCAGATCCTGAATTGCCAGTAGTTCACTTTTTCCAGAGGCAGGGTGAACTACATTTTCATTTAAAGAGGCTTTAGTCTGCAAATCTTTCTTTTACACAGATAGTCTGCTAAAACCTTTTAATTTTTAGCATGCATTTATTTAAAAGGGGGAATATATTTCAACCAAGTGCCTAAAAAATGAATTACTGTTCCATTTCTGAACTACTATTTTTCATACACCTATACTACTATCTATTATTCGATTCTTCTTATAGTGATGATGCTATCATTTCTCTTACTTGAGCTGCAGTGTGCTTCCAAAAAGTCTTTGTCATATTTTATGAAACAGAGATGGGTAAAACTCATACACAAAAGGGCAAGCAAACACTGTGAAGCAAGAATTGAACAACAAGAAGAAATACGGATTAGCATTGCTCGATTTAGGAACAGTATATTAAATACCTGAGACATAACAATTAACATTAAAAAAACCACAAACGGTTCTGTCTGCGTGCAGGTAAGAACAGTCAGAAGACTTCAGTGGGATTGCTTCCTACGTTCATGTCTCTGAGCCACAAAGCAACAGCTGTTCAAGTCCATATACAGTGTTCACAAAGAAGCACAGAGGCTCTTCGAAATACTTCATTGCTACACAACCTTGTTAGAGTTAAAGTCAATGCTTCCCTAATGTTTAAATTACCAAGCAGTTATCTTACAAGTTTCTCACTTCTTTGCAAATATTTTTCTGTGGTCCATTGTGGTCCTTCTTAAAACACAGATGTATTTTAAAAAAATATAAGTATTACCGTCTTGAAACTTAATCTTTCTTAGTGTTATACACCAGTAATTTATTATGATATCATTAAGGGGAACAATCAAATATGCTACTTTCTATCTTTTCATTGGACATCTAAGATCAAAAAACTTTATAAGAAGATACTGCTTTAACTATAAAGTTAGTTTCATTTTTTAAATAAAAAAGCTTAATTTAACTGAAATGACCTTTCAGTCTTTAGCCACCGTGCTTCTGAATTTAGATTAATTTTACCAATACTTAGACTGATAAGGCAATTCATAAAATGTGTCAAGTGTATGGCTACTTAGTAGGATTAGTTTCAGTGATACGTGGCATTTTGCAATAGATTTCCTGTTCAGTGAACTATGTTTGTCTTATTCCTATTCTTGACAATATGTGTATCTCATAAAATCTTTACTTTAGAGGTGCTGCAAATTGAGAGTCATGTGCCCTCGGCAACTGGGTCAGGGTACACTAATTTACCTTCTCTGTTTATACAGACATGACACGTTCCAAGTTTTTAAAACTCTATAGATCTCCACTCAGCAGAGGAATTAATTTCATTTTGCTGTACTAAGAACAACTAATATGACACAAACAAAAGCAACAGTGTGCAGAGTAGATGGTTGGAGCACGTTAAAAATGTATTTCATCACACTTGTGACACTAGTTATTGATGGGATACAAATTTCCTCTTTTAAGAAAATTTTAAATCTAATTTAAAAGCTTTTGGCACCTTTAGATCAACCAGTTTTGGAAGTACTGCACATATATGCTGAAGAAAAAATCGTTTGCAACAAAAGAACTGTATTCACAGTATTTAAACAGGGGCAGAAATACAAAATAAACAATTCTGTGTTCTTCTTTAAAGTGAAATGACTGAAACCAACTTTGGATTGGCTTTATACAACAATATGTATACAAGTGTTTCAGAACCAAATTTTCAAGTGTTTTACACCATTTGAAATAACAACAAGAATTATTGCCAAAACTTTAGCTGTACTATGTTGCAACATAAAAATTTAATAGCACTGATGTGATTCCAAAGATATCTAAACTGGCCTAGTAGCCTTTAATCTTCATCTTTTCTTTTTGTTAAGAATCCAGTAAATGCTATTCTAATGCAAAGAATGAAAAAAAAAAAAAAAGGAGAAAGATATTTAGAGATTCTCAATGTTATCACAGCCAATTTATACTTCTTTTATGCTGTTTCTATGACTACATGTTAATCTTCTCAGCATGGGAGTGCCCAAACAAAAAGCTAGTGTAGCGAGGTGTCTGAAACACTGCCTCAAGCTGGGGAGGCTGTGAAGAGACATGGACTATAGTGGCCAGAGGACTGAAGTGATCTGTAAATTAATATTCATCGGGCTACTATTGCTTCAAGAAGTTCTGCCAACTTTAACAGCAACATTGATTAAGGTTTGCAAATAAAACGTGTCCCACTGGGGTAATTTCTGTTCAGTTCTACGTAACATATTTTTCCCTCCTTTTCAGGCACAATAAACATAAACTGGACTACTAGCAGTACTACTGCAAACTGTGTATTCTAAAAGTATTTTCTCTTCTTAAGTGTCCTTTTGAATGCAAATTGTGAAGACTACCATGTGTGTTGTCAGGTATGCACTGTAAAATAGAATCATAGAATTGTCTAGGTTGGAAGGGACCTTTAGGACCATTGAGCCCAACCATTAGCCTAATACTGCCAAAAAAGTACAAATGATGTTGCTTCTTTCGAGTGCATTCTTTTAAAATCTTATTTATCTGAACATTTTTCATATCTTTTAGTATTTCTAGCATCCAAAAAATACAAGTTTTAAAATATTTCTGCAAAGAAACTTTTGTATTTAATATAAGCATTAGATTTCTGCATTCAATAAAAGCATTACGCTGTTGTTTATTTACAAATTATTTCCAGTTGGAGTGCTGGATTGTGTTTCCCAGTTTTGCTTCTGCCACTAGTACAAATATTTCTAGATAAAGTCTGGAAGTGAACATTTTCCAGTAATAACTACAATTGCAAAATGCATTAGCACTAATGGCAGGGGCTCTAAAAATGTCAGAGCCATAGTTCAGTGACCCTTAACAATTGACGTTCCGTGTTGGTAATATCAATAAATGCCATACTTACTTACAATTCTACGTAACAGGCATTGACAGTTTCTGTGTACTTTTTTCCTTATCGTGTCAGCAATCATTTATACTTCTGTGATCCTGGTCAAACTTCTTTACTGCCTCAATTCTGAAAGCACACTAGAAATCTTTGCGATATCACCACTCCTGTAAAGAGGAATTCTATAATCAAAAACATCAAAATATTGTAAAATAACTAAAAGTCAAGAAGTATGTAAAAAGGACTCTGTTTCATCCACCGCCTGTCTAATTGCTTGGGCTTTATGATTTTTCCTTTCTACAGTCTAGGTCATCAGAAGCTGTAGGCTACAACATAAGTAAGACAGAGATCCAAAGGAATCCGCTAGGGCCATTTTAGCTGAGAGGTGAAGGTTGAAATACACAAGGTATGGGTAGAAACGAGCAGGAAACAAAGAATAGTTGCTTTACAGGCAGAGGGGAGTTTCAGCCCGCCTGTGAGCTCCTGTCTCCCTTCCACAGTCCTGGTGAATCACATATTTCACATCATGCAGCATTTTGAATTCACTTTCACTCTTTGCATCCATGCCAAAGGCATGGAGAGCACTGTAGCCCTGTACAGAGCCAGAGTATTCACTCTTCCTTCAATCCCATGCCACAGGTTTACCTTGTCAGCACAATACATGTGTCTGGCATCACCCGTCATCTCATTCTCCCTGTTTCACATCAGAACTACACTAAGGTTGGGGAAGTAGACAGCTCCAATGACTGTAAAATCTTTTTGTGCTTTAAAGGAGGAGTTCGTAGATGATATGGCTGTTCTGCAGACATCACACCAGAATCAGAGGGGTTATTTGAGCTGATTTTTTGAGTTTACCTTCAAATGTTAAGGCAAATACTGGAAATAAGTCACTTTCAAAGTGAGAATGAACTCCATGTTAACACATACCATTCAATGTGGCACACAGAATTTAAGGTGCACAATTCCATCCTGTTTGCTCACAGAGGACATGCATTATTCTCCTTGCAAAAACCCAAAACTTGTTTAGAACTTAAAAATACCTCTAAATTTAAGATGTTTTCATATTTTATTGATATGCAATGAAGGAAAAGAATGAGTGAAGTAACTAATTCAAGTAATTGCATGCATGGCTTACTGAAAAAGAACTCTGAAATCATCTCTGTGTATTAATGTACCCACATATAAGCCCTTATATGTGATTTAAGAGATCTACAAAACACCAACTGTATTCACAGGCATACTCAGTACACAGTTTTTCCAAAACTGAGTTGTTGGGGTTTTTTTCTAGGCCAAGATCACTCATCACCTGATGTTTTACATGTCTAGAAGAATTAGTCTTTAGAAAGAAACTGCTTCCGTCTGTCTTTTCTGCTATTGTTTCTGCTATTCTGTTGTTAGTCAATAAGCACTGTAGAGTATGTACAATACAGTAACTAAATTATATCAGTTAGATATGCACTATCTGTTGATAACATAATATAATGTACACACACTGTGGAGTAATACATGTACATTATCATAGTTACACTATTAGAGCAGCAACTTCAGGTATCCTTCTGCATTTCCTCAGGGGTCACTGTTTCCAAGGAAATATATGAAATACTGCAAGCACCCGCTTTCTGTAATTCTAAAGATGACTGACTGACTGCCACCTTGTAGAAGATAAGCAACCTTCAGACCAGAAGTAACCACCACATCTCTGGTCACTTCTTTTGATCCTAGGTAGGTTTTGGAGAAAATCAGTTAAATCAAATCACCCTTAGAAAAATGACAGCTCCACCTTGTGAATGACAGATGCCTCTTACAAAAAACAATTACTGAATTGCTTCATGCCAGATGGTTATCAAAAGTTAGAAACAAGGAACAAGAGCCAAGGCTCTTACAGAGCTTTTGCATGCAAACTCACTCTTGCACAAGATCTCCTTGTTTCCCAGGAACACCTAAGCATCCACTGTTCCTCAATCAGCGTATATACTGGAATTCATGCTTCTTGAGGTGGGGGGAACCCACAAACTAAACCCTGGGAGTTGCATGTGGAAAGGGAGAGCAGAGCGAGGACTGGAACCAAGGACAGTAAAATTTTAATCAATAACTATTTTTTTCAGAATGACTCCTCACTGGACCAGTGAATGGAACATTCAATTATTTATCCTATTCATACAAAGTTCAGAGTTAAGAAGAAGGTAGCACTTTCACAAATACCCTTTAAAAATGGTTAGGTGAGCATTCTGAAAAGGTGAGAAGTTGAGTCTTATCACACAGAGCAGACTGAAAAATCCAGATCTTTTCCAACACCTGAACAAACAGGTATTGAAAAAACAGCTCCTGGCAGAAGAAATATCTGCCATCAGTCCTGAGACAAGGTAGAGGTTTGCAAAACTGATGAGTCCTTTCTTGTCAGGTATGGTTGGAGAGAAAAGTAATTAGAAAAATCAAAAGAGCTCCAAATTTTGTGGACGCACTTGTCTAATATCATGTACTAAAACCAAAGCAATAAGAACAAAGCATTCTCTAAGTCTCCTAATAGTTGTAGTTTTAAAAAGCAGAAATCTTGTTCAATGTTATAGAGCAAATACATAATTTACATTTCACAGCATCAAGGTATATAAAATATTAAGGTCATTATTTATATTTTTAGTGATTTTTGCATCAATTTTTGATAGTTCCAGTTTACATACCTTTTCTATATGTAGCTTTTGTGTTGAAAGGAGCATTGTTTTTTCAACTGAATGATGATCTTTGCCATTTATAGTTAGAATGACAAAAAAATACTGTTGTGTTCATGCACTTGAAAAATCTTCGAAGACAACACTGCTACTGCCAAGGACATACTGAAATTGTGACAAAGAAACCAGGGAGTAACAACACATCAGTCCAGAGTTTCTGAGCTAGCTGTCAGCTCTGATTTTCTCAAACATAGGTACACAGGCTACAGGAGCCTTAGAGGATCATGGTCTCAGAAAACATTAAGGAACCCAGCTTCGAAGAATCACGTGATTCAAGTTGCACTCTCAGACACAGGCACCTAAAACTCATTGTTCACCTCAGAAAATCTTGATTTTGAATTTTTTTAGCTGTAGAAGTTAGGATCTTGGATATTTAGAGAGTATTTTAGTGTCAGGATGCTGACAAACCACCTGCAAAGCAAAACCTGTGCCTTAGTAATGTACCTAAGAGCCTGTGCTCTTAGTAAGGTACTCACCATGGTTATTTTATCTCTCCCTTTCTCTTCAGCTGAAGGATAACTGATTTGAAGGATAACATCTGAATTCTGAAGGTCAACAGGCAAGATCATCATAAGATTCAAGAGTTTTGTAAGATCACACAATATGGAAAGTGAGTTGTGGCTTTCCTTTCCTACAAATGTGACAAACCTCTCTATATTGGGAATCTCCTTACGTTTCAGCCACCTGCCACAACTGTATTCAGAACAGAGACCCTCAGGCAAGAAAATAAGATGTTTACAGCAGTGGCACTTAGTCATTATAATTAGTTTTTTTTCTACATTGCTCTATTAGCACAACCGATGCTAGTCTCCAAACTTTGAATGCCCTACCATAGTCTTAACAATTCTCAGCTGCAGATAACCCCTGAAACAACCCAGAGCAATGATGCTTTGCTGAATTTTTTCTTCCTCTAGAGTTATGGATGGCTTAAATTAACATTTCCAATAAAATATCCACAGGTGTGTCTACTGTGGGAAGTTGTGTGCTCTTATGCGTCCTTCTTGTGCATCCTTTTCAAAAAAGGATCTGTCTTCATAATGGTTGTCTTTTTCAGCTTTACTTTTTGACTGAAGGTTTGAACAGAGCAGAAAATAAATCTGTGTACACAAAAGCTGATACTAATGGTAGTTTAAAATACTACCATTAATATATCTACAAGACATGATTGCTCCACAGTTTAATATGTTCATTGGTGGAGGGTGCATCATATACAAACAGTTCATTAATCGTAGAATCATTTAGATTGGAAAAGACTCTTCAGATCATCAAGTCCAACCATCAAACTAACACTGCCAAGTTACCCCTAAACGGTGTCCCTAAGTGCCCCATCTACATGTCTTTTAAATACCCCCAGAGTATTTAAAACCACTTCCCTGGGCAGCCTGTTCCAGTGTTTGAGAACTGTTTTGGTGAAGAAATTTTTCCTAATATCCAATCTAAACCTCCCCTGGAGCAACTTGAGGATATTTCCTCTTGTCCTATCTCTTGTTACTAGCAAGAAGAGCTCGACCCCCACCTCACTACAGCCTCCTTTCAGGCAGTTGTAGAGAGTGATAAGGTCTCCCCTCAACCTCCTTTTCTCCAGGCTAAACAATCCCAGTTCCCTCAGCCGCTCCTCATTAGACTTGGGCTCCAGACCCCTCACAAGCTTTTTTTACCCTTCTCTGGACATGCTCCAACACCTCAATATCTTTCTTGTAGTGAGGGGCCCAAAACTGAACACAGTATTCTAGATGAGGCCTTACCAGTGCCAAATACAGGGGGATAATCACTTCCCTAGTCCTCCTCACCAAACTATTTCTGATACAAACCAGGATGCCATTGGCCTTCTTGGCCGCACTGCTGGCTCATATTCACCCAGATGCTGACGAATACACCCAAAGATTCTTTAACATAGTTAATTGTCATATAACATTTCCTATTCCCTTTTGTCTTCTGGTAAATGAATACAGCCAGGAGTCCACTTTTAATAATTCAGTTTATCTTTTTTGCTTCACTTCAAAATGAGAAGGCTGAAAAAACTCTTGCTGTATACTGACAAAGAAGTAATATAGGAAGACATTTTGACCAGACAAACATAGAGAAGAAAAGTAGAAGGAGAAAAGCCATAGTGGTATATTAAAGGCAGAACAGATGGAAAAAGTAGCCACTGTAAACTCAAAACTGGTCTCATGCAGATTGCCAATCCAATAGGAAGAAACTGAACAAATGAAAATCACCCAAATTTTATCCTACATTCTGGAGGAAGGTACTACTGGGAATTCAAGAAAGATTTAGCTGACAAAGTCCCTGGCTCTGAAAAACAAATCAAATCATTAAACAAGGTTAACCTTTTCCCTAAAAATTCTAGTAGCCAAGAAGATAAAAACCATCAATTTCTAAGACAAGTAAAGTGTTGATCATTTTCCCACATAAACTAAAAGGTTGTTTGCATTTTCTGATTTTCATCTTTCAGCATTACAGGCACACTTAATTTAAAATTCTTAATTGCACTTTCATTCAACCACCCTGAAGGAGTTAAATGCTTGCAATCAAGTCAACAATGTAAGAAGTCTGCATGGAGTTGTAGAACCACAGTAAGAAGCACTAAGCATGGCATACGAAAACACCACATATTTTATCTCCTAAAATTAATACCAGCCCTTTAGACAATTAATTTTAGGAAAAGTAGGCCTAGTCCAAAACTAGTAGCTTCAACAGCATGGGCTTCCGCAGCTTCAGAGCTCACAAGGTCTGTAGAGATGGGAATCGAGGGTTGGAATAGGTGTCTCCTACAGGGTACAGCAGTGGGAATAAGTACAATGGTTGCCAGCCAGCTGATGAGGCTATTTATATACATTAAAATTCTATTCTTGTCTCTCCCAGGCAATTCAACTTTGCTTTACTGCTAGTGCACTTTGACTATGATGTAAGCAGTCCTGACTAGTGGGTAGGACACAATTTACTTGGATAGGACAGATTTCAGATGCCTTTTCTGTAAGTGGAAGAATTCCCAAAATTTCAGCAATTATGTGGCAAAAGTATAATTCTTAATAAGAAGGCCAGAAATCTATTTATGAACAAAAGTTTTTAGTGTGTACTACAATTTCAGATATTCTTGAAAGTAACTTGGTTATCTCTTAATTTTTATCTGAATCCTCTAACTTTTTTCTATCATATGTACAATTTCAGAAGATACCATACACTGTTTTCTGACCTGTTTTCCTGTGATTAGCAAGGAAAATGGATATGCCTGATGGCTTTCTTTTACACCTGAAATGGTGTTTTCTAGTTCCTCACTTTATTTTTTTTAACATTTAATAATAATAAAAAAAAAAGGTAGCATCTTGCTAGCGTCACAAAAAGTTTCTGGGAGAACACTTCTATGTCATCGACAATTTTAAATAAAATCTTTTCAAGGTAGTATTTTAAGCTCTGTGGAACAAGGATATTTAAAAAAGAGAGCAAATTTGCTCTTCTGTGTAAATAATATTCACCACTTTATCGTAAGGACTTTTGCTGTTTTGAAATATAATAGGAGACTTTCAGCGTGAAAGTTATTGGATAATTTTAAAATATTTGTCACATGGGATCACTTGTAACCTGTACAGTATTTTATGATTCATCCAATGTTAGTTATCAGAAACATACATTGCAATTTCTATTTCATTAGATGACCTAACTAAGCAAGAGTGAAATAACTGGGAATTAGATCTATACTTAATAAACCACTCTCAACTTGCCTTATAAATATCCAATATACTGCAAAATTTATGAATATACTAATAAAAATCAATACTTCTTCACATTGCTTAAAGACAATTAATGAAAACTGCAACTTTTGCTATTGGAATTTGCTCCAATCTAATAATAACTGAAACTACCATTTTATATTTTCATTTATAAAGCTTGTATTATTGGCACAGCATAGACAAGTACTGTGCTGTAATTTTATATGGAACAGTATTTAATGGTTTGGCAACCCACTCAGTGTTGTCTGCGGCACGAAATGGACATAAACTCAACAGTTTCTCAGAGCGGGTGTGCTGAATCTCATTGCATTGAACTTTGAAGACCCAGAGAGGACTCTTGGGAGCAAGTGGTCTACATAGTCATTGATACAATGCACAAAGAAACTACTGACCACTGTAAAAAGCAAACAAAAGAGCGTCATGGAGACTTATTATTATTTAAAAGATCGATACTTTGAGTATGCACATCCGTGTTCCAATATAAGCGTAGTGTGGTGTTATCTAAGCAGAATGTACTGATGCCATGTGCTTCCCCTGACAGAAATAAAATAGAGTTTGATTTTGCATGCATCTGCATCTTAGACAGTTTGGCTATTAAAATATAAGTTTTTTGCCATCTGGAAAAGTGGCAGGAATTGAATGTTAGCAGATGAATCTGTCAAAAGAAGCCTATTTTCTTCTAATGAAAAAAATGAAAAGCAGTGAGCAACTCACTTACAACACTGTTGTAAATGCTGAGCCACCTTTCAAGGAAAAAAAGCATCACCCATGCAAGATGAAGGTGTTTACACCTTTGTATCTTTGTCATTAATAAAAGGCTCAAATGTTTCCAGCATTCTACCCTCTTAACAGTACAGTAACAAACATTAGATATTAGTAGGTAGGTGTTGCTCAAAGATTAACCTGTTTTCAATTAGCGAAACATACCCATAAACATGTATAAAAACAGCTGTTTCATTTAGAAGCAGTGTTTAGAGAAAGTGTTCTTTTTTGTGATAGCAAGGTGCATAAACTATTTTGGTCTCTTCAGGGGAAAAAAAAACCCCAAACATTGAACTATGTACCTAGAAGGATATTCAAAGCCTCTGTTATTTAAAGCTTTTATGGGCAAAAGTGAAACAAATGAGGTACTCTGAGGAACAGTTGTGAGTGAAACAGGTAGCCCTAACATCAGGAACAAACCAGCAGGCTTCAAGCCCCTTTAAAAAGAAATTTTGGCAAAGTTTATAGCAGAAACACTAGCACCTCCCCAACTTCTAAAGCAAGAAAACATAGATCCTAAATGTCACAGTAGCTGGGGGGGAAGAACAGAACTCAGGAATGTTCCAAATCTTGATGTCCTTGAATAATAATTATTGTAAGTTTAGATATATCCTTATTTAATTTAGACATCTGACTGCATAGCGCAGAATGCATGCTTTACTTCTAGCATACTATGTTAAGTCCATGTGGTGAAGGCAAGGGCTGGATAGAAACTTTTTTAATGGAATTTGCACATTGTAGAATATGCAATAAAATAATATGCACTAAGGCAGGAAGTTAAGGATACATAGAATCAACACAACATTGACAAAATGAGTGATTCTTTTGTATGAAAGAGTTAGAATAGATTAAAAACAACTTAAAAAATAATTTTGCTCCTCTAGTTTGTAACAAGCAACCTAGTTTATTTAGATCCCAAACATCTGAGGAAATATAGCACAAGATTAAAATGGCTTGGTCAGCAGTAAACCAGAGAATTACTGAAAGAAAAATAAAAAGCCTAGATGTGCTAAAAATGTACAGAAAAATAGTAGCCAAAGGTAAATAGATAAAACCAACAACAGAGTTAATCCCTGAGAGCATGATTTGGGCAAAATCAAATGGTGCAGTAAATTCACATTTGATAAATTATCACTATATATAGCTAAAGGAAAAAAACAATGATATTCCTTTATGAAGACAACCAACGTTAATGGCAACAGATCTCTAACAGGGCTTCCGTGAGCCAGCAGAAGGTGCACTTACTCTTCACAATCACACATGTTGATACATTTTTTCTTACGGGTTTTGATGGTCAATCTTAGCAATATTTGTACATTTTATCACTGAAATAGATATAAATTCAATGCAGGCAGAAGATGGTATGAAGTTCTTTAATGAAATAAAATTGAATTCAGAATTTTCCTGTTCTTCTGGAAATTTTACTATTTATTTGACCCTAAGCTTGGCCAGAGAACTATACTGAACTGACTATAGTCTGAGTTAGGCCTTGAATCAAGGCTAATAAAAAAAAAAAAACAACCAAACTTGCAAATAGACATTTTTAATTGCTATTTTTAATTCCTCAGAAGTTTATAATAGTTCCAAAGGATGAGAAGTAAATGAAAGAATGCACGTTAAATTGAAGAACATATGCAAAATAGATAGCTAAATGAGGTTTATCTTTCCTTATTTTGACTTTTTATTATCTGAATATATACAAATATTTTCTTCTATATTTTAAATTTTCTTGTGGAAAAAATTTTTGGTGGAAGAGAAAAATAAGATTTAATCCTACATTGTCAAATACATGAACCTAAATAAGTCTATGTTTTCAGTTTCCACTAACATATAAAGAAGAGGTGCAATTAAAAAAAAATACCACCTTAAACAGTTTTCATGTCAGTTTAATCAGAAAAATGAATACTAAAAATCTTTGTAATAAGTATTTGGAAAAAATGAACTTAACAATTGGAAAATGGTCTTTTTCTGAATTTAATGTGAAAAAAAATGTTGCTCAAAGTTCATTAGTAGATTCAACTGTTTGATTCAGAAAGAGATATGTAGATCTTCCAATCAAGTTTCCTGTAGGACCTATGCATCTACGCTTATTCTCTGCTGTGAAAACAGGGAAGAAGTACAACTAAAATTCAAAGGAGATAAAAAAAAAAATCGAGACTAAAACCAGATGGACCACAAATGAAGAAACAAGAAGCAAAATTGAACATAAACCCAGATACAAAAGTGATAAAAAAATAGAAAAGTTGTAAAGTAACACTGACCCCAATTCAAAATTTGAGAGGTTTTTTTGGGGTTGTTTCCACCACACAGACTATCCCCACCACGCTGAAGGATGTTTCCAAAACTTAAAAAACTCCATGACTTTTAAATCCAAAGGTAAAACTAGCGTAAAATTTAAGTATTTCTTTCTAATGTTGTTAATGTCCCCCAAATAACAATAAAATTCACCTAGTAAACGAAAATAATAAATGAAATTATGTACAAAACAATTGACTCAAACAGGGCATGAACCAAGTTGCCCTGTCTATGTATTTTTGTTTCTGAACTGAATAAAATGCTATATGAAGAAAACAATGTTTGTTCTTTAATTTAATGATCTGCATGTTCAATTGGAGCATATTTGGAGCATATATATATATATTGTATACTGAGCAAACCTACACCCTGAGGCCTTGCATTTTAACCTGTACAGCTATAATTAAAAGAGTAAAAAAAAGCCATCTTTAAATATAGTGCAATTGCCATGTCATCCTGGTAACACAGCACTGTAAAAGAGGACATTAAACTCTGGTTATTAATTATTTTGACATTGCTGATCAGGACTTAATGTACATTGTATTTGTGAATACAAATGATCAGCCAGACAAAACCTTCTTCAAAGTAGAGAATCATCTGAGTAGAGGTGATAGAAAGGACTGCTTTGAGCCTCTAGTCTTTTAAATATTCATCTTCTATAAAAAATAAGCATGTGAAGACAGGTGTAGAGTTGGTTAAATCTGATTTAGTATGCAAGCGGAAACAGATCAAGATTAAATTGCAGTTTCTTTGAAACTACAGAAAAGTAGAATCTCCACTGCAAAAAGCAGGAACGTCTTCCCCTAACCCCCAACATCTGGATAATGTTCTTTCCAGATTTAGATTTTTCAGGTTCTGAGGAAAAAAATTGTCTTTTTTAATTTTTTTTAATTTTTTTTTTAAGAAAGGTCAAATTGTTTCCACATTGTGGAAACACAGTTTTCATAGAAAATAGCTGTGAGTTTAAACTTTTTATCATCTTCACCACTCTTCCAAAAGTCAAAAATAGTACTATCAGTCTTTTAATATGTTAACCATCTTCTATACTAGGCCAAGGGAAAAAAAAAACAAACAAAACCTGAAAGCTTAAATTGCACAAAAAATATAAAAAGCTGCTTATTGAAACATAATCTGTGAGACTTCAGCTTAAAGCAGTGAAAAAAAGCACAGAACATAAAATATTTTTTTTGTCTTCTTAGAAACATGAATGTCACTGTTCAAGAAAATGGCTTTCAGCATCAATATTGGCAAAGCTACCTACTATTTTACTATGAAAAGAACATATTAACTTCATTTTTATTAGTATCTCATCAAAGGGAAGATCATAGATCTTGCTTGCCTTTTGTGATTTATCTTGGTTTCAGTAATAACACAAAGTGAAGCAAAGGTACACAATTAAATTGCAGATCATGAAACAAGAGACTGAAGCAAGATGTCAGGCAGCTGCCAAGTCAAAATCCTTAAAGTTATTTAAAGGAAACAACACAATTTTTAACTAACACCGACCAGGAAATTGTATGAATTAAGAAACATGGGGGGAAAGTATTTATTTATTTATTTAACAAGAGAGTTCCTAATCCTGAAACACAAATTTGCATCCCACAGGCACTTTATGAATAATATAGATAACTATGTCATGTTAGAGTAATAGCAAACACTACTTTTTCTTTTACTTTTTTTTTTTTTTTTTGGTTTTTTAACAGTACCTCTGCTTTCCTTGGAAGAAAGTTAACACCGGGGTGATAGGTTTTTTATTGCAGCTGTGAAGACATTCACACAGGATGGCTAAGGAACCCTTGACTTCTAGAAACATATCTCTGAAGCTTAATCTTCAGCTTCTTAAGCTGAAGAGTTTTAGAAAAGAAATTTTTCAAGAAACGTTCAAAAACAAAACACAACCCTGCTTTCCTTTAGACTCAGTTCAACTTAGCTCATTCCCTGCCTAGTTATTCTGTACTGGTAGATGTTGACTTGGTAGCCTATTAAAACCAGCAATCACAGTGCTGGAGTCAAAGCAGTCTCCATGGAAACAGTAGTTAAAATTGAGTAGTAAAATATGTTAGTACAAAACTGCATCTCTCCATGGCTTCTAGTGAAAATAAATAAATAAATAAACAGTCAAACAGATATAAAATACTATATAAGACTATTTTGTGAGCATATAAGTCTCCAGCACAGTAGTACATGAAATGTCACACTGAGATGATAATTTTGGACAAAATGACACCCCCAGAGGACTTCTCTGTACTAGCTCCCCTTCTCTTAAGCAAATAGTTGTTACTGCCACACTATAGTTTGCGAACGCAATGGGAAAGAAAAGGGAAAAATAAAGTCTTCCTCAAAACCAAGCAAATAATATATTGCACTTCATCAATCAAGTCTCCCTTCTGTACCGTGCCATGTGAATACTGACATAGGTGTGCAAAAAATAAACAAAAAAACCCCAAAAGAATTAAAAGGAAAAAACCACATTCAAATGAATTTTATTAAAACAAAGCAAAAATGGATTAGCACTTTTAAAGCACCATGACACCCACAAAGAAATCTGTGTCATCAAAGGGAACTTAACTGAAATACAGACATTGTGCATTACAACTGACGTGTATCATTAAAATCAGAAAGCTGAGAGTTTGACAAATTGAAAAAAAAACAACCCTAAAGTTTTCATTTCCAATCAAGCTGATTGAGGAAATTAATCCCATAAATTAATCCCATATTTTTCTTTATGTATGCAGTTTTATAGTTCACTTACTTATTTTCTGACAATTTCACAAACAATTGGTTTTTTTTTCTTAACAGAAATTCAATGAACTACTAACATTCTGTCTAGACGGGGAAATGAGACACAGTGATACTAAGTGCCCAGGAATACACAAAATTTTATAGTTGAACTCATGGCTCAGCCAGATCCTTTCAAGATACAGTCCAGTATCTAGATCTGTGCTTTTCCAATACACCAACTGTAATCTTGGGAAGCGTGGCAATATATTGGCTTCTCTGATCATTGCCGTAACAACCAGGTATTAGCAAATAACCTTATTCGAGCAGTCATTTACTGGCAGACCTGAAAGCTACTTGGAATGACAGATTTCTCCTTGTAATACCAGAGTACTACAATCAGCTAAATTCAAGTCACAGACATTTCTAAAACAATCCTTCACAAAATCATAATGCAAAGTAAGAGTGGTTTAGATGCACTTTGGGAAGAATAGAGAGGGCCTAAACCTTCTATATCTTTTTTCCTAAGTTACATAATGTGACATGTTAAAGTCTCTAAGTCACCACACACATTTTGAAAGACAGCAGTTACTAGAGAGAAGTAACACTTAGATCTCAACTGTTCAAGAACAAGACAACTCAGATACACTTCTCAGATGAAAACAAAAATCACAGCACTTAATAAACAGATTTGCCTGAATATGGCCATATATGTTAAGGCCATATTTTAATTCTCAAAAGAAATTAATTTCTGAGAACATGGTCTATACTAGTTCAGTCAGACTATGCCATTTATTCTACTTACATATCCATAGAGTCTTCCTTTCTTTTGCTGTTTTTTTTATTCCATAAAAATGAAAATATAAACTTCCCAAAGTATAGCATTTCATTCACAGCAATGCTTGTTATTCTGTCAGTGACTCACCAGCCAGTGTACAAATTTACAAATAAATCCTATAAAGAGATTAAATTTCCAATTTTATAACTTTGATACTCCTGCCTTTTCACTCAGTTCATAATTATATGAGCACCTATGCACACATTAAAATGCAGAGAGAAAAAAATCAAATAAATAGGGATTATAATACTAATGTTATTGTATAGATATTGCTTCTTCATGTGACAGATAAATAAATATGTTTTAATCCTCACCAATGACACATGACATCAACAGAATTGCCCAACAATATGATATTTCAGGTCTATGTATGGCCCTTAGTTAAATACAATTTATCTCTTACCTATCTTTCAAATGGCATCCTCACATGAACATGTTCTTCATGCCACAGACAATGTAAATACAAAGGTAAAGGAATTTTTGTGGGAACATAGTCTGTGTAAGAAAACATCACCAAAATCTGATGCGTGGACCACTCAGTGGATAAGGAGTTGCCTGGGTGGTCACACTCAAAGAGTTGATGTCAATGGCTTCATGTCCAAGTGTCGACTAGTGACGAGTGGTGTTCCTCGGGGGTTGGTACTGGGACTGGTGCTGCTTAACATCTTTGTTGGCAAAATGGACAGTGGGATTGAGTGCACCCTCAGCAAGTTTGCTAATGACACCAAGCTGTGTGGTGCGGCAGACATGCTGGAGGGAAGGGAAGCCATCCAGAGGGACCTGGACAGGCCGGACAGGTGGGCCTGTGCCAACCTAATGAAGTTCAACAAGGCCAAGTGCAAGGTCCTGCACCTGGGTTGGGGCAATTCCAAGCATAAACACAGGCTGGGTAGAGAATGGATGAAGAGCAGCGCTCAGGAGAAGGACCTGGGGGTGCTGATTGATAAGAAGCTCAACATGAGCCAGCAATGTGCACTTGCAGCCCAGAAAGCCAACTGCATCCTGGGCTGCAGCAAAAAGTGTAGCCAGCAGATCAACAGAGGTAATTCTTCCCCTCTACTCCACTCTCATGAGACCCCACCTGGAGTACTGCATCCAGCTCTGGAGCCCCTGACATAGGAAAGATATGGACCTTTTAGAGTGGGTGCAGAAGATGGCCACAAAAATAATCAGAGGGCTGGAGCACCTCTCCTATGAAGATAGGCTGAGAGAGTTGGTGTTGTTCAGCCTGGAGAAGAGAAGGCTCCCAGGAGACCTTACAGCAGCCTTCCAGTACTTAAAGGGGGCCTACAGGAAGTTCTGGGAGGGACTCTATCAGGGAGTGTAGTGATACGATGAGGGTTAATGGTTTTAAACTGAAAGAGGGTAGATTGAGATTAGATATTAGGAAGAAATTCTTTACTGTGGCAGTGGAGAGACATTGGCACAGGTTGTCCAGGGAAGTTGTGGATGCCCCATCCCTGGAGGTGTTCAAGGCCAGGTTGGATGGGGCTTTGAGCAACCTGGTCTATTGGTAGGTGTCCCTGCCCATGGCACGAGGGTTGGAACTAGATGATCTTTAATGTCCCTTCCAACTCTAACCATTCTATGATTCTATGATTCTAAAAATGAGAGACTTGAATTAAACACATCTCATTTTAGGTATGAGCCAGAATTAATGTAGTAATCCTTTTAAACATGTCCAAGTCTTTTAAATGGATCTAACATTGACTGATAATAATTTTCAAAATCTAGGACTCTGAAAAAAACTTTGCATAGAAAGATATTAGATTAGGATTTGTTATCGTCACATTCAAAATCACCTGGCCAAAACAATATACTTAATTTTCATACAATGAGTTCTATTCTCTGGAAATCTTCCTTGACAGGTCTCATTTTAGAAGTTTCTGTTCCTTGGTGTCACTTTTTTTCTTCCTGTATTTTGAAATAAGACTAACTAATACTTTCTGTACTTCTTGGTAAAGTTTTAACATCATGGATGCATATAGTAAGTTTCCCTAGTGATTAATCTATAGAAAACATTAGCAAGCTACTAATTTAGGAATTTAAAAATAATTGAAAACCAACTACAATTGTCAAATAATTGAAAAAAGCATCATAACCTCCAATTTTAAACTGTTTTGTCTGCCAGTGGGTATGAATTAATGTAAGTGGAGTTATATAAATATTTAATATGAACAGTAAACAGTATGAAATAATCAGTGACACACAAACAGGGGCTACATATTAAATGCAAGACAGAAAATGCATATAGTCAGTACCGACTGACTATAGCAGCCACATCTTCATAAGATGTATCTACCCACTTCAAGAGATGGAGGAAGGGAAGGGCAGGTTGTCTTAATCAGTGTATTGTGTTTATGTAGCAAGCTTTTGGTATTGGGGGAAAGGGACAGGAAGGTTGCAGGGATGGCCTCTGTGAGTAGAGACCATGAACTGCCTCTGTGTTGGACAAACCCAGTTCCATTCAGCTCCAAAATGGACTAAATGCTGGCCAAACACGAGCCCATCAGTGATGTCGGTGGTGCCTCTGTGACAACATATGCAAGAAAGGGTAAAAAACCCTGTGCAGCAGCCGTGAGAGACGGAAGTGAGAAAAAACATGAGAGAAACAGCTCTGCAGACACCAAGGTCAGTGAAGAAGGAAGAGAGGAGGTGCTCCAGGTGCCAGAGCAGAGATTCCCCTGCAGCCCATGGTGAAGATCATGGTGAAGCATGTTGTCCCCCTGCAGCCCATGAAGGACCATACTGGAGCAGCTATCTACACTGCAGCCCACAGAGGAAAGTCAGATCTCATTGTATTCTGTGAGACTATAATCTCATAAAGCTACCTTTCTGAAAAGAGTCCTACAGTAATGAAGATTTCCAGGCAGTATCAGAATAACCGAGATGGTTTGAAGATTCTGTACTGGCATTTCTATCAATTATATCTTGCTGGAAGAAAACATTACTGTATATTTTTTAAAAACTTAACCCAAAAATTTGAAGGATTTCAAATACAGATCTAAATTCAAACTTCTAGTCTCACAATGCAGAGAGATCTGCTTGATGTCACAGTTTCTAAAAGATAAGATACAAGGAGGAAAAAACTTTCCTCCAGTAAAATGGCAACGTACAAGAAGTGAGTAAATTGAAAGCTACAGCCAACAAAGAAGTGTATTTTGACAGGCTGCCACGTAAATCAAGGGTAAAGGAGAACCTTCTACGATGGTACTCTTCTCACAGCATTCACATGTAACAATGCAACATTACGTAATGCTTTTGAATTATTCCAGTTAAAAATGCCCTGACAAAATGTATGCTTGTTAAACTCCAGAATGTGCTGAAGATGTGCAATTCAATGAACTTGTAGGGAAATATAAGCAACTTTAGCAAACCTCTGTCTTGTTACCTGCTGGCTTATATTGCAGGCTCTTTGTGCAAGTTTCTTCAGTGCATGGATCTGCTATAATTACTGTCTCAGTAACTTGTGTGTTTAGTATCAGCATGCAAAGGTTCACAGAAAGTCTATATTTATCCCAGTGCTTAAAGTTTTTCTGGTGAAATATAAGGCACTTGCACTTCAAGTTCCGTATCACTCTCCTTGGAACATTACTAACTTAGAATCACTGGGAGGTGTATCTCACCATGATCTCTAAATTAGAGCTTCAACACTGTAAGTCATTATGTTTGGTTTTGGTTTTTTAAACATAATTTGAATGTTGCAAAAAACTTAAAATATGTTGTAAAAGAAAGAAAATGAAACACATTATTTTCTGAAATCTATGATTCTATGATTCTATGAAATACAATAATTTCACCCCTTTATTATATTTTTTCTGAAACAGTAGTTATAACTTTTGATTATCTGTATTTTCACACTCATATTAGTGAACAATATAAACTGCCAACATGGTAATTTGCTGTTTAGAAATAATACTACTAATCAGTATAAATTTCTAGTGAATGCTTATAATTACAAGTACTCTCTGTGGTCTATGCAGCCCCACTGACACATAACTTTTCTTAGCGGAAAAATATCGCTTGAACTACTATAGTTTGAATGAATGCAAACATATTTTTCCTGAAGTTTCCACCCTTTACTGTTTGGGTTTTTTTTGATTCCTGGTCTACTGTATTGCTTACAGTGTGTTATATAGTCAGTTTCAGCACATTTTCAGGGGCCACAAGCAGTTTCAGAGCATCAGGTGACATGTTGCCAGCAAGCCATGTGTCAGGAACAATGAGCTTAAACATCTGAAGGCAGCCCACATCTTGCTGAAGTCTCTCAAGAACCACTGCTGGCAACCTATACCAAAAGAATTAACATCTACTTTAAAACCTGAGCCAAACAGAATGGTTTGTTACCTTGTATTATCGTGTATACACTCAATACTAAGCCAATAATTTCTCATGTCCCTTGCTTCTCTTGTGCATTTTGAGAGCCAAAGCCAATAAAAGTGCCATATGGCCCACATACCAAGTTTATAAAAATACTTTGGCAATTCATTCTGAAGAAAAGGCGTTGTGGACGGAATTTGTTTTAGCTATGAAGTTATTAAGTTCTAAACCAAAGACATTTGAAACTGAAAACATAAAGTTACCAACCTTGTTTCCTACACTCTGTTTTAATACTGATCAGTCTCTAATACTCTCCAAAACCTGTTTTGGCTCTTTCCTCTAGTGGGTCTTGTAAGGCTTAATGGAGAGCCCATGCTGTAATTTGTCTTTCTGTGAGGAATGCTCACATTCCTCTTTCTCTCTCTTTAAGGAGGTTGTCTCAGCCAGCCAAGTGGATGCTGACAGCCTGATATCTCAGAAGCAAGGTAGAGGTTGAGCCTCCTCTGTGTCCTTACTGTATTGGTACCAAAACTTCAGCATATGTCTCTTCACAACGCCTGTACTGCAGTGGCGTTTCCTGATTTCAGCAGCTATCTGGGGCAGTAACTACTTAATTTTTTAAAAAAATTTCAAGAGTAAAACAGAAAAACACGAAGCAGATTAATAAAGGACTATTTAATTTGGCTACTCATAAACATGACAGTGAATTGTACAGTATTTTGTTCAGTGCCATAACTGGTATCGCCATTTCTGTATTGTAAGGGTTTTGTAATTTATCTTAATTCTTCAGGAAATACCTTAACTGCCAAACTCTTGTCAGCTCCTGTTGCACATCCGGCTTGCAAAGCACAGTATGTTGTTCTGGTGAAAGTGAAGGATTAATTTCCTTAGGATATGCAAAAATTTTCTTATAGTCTGTTAAATAAAACTATTACTCTAGAACATTAGCACAGATAAAACAGGTGCAGCCTTACATATAAAACCAAATTATGACTGTGAAAGGTTTACTTTCAATCCATGCAGGATGTTTTTGCCTGAGATCCAGTGCATAGACTTTACAGATATAAAACTATTACAAGAAGAAATACAGTAGGTCTAAAGTAAGATTTTTATGACTACATTACACACAGAAGTATTACGGTCAGAAAAGTACTTTCACAAACTTGTTGTATGACCAACTGTCTAATCTCTTTTTCTTTATTAAGGAAATACTGTCAGTCCCTTCAACTTACAGTCTGTTAGGAAAAGATACATACGTCCATAAACAGATGACAATAACATGCTGAGAGCTTATTACTTGTATTCAGTTCTTTGTTGCAATGTCAATGGGTAGCGACAGTGCTATAAAAACATCTAATAATTAAAGGGGAAATTCTAATTGGAACTGCTCAGCAGTGGTAATTTGTGACTGAGGAATGATCTGGCACAGAGGGTAAGAAGGCCCATCTGCAGAAGCAGGAATGCCAGAGACAGAACAACTCCCTGTAAGGGAGTGAAGCTTCCCTTGGTGGTAAGAAATGACCTTAGCATTGTCTTGTGGCCATCCTGGAATGAGAAAGCTCAGGGGCCCGAGCTCAGCAGCCACTTTTGGGCAGCAGATCTGGGCTGGGGGATGGACCCAGGGCCAGGCTGAGGTGCCCCTTGCAAGCAATCTTGGGATTGGTGCTGGTGCACATGTATGTAAGGAATCTGCTTGTGACGCTTCTGTGCAGACTCCATGTAGAACCACATATTGCAGCTGGACTCTGCCCAATGCACTGTTGATTAAATTTTTCTTTTATATTTAAGCACAAACCTTGTGTTTTATTTGCCTAGGGGGGGTATCATAAAAATTCCCTAACATGATACAAAATACAGTTCAACTAAACATCATGAACCTACTTTTTAGCTGAATAGAAGACTAATTAAGTTTAGGTAAGGATTTGTAGATTTTGAAGGCAGAAATTTGTTGATTATCAAATTCTGAAGAAAACAGAAGAAACTGAAGTGGAAATATACTGTTTGCAGAGATTTTTTTTCAACTTTAATACTTTTTACTTTACTTTAATACACATTGAAGAATGAAAATAATTAAGAATATAGAAAAAAAGAGTAGGGGAGGACTCTCCCTAGCCTTTCTCTGCAATGTAAATTTGCTGAAGCTGATGCTATTCATGAAGTTTTTTGATTAAAGAAACATCTCCTGATGGAAGACCATCCACTGAAATTTATTCACCAGGGTAAGCTGAAAAGTTATGAAAATATTAATCATGTTAGCTATGCATAACAGTTAATCAGTAAACTCAATACTTCTATGAAAATCAGACTATCTTGGAAAATCCTACATCTCATGATTTTGGCAACTAATTTTAGGATTCCCTATTGGCAATGTTTATTTCTATATCTTCCTCAAAAAATCTTAAGTCAGAATTGATGTGTTCTGTGGTTTCATCAGAAATCACTATTTTAAGACATCAGACACTGCAACATCAACATTACGATACCGGGATTTTGCCATTTCAGTTGACGAATGTTGTTTAAATGAAAGTCTACAGCCGTTAAATTAGTAGGATAATGAAAAAAATGGTTTAAGTGGAACTTCTGTCTTAGGAGATTTTTCTATATTCAGCTAGAAAAAGCCATAAATTACCTACTCAGACATTGGCAATAATCTTGTTTCAAGTTGGAGGTGGGACAAGGTGACCTCCAGAAGTCCCTTCTAAGAGTGCTTTTATGGTTCCATGGAAAAAGCATCAGGGTTTTACTGAGAAGTATATATTGGTTGCATGCCTTAATAGAAGATAATGCATTGGGAAAGCATAGAGATGACATAAAAAATATGCTAATATTGAAATACATTGCAAATAGAACGTATTAGGCTGATTTATTTTAAAACTCAGTAATTGCAGGCCATTTGTCATGTAAGCAAGCAAGTGGAGAATAAGCTTAATGCATTTCAAATGCAGCAGAATTTCTAAAGCTCATCACAGTTTATTCATAAATATTGCTTCCAGTTAAACAGTAGAGGCTCAAGGATTATTACAATATAGTCTCATGTATGAATAATTAGTTGCATTCACTCATGTCCTGCAACAACTGAAATAGTTTTCTGTATGCAAAAACAGTTAAGTGTGCTCTCTACATACAGATATACTCTGCAAATATATGTTCATATTAAAAAATGAATCAATATTCAACAAGATACTGCTGAAAGTCCTCTAAAATGAATAATTTCAATGATTTTGCCAGTCAAACTCAACAAGTACAAATCTGGCATCCTGGAAGTCAATGGTAAAATTTTCTATTAATAATTCAACAGGGCCAGGCTGACCTTCAATAACAATCCCTTACTAAAGGGATCACATATTATACTGGGCTCCTATGGACTTCCAGTAAATACATTTCCAGCACAGGCATCTTAAGGAACATCCTCAAGAGATTTTACTTAATACTTAAAGTCTTGTACTGGTGTTGGTTATGATAGAGTTAATTTTATTAATAGTAGCTTGCATGGTTCCATGTTTGGATTTCAGCTGAAAATAGTGTTGTTAAAACAGATGTTTTAGTTGTTGCTGAGCTGTGCTTATACAACATCAAGGCCTTTTCTGCTTCTCACACTGCCCTGACATCGAGTAGGCTGGGAGTGCACAAGAACTTGGGAGGGACACGGCTGGGACAGCTGACCCCCACTGACCAAAGGAACATCCCATACCATGTAACACCATGCTCAACAATAAGAGCTGGGGGAAGAAGGAGGAAGGGGGGAGGTGTTTGGAGTTCCGGTGTTTGTCTTCCCAAGTAACCGTTACATATGATGGAGCCCTGCTTTCCTGGAAATGGCTAAACACCTGCCTGCTGATGGGAGGTAGTGAATGAATTCGTTGTTTTTCTTTGCTTGCATGCACAGCTTTTGCTTTCACTATAAAACTGTCTTTATCTCAACCCATGTGTTTTTTCACTTTTACCCTTTGTATTGTCTCCCCCATCCTGCATCACACAGACGTGATACAGAGTCACTTTAATTCTTATCTCCTGTCTCACATGCAAACATATCTGCTTGTCAAATTCTGAATCTTCATATTGATAATAAAGTGTAAGAACCTGTATAAACTTATATAAAATATACTGCATTGGGAAACATGGCAAAAGCTCAAAAAGGAGAATACTTTGGGAAAGAAAAGACCCAGTAGAGCAGGCAAAAGACAGAAAGTGTATCTTCAGTGTTTGTCTAATTTTATGCAAAGCCAGACACGCATTCAGCCAAATGATCACCTCATCTAAGTAAACCCTACATCTGTTATTTTCATTCCTGCTTTATCATGTTATTAGATGTTAACACTTGAAACAAAAAGTTCCGTTAACATAGTACAATGTTATTACAACAGAATAGCTTTTTTGAGTCTTACTGTGACTTTGAATATAATATCTAATGTTTCAATTTTAAGTTACTCATCCTGGAAAACATACAGTCGTAAAATACCATTGTCAGGTTTGTTGACAAACAGAAGGCCAGATACTAAGGTAAGGACAAAAATCAATTTTGGGTGTCTCTGCCAGCTAGTATGTGTGTGTCATTCTACTCTTTAATTATATGCTGTTTCTGCTGCAGGACCTCTGCCTTACTTTAGGAAACTTTCTAATTGCCTTAGGTTGGCAGATTTTAAAAAATGCACCATTGCTTTAGACCTTCAAATTCTTTGGTGCTTCACAATTCTGAATATTTTTGACATTTCATAGAATTCTGTAAAATTTGTCCACTGATATCCCCAATAAATTTGGGATAACAATCCCCTTTAGACTACGACAACAAATAGTCATACAGACAATAGCTCTGTGGATACTGATGACTATAGCAACTTTGGGTCTGCACTAGTTTCTGGAAATGTTATCTCTCCAGTGTAATTAAAGGTTCAGCTACTTATCAATAATATTCATTCCCTCAGCCTCAGACTACAATCTCTTTCACATTCATATACACCTAAGACAATAGTGCTTTTAATTACAGGGTAATAATGCCTTCTTTAAAGGAGTTACCAAACTGTATCTAAACAGCAGTCCTAGAAATTCTCTGCTAAGAACTCTACTAAGCAGAGTGAACTTGACATCCACAATTATTCTGAAAACAGCTTACCCCCCCCCAAATTTTAAGATATAGGATCTGCTTCAGTAAAGAAAAATAATTTGCTATCTTCAGCTCATGGGTCAACATGTCTTTGAGGTAATTGCACGAGGCTTGCAAAAATCATCAGAATGATACCAATTTATTAAAAGAAAGGGTCCTTCTTTTCATTCTTTTCATTGTTTTATGAGCTGCATTAGTCCAAACGCAATGTTAGCAAGCTAAAATAATATCATCTTTGTCAGTTTAAATGAACAGTACTTCTATCACAATAGCTACTTTCTTTTTCAATTAATTTAGATCTTATTTAAATGAAAAAAACCCCAGCTATTCCTTGTACCTTATGAGCTGAAGGAGACATCATTTAAGTTTATACAAGGGCCTTTCACACTTATAGCAGTACAGTTCTATTATTAAGCAAAAAATACCCCCATATTTAATTTTTTTCTGAAATTCGTAACCTGGCAGGAGTTGCTTTAGAAATTATTGTCAGTTGACAAATGAAAGCAATAAAGTTCCATAGGGTACATTCGAATTTTTACTATAATATCTCTGTAGTTCTCACATTACCAAAGGACTAGAGCAAAGCTTCACTGAAGCAGGTCCCTTTACTTTGTTTGCATATGGTTTTCTGTCTGAAGGTGATCAGGGAATAACATAAATTTCATGAGATAATGTGAAATGTATTAAAAACAACCAATGCAGCACATTTTGCTTCATTCAGATACATTACTGGAAGTCATTAGTAATACTTGGGTGATCCTCTCTTCCTATGTGTGCCTGAAGCTGAGCCAAAGAATTAAATTCTTAATTGTTCAAACTGAAGCTTTGAGGAGAACATTCTATGTTTTATGTTAAATTTCAATAGTCATAACGTTGTTCTAATCTGAACTTACTTACCGTGTTGCTATGAAGGAGGGTCTTTTGTGACCCAGGAGTGAAGCAAGGTTGAAGAAAAGTGCATGAATTGGGAAAACCTTTGGTTTTGTGATTATTTCATTACATCTGGGAAATGCAAACAAAGATTCTGCTGGAATTTCATTTTCTGCCAGTAGTAGTTTTATTTATGCATTCTCAAACAATTATTAAATTTATGAAAATGGAAGGATTATTTTTGTTCAAAAATGTTTCAAATGAAGCAAGTCTCAAAATTAGTTTTGCAAGTTGGAAGAGCATCTTGTGATAAAACAGATCTTTGAGCCCCCCAGAGTTGGGACTGTATTGATATAGTGCTATAACACATGAATTAATCCTTTAGAAAAATTGGACTTTATACAATTTTAACCCATCTTTTGACTTTTTTGTCATAAATCAATTGCACGTACAAATCTCTGTCATGTAGAAAAACATTTATAAACTCACTTATATAATTAGGTTCAACCTTTTAAGCCTACATTACATTGTGGGTGCAACATCAGAGGATATATCTAAAAATGGGGATTTCAAAACATTGAGAATATTTAAATTGAATAATAGATTTAGTTCCCAAAAAAAAAGCCCCTGAAAGGGAAAAATTGTTTAGATGTACACATGAAATAACTTAAGAGATAGCTGTTGCTGATCATTTGTGAGAACAGAGGAGTCTTTACCGCTGAAATAACTGTGAACAAGTTATTAGTTATAACAAGTGAAGTTGCCAAACTGTCAAGCATGATCTAATGTAACTTTCATCCAACCCCAAAAACCTAAGTTCATCAGTGTTTGTGCATATGACGAAAGAACATCTCCCTTTGAATGTGTCATAAAACACTCAACAATGAACATACATTTGAGAAATCATGGAAAAAAATTCCGAGTAGTTATCACAAAATTAGAATGTAATCACAAGTATATCTATAAATAAAGGAAACAAAAAGCCAGTGTTTAAACTTTATGTCTTTCTCACAAACAGTCTATCTTAATCTGCTTAAAATACTTCAAAGCTGTAGAAGAAAGCACAAGCCATTCAGTAAAGCGGTAGATCAGCTGGTCTCATGCAAATGCAACCATGCAAAAATGTTAGAAATCAGAATAATGCCAGTTCCCAGCTGCTGGGCTTAAATAAAGTTGCTACCCAGGAAGAATAGGGAGTATAAGAAGTGTGAAACCCAGGAGGACATTTCTAAATGTTATTGACTCAAGATACATCATCACTAGAAAAGTTAAAATTTTGTCTTTGTTGAGCTAAATTACTCATTTTTTTTGTTTGTTTGTGTTTGAAAAAAAGTTCAGTCGAGAAATTGCAAGTGAGAGGGCTGTGGTAGATGTCCTCAAATAACAGAAATAGCCAGAGGTGACAAGAGGTTGTTCCTTTTACTGAGCTGTGAAATTGCTTGAAATCTAGTCCATGAATCATCAGGGAGAAGTTAGGCTTATTGGTCTTTCACTTTGACTGAAATTTGCAAGTATAATTTAAAAAGATAGATTAGGAGTATTAAACTGCTTGCAGGGTTACAAGCTGCTGCACATTAACACATGAGATAACAGTACAAGCTTGTCTCGTTCCCTGCCTCTTTCCTCCTTCAGTTGCGTGATGCCTACTTCTGAGATAAAAAGTATCTCCGACTATTGGTTTATTAAGGTTGTCTTCTACCCGGCAATGGCAGTTACACCTTCAACCTGAGCACCTATCTAGGCATCTGATCCTGAATGTGAAAGCTGTAAAAATGAAGGCTTGGAAGAGAGGTGGAAGGACGAGATTCAGGATTTTGCATCTGAGGTCCTAATACATGTTAAACAATGCACCTGGGCTCTTTCACCACAATAATCAGCAAAAAATATCAGTAAGTTCATGTATCCTTTACTCTTTTATAATTCTATAAATAAGAGAAACCAAATGAGATTTCTCAAACTAATATGCTTTTTATCAATGTGATTACACAACTATACCAACTAATGCACATAGATTTGTGTCTTCTGCTTTTTAAACCAAACAAATGAAATGCTATTCTGCATAATTTTGAAAGTCATTGAAACATAAGCTGCAAAGTCACACTGATGCTCCTAGCCCTTGAGCTATTAAATGCTTATTTGCATGTACATAGCAATTAATTACACCTATAACTATATACTCATGTATTTCTGTGAAAGAACAACCTTTTGATTAGCTGGTCCATGTTTGCAGTAAAAGGTTTCTTAATTTTTCTTTTAAATATCTAGTGCACTAACTTTTTTTGTCTGTTGGGGTGTGTATAGAAAAAAAAAATGTTTTGTTCATCCAGCAGAATGTTAACAATAACAGCATGCAAAATGGATACGTAAACTCTCCAAATGACTTTTTTTTTCTGCTGTAGTGCCACAGCATGAAATCAGAATTCAGTTTTTCTCATCTGTCATTTTCCTACAAGACAAAGAATCTTTGTAATGATTCTTTTCTACATAAGAATAGACACAAATTCAGGAAAACCATATTTAACTGAAAATTCATTATAGAATTCATGTTACCTACACTATTCTTGTCCTACAAATTCCTTCTGAAAACTCACTCCTACTAACATACTTGCAAGAAACCACTAATAGTAGTGAAAGAGGAAGAGAGACGGAAAATAAATTACATTTGGAAAAAATCCAACAGCATCTTGCTTATTAATTTTTAAAAATACAAGTAGTGTTATCTTGAGGGGATTTTCGTTGTTCGGTTGTTTGTTTTCCCCCCAGCAGTTGCAGTCAGAAAAAAATATATTCCTGAGATACTTCTGACAGCCTCATAGAAGCTAGCTTGTTAGGGTACGATAGAACAGTTGCTTATCATATCTATATGTTATCTATTACTTTTACATTAATCTTTCTCCCGTCTCCTTTCCTTCTTTATACTCATGTCATATTTGATTTCAGCTTATACTTCCAAGCCGGAGACTACACCTTGCCTCAACTCACGTGGTTCCCAAACCTACCCACTCTCTCACTGAAGAAGACTTTGAAAAATTACCAAGAACGGAAAGCAAAAGACTTGACATGGATAATAATTTTTGTAGCTAAAACCAAAATTACTCCACCAGCAGAGAAGTAAAGTCTGTCCATGTACAGAATTGTGTCTTCCAGACTTTCCCAACACATTAATTGCTTCTCCCTTTTCTCAGATCAACTCTTTACCAGCCTTTTACACTCCTTCTCATGCCCTGTCTCTGCTCTGTCTCCTTTTTGGATGAGTAAGTGGCAGTGTGTCCTCTGACAGATTTAAATTAATGAGCTTTTTGGCCAAGTAGCGCACATGGCTTCTGCCTCTTTCAAGTGATGACAACAGACTTGAGTTTGAGGGGAGTATTACTTTGAGTTTCTCTTGAAGCCACTTGCCTATTTCCATAAAATAGGAAAAACTTAATAACATACCTTCAGTGAGAATTGTTTATCCAGTTATCAAGAAGATGAAAGAGTGTGATTGCATAAACCTTGCTTCTTCAGGAGGACAGACTAAGAAGAATCTTCCTCTGACAAGGAATTTTTTGTTTTGTCAGTCAAGAATAAATCAGTAACAACAGCTTTATTTTTTTTTTCATTTCCATTTTGAATCACTTTAACATGAAAGTGAGTTGCAGAAAGAAAGAACTCAACAGAGAATTGAAGTGGAGGTCCTCAAGGTACCCGAGCAAGTATTGAACTAGATGTCTTTCTCAACTGTGCAAATTAACCTGCCAAAATTTTGCATTGCAGTTGCTAGATTCATTACAGTAAATTATTAGCACTGGGGAGAATTTTGGCTGGCAGCAGTGACAATGAGCTATAGCAATGCTTTAAATACTCAGGCCATCAAACACCAGCATTGCTTTTGCAGGGTTAACCTATTAAAGAACCTGGGTCAAGTATCCTGTGTGCTTCAGTCAAAGCAGTGGTGTAATTTGCCTTGACACAATGCATTTTACCTTTTTAATCTGTAACTCCTTTAATTCTCACTTCAGACTAACTAAAAGTGAAGAAGTAAATAATTGGTTGATGATATATTCTTCAATATATCAATATGATTATTAAAAACTCTATGGCTTAGTATCTATAGTAAAACTGAAGTAATCATGAAAACAACCAGCAATGTTTAGTAGAGTTATAAATTCAGTATGATGGTACGTAAGAGATTTCACAAGTTAGTCTAGCTTTCATGCTGGACCACCTGATTTAATAAGTATGTACAGACTTTCCAGTTTTAAAATCTGCTTATTTGAAATTTAAAACTAACATTAAAACAATGTTGCCAGCCACGAAAAACGTGAAGCAACAACATCCAAATATTTAAAAATGCATTCTTCAACACTATGAATACTGTTCAATATTTCCTAAATGCTGTAAATCTACTTTAGATTATACTTTCTAATAATCCCATTTTCCTACACTTTTTACTTCAATTCTTATGAAGTAAGCACATGACCACTCAGCAAGAGACTCATTTGTTTCCCTTTATTATATCTTTGAATGCCAAGCAGCTTTAGAAGTACATGACAAACCAAAGTTAATGTATTTTAAGTCTTTATTCTTCAATGAATAAAACCCAAATGTAAAAGTTTACAGAATTATTCTCTAGCTATAGATACCATTATGCTAAGTTGTAGGACAAGTACCAAAGTCATAATAAGCAGGTATTGTTCATATTCTACTTTAAATTGACAGACTCCATAAAGCTTCATTAAACTGAGGTGCTTTTCTGTGAAATCAGAAACAAGATCCATATTCCCAGTAAAGGGATCAAAATTTGGTCATGACAGCAAAACTTGTCAAATGCAGCTTGTCCCAACTGGAGATCTAAGGTATGGTAATTATTAACCTTATTCCCTGGCATACACAGTTTAAATTATGTGAAGTGACTCACGTTGCAAAATATTGCATTTAATAATCTTTATTATTAAAATATTATTTGTTTTTAAAAATATTTTCTTTTCCACCACTAAGCCAACGAGATGTATGTATTTATTATTCCAGATTTTTTTAAGTAATTTTTTTAGCTAGCTTTGGGACTTAACAATTTACAGATCAGCGCATCGTCATCTGTTCCAGATTTTAGATTAACGGTTCTTTTTATCCATGTTAACTGTGCTTCCAAACAATAAAAACTCCCATCGCCTATCTGGATAATTACACCTTCAATCATTCTCCTGCCAAAATAATTTGAGTGCACTTTAATAATTATTTGTTAGACTGAAAGCATAAGTGAGGAAATACAAATTTCCAGAAGCAAATGTAAGGATTTTTGATTTTCATTCTCTCTTTCTTGTTAGCCTATTGTTAGCCTTGTTTCTTTGGCCAGGAAAACCAACCAAGATTTAATTTTTATATTTACACACACTATCTTGTGTAATGCTTCAAGACCCCCTGTTCAGCCCAGAAAACTCCCTTCATGTGAAAGGTGACTGGATGCCTTCATTGGAACAGAAAATGTAGTAAATTCATGTTACAAAGAACTTGCTAACCACAAAGAGCTTTATGAAGACTCAGAGTTACAGTCAGCCTTATTGGATTCCTACTAATACTAGTGACTCATTATAGTTAATCATGACTGCTATGCATACACTTTATAAACTTAAATATTAGAGTTACCAGAAATACAATATTTTATCATTAGAGTTGAAACAGTTAGAAAACTCTGAGGGTGGTGATCAATGGTTTTTACTCGGGCTGGCAGACTCTCAAGTGTGCGGTGAGGTTTTATATTGATACAAGAAAAACTTTTTTTACAGTGAGAACAACCAGTCACTGGAACTACCTTCCCAGGGAAGTGGTAGAGTCCTCGTCACTGGAAGATTTCAAGATGTGAAAGGGTGCTAGATAGTCTCATGTAGGCTCCTTTTCCCACAAAAAGTTGGACCAGAAGATTTTTTGAGGTCCCTTCCAACTTGTGCTGCTCTATGTTTCTATGAAAACTCCTAAAATGGCTTCAAGAACTGATGAGCTGTACCAGTGAAACAGATGCTCCTGCTCTGTCCTGTAACAGATCTGTAGTTGTCAGTCTTCCTGAAAGACAAATCTGAGCAAGTCCCAAACTGACCTTGGCACAGCATGGCAAAGGGTAGTGCAAAGCACCCGGAGACCCGCATTCTCCTTGATCAGGGAGCTTTTTAGATGTCACAGTATTGCTGACTGAAGAGAAGACAACCTCCATTTTACTGTTTTAGATTTTACCATTTATGACCCAACCTTTCCAGTGCTGTGAAACCACCTTGCCTGTGGATGCCTTTTCCTCTTTGTTCGCTGCTATCCCTTTTGCCAGTACACCATAAATCTATGAACATCAGCACAGCAAACAGCACTCCAATTCTGTATCTCTTAAGGATTCGTATGGCAATATAAAGACCTAGAATATGCAGATCTGCAAAGTTTCTCGCTGTCTTACTCTACCAGAATGGATATTGGTTAAAGGACCAACACAGCCTCTAGTGTTTAAGGTTTTGTATTCATAAACACTGAAAAGTTATTTAAAGATATTTCAATTAATGCTGTAAATAAAACCATGAACACTTAACTGAAACAAACAAAAAAGTATGAAAATCAGGCAGCATTGTTTTGCTGAGTTTTAGAAATGAAAACATTAATCACAGGAAACCTGTTGTTAAAATGTCTGTTCAAGATAAACAACATCAACTTAGGAACCCCTAGAGTTTCAGTGCTTACTTTTCATCACAGGTACTGTATAGTCTTTCCTTGAGCTTGATCAGCTTGGTTTGGATATTTTTGTTCATGATGTTCAAATGGCATTGTCAGTCTTTTCCAGACCATATGATTTACCTCCATTAGTGATAGTTTGCTAGGCACAAAACCTAGTACTTGCTGTTAGTTGAAGCAAAACATGCAATTCAGCATGACGAGATCGTAGCAAATATAAAATTAAGACCATTTCTGTAACATATTTGAAAGCAATAATAATAAACCCTAAGCTTTCTAAATAGGCACGAAAAAGAAAGTTTTTTGTTAAATAACAATACTAAGCATTTGATAAAAATAAGGTGCCAGAAGGATAGGAACAAAAATGTGAGTTTATATGAGAGAGAAAAGACTTTAAAAAAAAAAAAAAAAAAAAAAAAAAGAAAAAGAAAAAGAAAAAGGGAGAGAGAAACAGCTAGCATGGCACTAACTGAAGTAATTGCCAACAGAGCCAGAAGCACCTTGTAAATAATAGATCTTTGAAACTTTGATAGCTATTTAAAAATCAATCTGGACGAAAGTGACACTAAATAAATGAAAGCTGTTCTAAGCAGGATAACCAAGGCCAACATTCACAATTGAAAAAAACGTGGGGTTTAGATGCATTTTCAGGTTATCCAGTAGTCTTAATAAATGAAGCGTAACATAACAGAATGAAAGGATTATGAATAAACGATATTGCTATCAGACACTCAATAACAACCAAAAGAACCCCCTTAAGTTGTAGGAAATTGAAAAAGACTGGAGAGGAAAAAAATCAAAGATACTACAACATTTCTCACAGCCACCTGAAACAACTACAAGCAGAATCAGCTGCCTGACAGTTTCATGCAGAGGACATTGCTTTAGGCAGCATCTCATGCTCGGAAGAGGCAGAAAATCAGCTACTTAAGAATTTTTTAACAAAGCCAAGTATTGTAATGTAAAATGAATAGCTTAAAAATATTCTACAATTTTCTCATGCCTAGGTGCAAAGACATTTGTTGAATATGGGAAACACATATCAAGGTCTTTATTTTCAGGGAAACCAGAAGCAGATGGGGGGTCTTATCCAATCTACCTAAAGCCAAATTTGCAAGGATGCTTACAATGGATAACATTGTCACCATCAAGGATACTACTGACAGTCCTATTTGACACATTTAATTCCCCATGGGAGTGTTACCTTATTGCAAAAGATCTCAATAAATTATTTCCTTTCTTTTTTTTAAAAAAAGCTATCTTTCCCTAGCTAAAAGTGAGTATCTATGCACATGGGGACAAATGAGATGAAAAGGGAAGACTTGTTTTAAATACCCCAGTTTAGATGAGTAGGGGCTGGGGTAGGGGAAAATCAGTTAGCAGGCATTAGACAACTAAAGAAAAGTGAAGTAGATGACTACTACTTTATGTGGGAGGTTAAGCAATATGAGATGTACAGTCTTAATTACAGAGAAATTAATGTCAGGATGACAGGACGCAAGAAGGGAGTATGTCTAGTCTCATTCCTACAAAAGGAACTCTTTACAAAAATATACTGAGTCTTATGAACTGAGTGTTCGATACTGGTTTGTACAAGAGATGTCATTGTATGCTTCTTTAACATAAACAGAGATCAATAGAGATCAATTAAGTAACCTGGATACCCACAAGTCCATGGGTCCTCATGGGATGGACCCACGAATGCTGAGGGAGATGGGGGAAGTCATTGCTGGGCCACTCTCCATCACCTTTGAAAGGTCCTGGAGAACATGCGAGGTGCCTGAGGATTGAAGGAAAGCCAGTGTCACTCCAGCCTTCAAAAAGGGCAAGAAGAATGACCTGGGAAACTACAGGCCTGTCAGCCTCACCTCCATCCCTGGAAAGATGATGGAACAGCTCATTCTGGGCATCATTTGCAAGCATCTGGAGGAATAGAAAGTTATTAGAAGTAGTCAACAGGGATTCACCAAGGGGAAGTTGTGTCTGACTAATCTGATAGCCTTCTACAATGCTGTGACTGGATGGGTGGATGAGGGGAGGGCAGTGGATGTTGTCTACCTTGACTTCAGCAAGGCTTTCGACACTGTCTCCCACATCATCCTCACAGGCAAGCTTAGAAAGTGTGGGTTAGATGAACAGCCAGTGTGGTGGATTGAACAGTGGCTGGCAGATAGAGCTCAGAGGGTTGCGGTTAGTGGCTCAGAGTCTAGTTGGAGGTCAGTAACAAGCAGTGTTCCCCCGGGGTCAATACCGGGTCCAGTCCGGTTCAATGTATTCATCAATGACCTGGATGAAGGGACAGAGTGTACCATCAGCAAGTTTGCTGACGACACAAAACTGGGAGGGGTGGCTGACATGCCGGAAGGCTGTGCCACCACTCAGCGTGACCTGGACAGGCTGGAGAGTCAGGCAGAGAGAAACCTTATGAAATTCAACAGGGGCAAGTGTAGGGTACTGCATCTGGGGAGGAATAACCCCATGCATCTGTACAGGTTGAGGGCTGACCTCTTGGAGAGCAGCTCTGTGGAAAGGAGTCCTGGTGGACAACAAGACGACCATGAGCCAGCAATGTGCCCTGGTGGCCAGGAAGGCCAATGGCATCCTGGGGTGCATCAAGAAGAGTGTGGCCAGCAGATCGAGGGAGGTGGTCCTTCCCCTTTACTCTGCCCTGGTGAGGCCGCATCTGGAGTATTGTGTCCAGTTCTGGGCTCCTCAGTTCAAGAAGGACAGAGAACTGCTGGAGAGGGTCCAGCAAAGGCCTACGAAGATGATTAGGGGATGGGAGCATCTTTCTTATGAGGAAAAGCTGAGGGACTTGGGTTTTTTTAGTTTAGAGAAAAGACAACTGAAGGGGGATCTTACTTATAAATACTTAAAGGAACGGTGCCAGGGGGATGGGAACAGTCTTTTTTCAGCCATGCCCAGTGATAGGACAAGAAGTAATGGGCACAAACTTGAACATAGGAAGTTCCATCTTAACATGAGGAGGGAATTCTTTACTTTGAGGGTGACAGAGCACTGGCACAGGCTGCCCAGAGTGGCTGTGGGATCTCCCACACTGGAGACATTCAAAACCCACCTGGACGCCATCCTGTGCAACCTGCTGTAGGTGACCCTGCTCTGGCAGGGCAGTTGGACTAGATGATCTCCAGACGTCCCTTCCAACCTTGACCATTCTGTGATTCTGTGAAATGTAAGAAAAACTTATTTTTAAGAGAGTGGTTTCGGCTCTAACTTCAAATTTCCCATACAAATTTTCCAGTGGAGCTGTGTATTCCTACATATTTCATCTTACAGGTGTTGTCTTTCCCAAATAATTTTCTTAGGCTGTCTATGTATGTAATAATAATCTGTAACCTGATGTCCGGAGACCCCTATAAGTCTGTGGGGTACTTCCAGTTGTAAGCTTTCGTCGGCCAAGGCTGTATAAAACCCATCTGGATACTTCTTTCCCATACTAAATTTTGCTGGTGTCGGTGGTGGGTTAGTCAAACAAAATATCATATTTTTGGCCCCAAGTATTTTTTGCCTTGATTTCCATCCCTTCTGATTTTTCATTGTAAGTTTTTACAGACGTAACGTGATATACAAATTATTTTCTAAGCTATGCCTTTTGTCAATACCATCAAAAGGAGATGCTCGCCAGGGTAGGTGTTCCTCTGAAATAATTTTTACATCAGTTTGAATTACCTATAGCTTTGATGATAGAATTGGAATTTTTTGGTATTGATTACAGTATAGTACACAATTTGAGAATTTTATAGTTATGTAAGTTAGCTTAACCATAGTTAACTTTTTGACAGAATAATTACACTGGAAAAAGAAAATGCAGGTGGTACACTGAGTTAGAGAAAAAGCAAACTGACATACCAATGTATTAACATTTACTGTAAAAAAAGCATGCAGATTCCAAAACTCAAGTTAGAAAATACTGGAGAGGAAGGTGCATGCTTCTGTAGGCATATAGCCTGGTAGACTGCTTGGATAAGGATTGTTGTAACGCTTAGTAAATTTTGGTACTGTGTCATTCCTGGACTCCCATTTGGTGTTGCCCATCCTTGTGTGGTAAACTGCTGGGAGTAACAAGGATATAACTGCTATTTACATGGTCAAATATAGTTTCACCTCAGTTCACTTGGGTCAGTTGCCGTCTGGTGAACAATTTGAGTCCCTGTCATACTGGAATGTATTTAGGTCTGTGACCCATCTTGTTGCTGTCTTGTTAACATACTGAGTTTCACAGTGTTTAGATTGCTGAAATATAAACTGGAAACTATGTAGGGACAACAACAGCTTTTGTTAGTATGCTGTCTAGTAGACAAATAATGGTTACGGCTGAGACTCCAAGCATTACCATGTACAATGAAAAGAATCCATGTTTAATACATGCAAGAAAGTGCTAATCTGAGGAATAAATTGAACCAGGGATTTATGAAGTTTGATGGATTGGGCCATTCTACAGGTGATGCCTTCTAAAGAGACAGTGTTTCTAGCTGTATGATTCTTTATGTGAACTGATGGGTTTTGTATGCAAAAGATATGAGAAAACACTGGAAGAAGTAGAAACACTGAAACCCAGAAGTAATACTTACTTTCAACATAATCTCACTGATTAAATCAACAAAAATAGCTATGTAATATATTTCTTTCATTACTAAGTATGCTAGCAAATGTTCAGCCAAAGATACAATGGGAAACGCGGCTGCTGTAGAGTAGCCAGATTGAACAGAAAAGAACAATTCTTCCTTCTTTAATGTTTCCAAGTCACCCTTTGATTACCAGAAAACCAAGTTGACTTTCCATTTCTGTATAGTTTATGAAACATTTAGGTCCTCAGTTCTTTGGTAAAGCTGTAATGAAGTTTCAGTGTTAAGAGCTAATGTCACAGTTGAAGAAATATTAAAAATTTGTGAGCTAAAAAGAGAAATTTTAAATCAAAGTAGGCATTTTTAGAACAGTTAAGGTATCATATTGCTGAAGTTTATAGTCAACAACATCAAGTAGAAAAATCTAAACAATCAAAATAAAATAAAAGAACTAAAATGGAAATCAGCTGCTGACTATGCTTAGACACTCTGTGTAAGTACTGCTGGGTATTTTTAATGACAACTATATGACCAATCCATTGTACTGAATAAACCCTTCATTTGTTACAGAGGGGGAAGTTATCCTCTCCTGCTTCTTGTGATTTGGTGTTGGATCTGCACACCTGTATTCCTATGTTTTTCATATTTCCCCATTTTCCTCAGGCATTGAATGATAACAGCACATATATATTAATGAAAGCTACTAAGCAATATAGTAGTAAAATATAGGGTCTTTGTTCACATTGCATGTTGCAGTTTTTATAGGCTCTGTAACTTGATTACTCTAATATTTTGTGGCTGTCTCTTAGGGATCAGCATCTTGGTTTTTGTTGTTTTCCTTGTACATAATCGAGCTTGCTTGTGTAAGTAGGATGTGTCAACAATGAAAGATAAGAAGGGACACTGCAGTATTTATGTTAAGGATTGGTATAATAAATTAATCTATCACCTTCCTCTCATCTCAGATTTCAAATTCCCTCTTTCTTTTGCTTTCCACAAACCCCTCCCTCGTGCTTGTAATCTTTGGCTCCTGGCAAACTCATTATGCCCTCAACTCCCACCTGACAGAATGCAAAATTTGAGAAGGCACTTTTTTTCTCTCAACAATAACTCTTTTACCATGCCTAGTACATGCAACGAAAAGGAAGCAATCTCTACAGTTCCATAGCACAAGCTGTGCCCCTAATAAAACTAAAACATGTTTTCTATGGGTTAATTAATTATGTGACATCATCCATGCCATGGCATTCTGAAATTTTGCTTCATGGAATAATTAGAAAGGAATATTAAGAAAGGAGAAAGGAGTACAACTTAATTTTATATCACGTATATCACTGACACCTCATATTGCAGTCATGTGCAAAACAACCCTAAAGAAAATAACTCACAAAATTTAAAGATCATTTTTGCAGTTTCAGTACATTTGAAAAAGTAGTATTCTACTTGAATTTCACATGCCAAAGCCAGGATGGGGACTATAATATGCTATTCTAATAAACGATCTGAAACAACTATAGGTATTAAAGGAGTGATACATGTCAGTGCGCAAAAGTAAATAGCTAATATGCTGCGGTGAATTAGATATAGTGTGCAGATATGTGTATATAAGCATACATCACTTAGATGCTAGGTTTTATAATACCACTGAAAACATTAATTACTTAATGCATTTATGTATCTTTAAATCACACAGGGCAAATCACAATGGGTATTGTAAGGCACATCTATAGCCTCGATGATCTCATCGCCCTGCCTATCAGCATGCTTCCAGCTCTTACTGAAAGACCAAATTTGTAACAAGCAGGAAGTAGATTAACTGTACACAATTGGACATGTCTTTCACTAATGCAGTATAATTTAAGATCAAGTATCAAAAGACTCAAAATTAATCCACAAAACAATAAGCAATTGCGATGGGATATAGATTTTAGGAATGACATTAAATTTCCATATTGAAAAATGTATTTCTGCACAGGTTACTGCCTTAGAAATAACTTATAATTTTTATTTTTAAAAACTGATGTTTTTCACAGACATACCAACTTAACTGTATGTTGCAGTAGGACAATGACACAATGATTAATGCACTGTATTGAATGCTCAGAGGAAGAATGGAACATATGCTCAAATAAATGCGCATTATAACTTGGAAAAGTTTTATTAAGGCCCTTAATAGTGCTCTTCTAACCCAGTAGTCTGTTTTTTCTCTGTATGTCAATTTGCATTACCAAGCACAGCTAAGAAGTTCATTGGTGGACCTGAAATAAGAAATTAAGACTTCTTTTGCATGAAATGGAATCAATACTCATTAAAAAAAAACCCAAAACAGATCCTTGTTAAAACATTTTTTTTTCTGGCCAAAGTACTCTAGATTAAGACACTTTGGAAAAGGGACTAAATTATGAAGAGGGCTTAGGGGGAAGATCTGCATCTTAAAAGTATTGTCACTCATCAGCTATCTTTACCTTCCATTTTGATGGGATAAACCCCACTCAGGAATAGATGTCTCTTTATAGATTTGTCTGAAGTAAATCTTCTCTCCCTGCAAGTAAGGTATGCACACCCAAGCAAAGGGAAAGTCAAATATAAAAATTAATAGCTACTACAGAGAGATGCGTAGGGATGACAAATGTTAGTATGAACTAAATATATGCCTAATAACTTGCAATTAAAAGTCTAGTTTGAGGTTGTTAGAGTTAATGCATGGTGCTTGAAGAATTTCTTAGGATTCTGAAGAACAAGCAAAACCCCCTCCTGCCTATTTTTATTGTGTTACAGCAATAGCTTGTTTTCGGATGTATATTATTTGGAAGAGACACTTTAATTCTGATTTTGAAGAAATTCCACAAAGAAATGTCCCCAAAACATTGTGGACAGCACAGAGTAAGAGTCATACTGTAAGAAAGTCTGGTTTTCAAACTGGATTCAGAGAAAGCATTTGCAACTTCTGCTGTATCCAAACCTCTACTATTATCTTCAACATGAAAAAAATGTCAGAAACATTCCAGAATTTCAACCTGTTTTCCTCCCACTGAAAGCCCTAGTGCCATGCATGAGCAAACACCAGTACATTTTGGCCATTGGTAAGAAAGCAAAGAAGGTTTGATTATGAATAAGTGTTATACTGAATATGAAAAACCTGGAAAAAAAAAAATCTCAGTTGCAATACTAATACTATCCAAATTCACATACGTTTCAATGACTAATGGAGCATTGCTACAACCAGAACCATAATGATTATTTGTTCAAGTCCTTGTCTAAAGATACTGCAGTCTTCAGTAAATACTAAAAGATTAAGTTTTACAGAATATTCACCCAGAAATAAATTTTTATTTGAAATATTTGCAGTGAAAAGTTGATTCTATAGGTCAGTGAAACAGGAGACAAATGCATTATATTATCCTTATATCCACTTTAAGGTGATTTTCATGAGGTTAACATTTAAACAAGTATGTCAATTACCTATAAGGTGATTTTGCTCAATATGAAAAAAACAACTAAAACCCAAAATAACAAGCATTTTTGCATCACCAATGTGTTTCATGAACAGATCACAAGCAACAAGGAAGCTTCATTTTGTGAACCAATTGCCTGTTCTAAATAGGTCAGGCAGATCTGGTCACAAGTCCCAGCAGCTGTTCCCTAGCGCTTGAATGAAAAACATAATATTCTCAATCTAGACCTAAATGATGTCTGACTTCAGGACTATAGCAATCAAGCTAGACTTTCACATGTGTGCAATACTTATCAGTACCGCTTAAAAAATTCAGTGTCTAAGCCAATCCATCCTTTAATGTCTGCAGTTATTTGTAGGGCAGGCAAATGCTCAGGTATCAAGATACAAGTAGTTAATTATAGATTCCTTTAACTGAAGCCAAAACTGGGTTCTCATTCTGCATTTTAATGACTTTTATTTGGGAGTGGGGAGAGCTTCCTGCACATTTTTGAACTACTACCAGTTAGCAGTTTAAAATGAAAAGCAAAATATACTTTGCTCTCTCCCATTCTTTACCCTTCATCCTCAGTAGGCTATGCTTAATGTTACCTGCAAACATAAAATAGACTAAAAAAGTAATTATGTATTTAATATGAATGAAGAGCTGGGGAGAAGCTATGAAAATAACAAAGTATTCAAGCAACAGGCTTTTCAGAAAGCTAATTTTTATTATAGATTGTATTTAATTATACAATGATGCATAAAAACGACTTTATTTTTTTACTATAGCTTCTTCCCCTACCCCCACATTGAAGTTTACTAAACACAGTCATTCCCACACTGAAGTCAGCGGGTTAGACAGAGCTATTCATTATTGTTTCAGTATAAGCAGTAAGGTTAGAGTAGACCTGCATTTCCTCAAGGGATTCACTTAGTCTAAATACGTGGCTTTTTGTTCTGGATTTGAGATTATTGCTCATAACCAGTCTGCCCCGCTGGACTGCAGTTCTGAATTTATCGTATGCCCTCAAGAAAAGATTTTTGTTTTCCAGGGGTCACTGCTGTTGCTGTTATGCCACAGCAGACAAGAAAAGGGTGGCATTATCTGTTAGACAGAGATGCTGATTTGGACTGACATCACTCTGTAGTTATAAAATACATAATTTACTTTACATCAGCAACTTTTACTGTTATGAAAGCAAATGAGGCCAACAATGACAGGCACTGAAATGGATACAGGAAACTGCAAAGCTTCAAGGTACAATAGTATTTGTACAAAGCTACTTGGTACAAGTTGTCTTAAAAAAAAAAAAACATTTTCAGCCAAATAAAAATTACTCATGTGGTTGGAGTATGGTGCAAGAGCATAAAGATTATTGCCCCTTCCCCACACCTTCCTCTCCACATTACACTCTTGGAGACCAGCCTTGTAAAGGTATAGCATTTTATGGGTGAAGAATCAACCCTTAGCAGAGAATCCACCATTATATTTGCCATATATCAAAAGATGACTTTCCTGAACTGTGAATTGGAAGATGCTCTGATTAAAATACATGACTGTTTTAGACAAATTTTATATGCCATACAGTTAAGTTAATAAAGATGTAGGACAGCAAAAGTTTCGTATAACCTGTACATGGACACAAAATTCACATCTAAGTAGTATTTATCACTCTGAAACCCTTAGACAACACCTCCAGCAAACTTAAGGTAAAACAGTTACAGATCACTCCATTACACCAGCCAGAAGTGGCAGCAGAAGTAAAAGCAATACCAAAGTGCTTTTCTGATGACAACTGGTTGTTTACCTGAACACAGGTGCCTTTTATCAACTGACACTGCCAGACTCTTCTGCTCCAGCTGGCCATTGATTCTGCCTCTCTTTCACTGCAGAATTTTTTCCTCTGGACAACATTGGTTGCAGTCTTCACAGATGGTCTGTTTCAACGAAACAGTAAAACCATTACAAGTTCCCAGCAAGGCTCACACCAGAATACTTGTTTAAATTTTATTTTATTAATATTATTATACATATTTTTTTTTCTACAGGATGTACCTGTATAAATGTAAATAGTGAGAGATGCCTCACCACACACCTAACCTCACTTTTATTTTCTATATTCTTAATGTATTAATGTAGTACTACTGAGGTCCTTAAATTAACAGGTTAAAACAAATCCAACAAGTACACAGGATTCAGCAGCTGAATTACAATATACTCAACACAAAACTGAACTAATGACTTTACTTTATAAATCTATCCTCATAAAACATAACGTCTTCAGTATTGCTTCTTAATCGAAAGAGAATTATGTCAGTATTTGTTTCTGCACTTTTTGCTTTGCCATGAGCACACCCCAAATACTCATTGCCAACTTGAGACCCAGGAATGGCATGAAAATAAATGTCTGCTTGTGGATGAAAGATAGAACATGGATTTTGATAACACTTAGCGCTTGCAGAACACAGAAGTGTGCAAACAATAATTCTCATAATTGTCTTACAAGTTAGGTAAATATTGTTTGATACAGCAGAGAGATTCAATATCAAGATATCTTTCCTTACATTCATTTCTGTGTGTTTACATATTTTCCTGTCAATCTCTAGCACAGTTTGATAAGCCCTTAAAATT
Source organism: Anarhynchus alexandrinus (assembly GCA_008711295.1). Classification (NCBI taxonomy): domain Eukaryota; kingdom Metazoa; phylum Chordata; class Aves; order Charadriiformes; family Charadriidae; genus Anarhynchus; species Anarhynchus alexandrinus. The sequence continues at coordinate 4,538,173 of VUYV01000030.1, forward strand.
AAACTTATTTCATGAGAAGATAATTAACTAATGGAAATTCTCTTGAATTTTATTTGAGAGATTTTTATGAGAAAATATACTTCAGAGATATCATGTCTTGACTTACTAAGTGCTTAATGATGAGTTTTAAAATAAGAATTGAAGGTAGTTTCAGGCAGGAATGAAGAGTCAGCATATTAAAGTAATAGAACATTGAAAACATTATTGTTTTCTAACATCTGTCTCCTGCTTTTGTCATGTCTGTGATTTTTATTCTACCTCTTTGCTCCTTCTTCCCTTCCACCCCCCTTTTCGCTTCTTATTCCATTCTTGCTTTGTGAGTTGTCACTGGAGGCTGAAATAAATTTATATTGCCAACCCAAGGACAATTCTCTGGGTTTGGAGTGTAAGCACTGCTGAAACAGTTTGAAGGGTGAAGGGGGAGAAAAGGAAAGGAAAAAAAATCAAGAAACCTAACCTTTATCTTTTGAGCCAGATGCAGCTTCAAGATCATTTTATTAAACAGAAACCACTGGATATACATGAATTTTTAAAATCTTTTGAATCCACTTGTACATTTGAAAGCTGTGTTGATTTGCAGCATTTACAGAGATCCAAGCTAATTACCGTAGGAAGTAATTGATATAGCTGGCAATGATATAATGAATGACACTTGAATCTTTCAGGGATGTGAAGTGTGAGTAAAGTGGTTTTGAATGTATTGACAGCCTCAGATAACCAAAGATAAATTGGCAAAAAGAGAATACATGCAGCTATATGGAAAATTTTCCTCCCTTTTACCTGCTAGTATTCATTAGACCAGTACTGGATAAAACAATTTTCTTGCCCATTTAGTATTTGGCTTTCTAAAACTGTTAACAAGGGTGACTGAAAAGGTTGTGGTGACATCCATTAATTCTGGAAAGAATTCTAGTGTGATTTTTCTCCTTTCTACAAACCAACGAGAAACTTAGCACATATTAGGATGTAATACATTCAATCAAAATTTAACAATGAACAAATTAATGTCTTCTGATGATTTTCACTACTTTAGTGGAAGATGTATAGGGCTGCAATTATTTTTTTCATTTTTAAATTTTCTAAATAGGTCTTAAAACAAACTGTTCATGTAATTCCTATATAGTGCCTACACCCTTCTGTGTGTTTTATACAGGCAATAGAAAAAAACATGAAAAAAAACCAAGAACTGCGTAATTTATGCCCCCTTGTACTCAGTACTGGTGAGGCCCCACCTGGAATACTGTGTTCAGTTTTGGACCCCTCACTACAAGAAAGACATTACAGTGCCAGAACATGTCCAGAGAAGGGTAACAAAGCTGGTGAGAGGTCTAGAGCCCAAGTTGTATGAGGAGCAGGTGAGGGAACTGGGGTTGTTTAGCCTGGAGAAAAGTAGACCGAGGGGAGACCTTATCGCTCTCTACAACTACCTGAAAGGAGGTTGTAGCAAGGTGGGGGGTCGAGCTCTTCTCCCAGGTAACTAGCGATAAGACAAGAGGAAGTGGCCTCAAGTTGCACCAGGGGAGGTTTAGGATGGATATTAAGAAAAATTTCTTCATAGAAGGTGTTGTTAAGCATTAGAACAGGCTGCCCAGGGAAGTGGTGGAGTTGCCATCCCTGGAGGAATTCAAAAGACAGGTAGACATGGTGCTTAAGGACATGGTTTAGGACTTGGCAGTGTTAATTTGATGGTTTGACTTGATGATCTTAAAGGTCCCTTCCAACCTAGACCATTCTATGATTCTATGATAGTAACTAACCATTAGTTCATTGCATAAAAATAAAATGATTGAGTAGGAATGGAAGGAAAAAATGATTTTACCCTATATTTATGTACCCAAATGCCATAGTGCATTCACAGAAAATGTATGAAAACAAAAAAAGATCTGACGTAGGGTTTAAGTGATGGCATTTTGAAATATTTAGCATCAGAAAGCCTGACAAACTGGGAAAGAAAAGCAAAGAGAGCAACAGAATATCAACCAATTTGAATTTGTGTGTATATATGTGTGTGTGTATATATATATACACACACACATATACACACACATATGTAATAATATGCTGAGAGGCCAATCTTACGTTAATCATATACTAATTAGTAACAGCTTACAGCATGAAAACATGATCACTAATTCTATCTGCCATGATTATATGACAATAGGCAGAATTAATGGTGACTTAAAAATACCTCTATAAGGTAATCAAGAAATGCCATAAGTTTCACATCACCAAGACTAGGTTTACTTTGCAAGAGTGAGCTTGAAAAAAAAACATTAGGGAAGTGTTTGACAATGTAGTGGCAGCTTATGCATTCATTGCAAGATAAAATTATTCCCATCTTTCATCTAAAAATGTTACTCAGTGATGGCATTCAAAAAGAAAGTGTTTGCAGCAAGCTCAAAATGGAACTGAAATTTTATTCCCTTCACTTTACTATGCTGAGCCAGAGATTGAGCAGGAAGAAACAACAAAAGGAGGTAACAGCAGCAGGAGAAACAATGAATGCTCAGCTATTTTGTCATTAGCATAAAATAATTTATAGAAACAAGTCTTGGTCAGGTTTTGAGGTTTCAACTTTTTTTTAATAGAGAACAAACTTGTTCCATTACCTGCCTCAAACGTAGCCACTTTCTTTTTGTTTTGGTTTGTTTTCTTTTAATAAATTTGTGGCTTCAGATTACAAGTCATGAAAAGACTCTAAGGCATTCAAACAGAGAAGTGTGTCATGAAGGTCTGGAGATACACTGCGCTTTTTTTATAAGGCGACAGAAGGCAATAATTCAGTAGAATTTCTGAGTACAGAAAATTCAAGAATCAGTAATATAATGAAAAGAACTTGGGAAAAAAGATAAAAATATGCAACTCAATCTAAATAGAAGCACAGAGCAATATTTTTATTCTTTAATACTGTAAACAGCCAGGCACAATAGAAAAAAAAAAGTTCTTTAAATGTGTCAGAGTATTCAATAGATATTTTAATTATTTATTTATTTTTAAATAGGATGATACTCCTGCATTATGTGAGAATGGAAACATACTTCCTTTACCAGGGAAGACAATACTAATAAAGTCAAAAACATAACTCTGCTCTCCCCACCTCCAGTCTAGCTATTTAAATAAGTCTTTAACTAAGAAAAATAGAGTACCCTGAAGGCACGGTAACATGACATACTTGTTTAGGAAGGATGACACTGTAACTAACCCTATGCCAGTAAATCTCACTTTTCCTATGAAGCCCGTGCAAATGGGCAGGTGAAGGAAGGATGACAGAAAATTGTTACTGGATTCAGCTGAGGGATTCATGGCCACAGACGCTGTGGTTTCAACCTACAAACAAAAAAAAAAGTTCGCCATACAAATGTGATACCTCCTACTGGGATATGAAATACAAATAAGGCAAGATACTCTAATTAATTTGCCTAACATTTTTCAATATATTACTGTAAAATATATCTTTAAAGAAATAGCTAGTGTGAGAACTCTGTTAGTCAGTAAGGGGATTTCAGTATTTGAACCGGGGAAGACAGCTCTCATGTGAAACATGACGTGAAACAACATTTCTCAGATAATTTGAAGAGCACACCANAGGGAAGACAGCTCTCATGTGAAACATCATTTCTCAGATAATTTGAAGAGCACACCAGTGTGTGAGCATAACTCAGACATAACCAAATTAGTGTTTGCTAACAGTGTGCCTCAGTGCATGAGACAATAGGTATTTTGTTCTGCAAGACTTGAAATAGCTCTGTGTTCCTTGCAGCAGTGATATACTGGTTTTCTATTATGATTGAAATCCCCATGTTAAATTTGAGTGCTGCTCTTTCTAACACAATTTCCCTGCTGCAACCACGACCTATGTCAGATGTTTCAAAAGGAGATGAGCATAAGTTTACTGACTGCAATTAAAAATAACCAGCCCACAGAGAAAGTTAATTTCTATGCATTGCCAGTGAGAGGTGGCTTTATTCCCAGACACGCAGCATATGCAAAAAGATAAGGCAGAAAAGCAGACAAATTCATATGTAATTTCAGAATATACATCCCCTAGCAGAACGCTCACGTTGCCTAACTGAGGGCTCAGCTCACTTTAAGACAACACATATGCGAATCACCGACCCTATTCTTTGAACTCTCCCTGAGGTTCCCATATTGTAGTGTTTGCCAGCAGTGGTATTCATGCACCCAAACAATGAGCTAGATTTGTGGACTAATCTGCCTGAGAGGTTTCTTTATGTTTTTTTATCAGCTTAGTTTGTGACCAAATCAATTCCCTATCAAGCTCACCCAGCAGCTGGCAACATACAATTATGTCAGTACAAAGCGACTGTGGAACCTCAGAGGCCCAATCTCTCTTTATAACCAAAGAAAAGTAACACTATTTAAGAACTGACCTCTCTCTATTGACGACAATATGAAAAAATAGCCATTCTAAAATGGATGCCCTCTCATGGACTACATGAATGAGTCTCACTCTCTGTATAAACTTCTTCCCCTCTTTTTTTGGACTCTGGGTGCTCGGCTTTAAAAAAGGTAAGCAAGGGTGTGGCCCGTGCTTGTCACACCCCTATTTCATTTAAAAGTGCATTTCCACTTATTAAAGTAAAAGCTTCCTTCCAATTTATCTGGATGACATCTTATTTTTGAATTATAAGAATGATTCAACAGGAGTACAAAGTCTGCAGATGTTCATTACCCTGTAAAAAACTGGAGGGTTTAAAATACTTTGTTCAACAATGAAATTGTAATTGTAATTGAGGATGACTTTTGAAAATGCCTGTTTTTCTCTCCTACTCACCAATTCTGTCAAAAAAGCTGGCAAAGGTTTTCCCAATTTGCCTTTAGAAGACTAAGTTATTATGGTTTAATAATTGTTATTTCCTCTGACAAAACATACAACTGTTTCTTGTGCTGTTTCAAAGACTTTTCTGATTATTTTGTCAGTCTTCCTTTACTTTATATGCAAAGATAATTCTCCCAATGTTTCTCCTTTCCTTTCTTCGCTCTTTGCCTAACACCCCTACAATTTTCTGGTAAGAGTAGGCCTTCTTGAGCCAATTCACTGTAGAGGACATTCTGGTATTCTTTTAGCTTTTTCAAATCTTATAACCATTGTGCCAAAATGCTTTCATTTGAACAGTGGTTTGGAATTAATCTGACTTGCAAAAACCAGCAAAGGCAAGTACCATGACATCCTTACAATTAATTTTTTAACCCATTTATAAGGGACACTGTAAAATAGGATTTATTTTTTTTTTAAAGTAATGTGACCTTGGTGTAGCTCAATCTTAAGGAAGGTATCCCATTGCCAGACATCATTACTTTCACTTGGCACCTTCTGAAGATCAAAAAGCAATTTAACTGTCTCCAAGGTATAATTATACCTTATGCCCAGCTTGTAGACCACTTCCTTGTATATAGACCCAGTTCCCAAGTCACGCAGCTCCACAGCATTTATTCTGTTCTTCAACAGTTAATAGAAGTTAGGATCAATTAATTCTTTTTGCAGATGTTGCCCTCATGCACAGGAGAAGGGTTTAAGATATAAGAGACAGACTACAACAGCTTCCAGTTAAGGGCACCTGTGTCATGACAGCTAGCTAGTCCTCATGTTGCTATCCATGTCATTTTCCACCTGATCAAGGGAGGGTTTTAGGTCAGTATTGAATAAAACCCTACTGATCTTGTAATGGTCATACCCGTAATACACGTGAATGTTAGTCGCATATGTCATAGAAGCAGAACAATAATCAGCTATTTCCTAAAGCAGCAAGAGTAAATATAAGCTATAAGCAGTACTAACACCGTAGATCCAATATTCCTAAAAAAATTCTCCCCCAACTACACTTCAAATTTCAGTGAAACGAGCATTTAGTACACTTGCTCTAAAGACAACATTCTTTGTGGTACCTCAAATGCTTCATAACTCGAGGTAATTATAACATGTCTGCTAACGCTAATAGATGATGTCTTAGATACATTTGAATGCTACCCTTCAGACAGTTTTTTGATTACAAAGATTTACTTTAACACACTACAGAGCTGAATGAGTATCATCAATTCTTAGCTGATCACCTTATCCAGAACTTTGAGAAGACATACAGAAAGTGAATAGCTTCTGATTTACTGCAGAAAGTCACACATAAGCTGTCTTCTGAAGCAGTAGGAGAAAAAACAGACAGCATCTGGATAAAGGGAAAGAACAAACTCAGTGTTTATTTCAGAAAAGAAGTTCTTGGACACACAGGTGTACCCTTGTACAGTATATTGTCCCTTAGAGTTGCACATTACTCGCTCCTTTGTTCTGTGAAAATAACTGGCATAGTTCATGTAACAAAAATCTGCTTCAAGGCCAGATTTCTAACTTCATTGCAGTTTTCCATTGAATAACATCTTATTCCACGGAAAGTCCTACTGCAGAAAATAAGATTATCCATTTAGTCCGGCAAACATGAGTCAGGACACTGGAATCTCTCACTTGTTAGTTGTGTGAATTCTACGTTCTTTTAATTTATAATGTTGTTATTTAGTAAATCTATGCATAGAATTAAAAGGTAAGCAGAAAATATATATTTCTTTTGAATGCATCATACATATTGCAGTTTAACTTCCTATATTTGGATATGATCTGCTACATAGAGGTATATAGATAGTCTCATGTTTCTCTACATGTTAGAAAACAATATAATCAAAAATTTATTCTATTAAGAAAATCCCCTAAAGACTTGCAGATTTGAACTTTTTCCTAAGAGAACACAAAATTCAGCATCCATATGTACAGACTGCTGAAAGCATTTTCTTATTACCCCACTTTGTATGGCATTTATATTTTGAAGCAATTTTGTGGAAAACATAAGACCATGCCACCATTATTCAGGAATTTTCCCTACCGAGAGTCACATAGCCAAAAGCAACAGCATGAATAAGCAAGAGTTATTCATCATACAGTTAAAAGAAAGTGAAAGTAAGAATTTTCAGATTTATGTGAAAACCACAGCACAATTACTGCAGATTGGAAAACTGCCAGCACATACACTGAGCAGCTCCTCTATAAACACGATCTTTCAGGAAATAAGTATTCAGACATTAGATGATCTGAAGTAATTACCATCATTAACAAACTTCTGCTTTCTCAAACAATCATTAATTTACATGAAAGCTTTGATACATATAGAACCTTTCCTAGTGTTTTCTCCCAAAAGGCACCAGTTTACATCTGCATTTCAAAAAAATGTGTTACTTTATTTTGGAGGAGTATCAAAGAAAATTTTAAAAAGTGATAAATACATGCACAGCGTATTGATTTTTAGCAACCTTTTTAGTAAGGAGCTAGACTGGCTTGCTTTCAAATCACAGTTCTATCACTAAAGCAACACCAATGAATAAATAATGTTCACTTCTCACTGAGAAACACAAGATATTTCAATTAAAAAAAAAATCCAAATTCTTTTCTTCATATGCATAAATAGCAGTAGGAGTTCCAAATAATTTATAACAAAACCACTTGCCAAGTAAATAAGGTAGGCATGGTGGTGTTGGATACCAGCAAACACATCAGGATTTTGACATATTTTGAATGTCACCCTGCCACTGTAAAACAGTACTTTAGGAATATGTGTATTTTTTTCAAACACAATTTTAGACATTTCACTGCTAGCAACAGTGATAATTTAATACAGAACCACTGACAGAGTACATATGGCATCAAAAATTTGCAGTATCTCTACAAAAGCAAAATATATGCATAATTAAGATGATGGTACTCTCTTCAATGTTCCATATTGTAACAATATCATTTAAGGTACTAAATATTTTATTTACAATTCTTTGAAACCAGGTACACTACAAGCAACAACTTTTTATTATTCTGTCATGTTTCCAAGTTTAATCTGCTCCCTTCTCTTCTACATCCTTCTCTGCTTGTCCTCTTTAAAAGCAGTGTCATTTAACAGTCATCTGCTTTCCATTTCCCTGCTTATGAAAACTGGTTTTAGAAATTTAAGAAGTATTTATTCATATACACTTAGCTTACAGTTTTATGACAAATAGTTTGTAATCCTAACAGTTGCCATTGTTCTGGTGACTATAAAAACAATCTGGGAGCTGCCAATGGAGCTAACATATCTTTGAATAGTTTTTTTTTAATCCATGCTTTTTTAAGAAAAAAAAGTGAAGAGCATCCTTTTTTGGTACAATACATTAGATACCTATGCAACAAATTATTCACATGTTTTTTTAAAGAGGAATTGGTTTCTTATTTTCTCTGCACTCTAATACAGTTGGCAACACAGCTTTTAATTTGTATATTTTGACGTGTGTCAGTGTGATGACTTGAGAGAATAGAGTTTGTGGTAGGTAATTTGTCAAGAGCAAACTTCAAAACTGGTTCAGATACTACGTCTCTCTGCCATTACCAGTGCCAATGCTTTTTTAACTATATTTTTAAATAGATTTCTTCCTTTTCGCTGCAAACAAAAAAAAACCTAACAGAAAACCTGAAGCAAAATAATTAAAAAATCTCAGTAAATATACGTGAAGTTGATGCAAACTGCTGTAAAGGCACAAATTAAGTTACACCTGAAAAACAAAAACAATCTCAAAGTAAATAGCCTTTTCTGCAATTAGTGCCATGGAAGAATCACTTCAGAACTTGAAAATTCACCTTCCCTAAGGCCTCTTTTCACGCACCTTCTTGCAGTAGGCTGTCAGAGTAGAATTGGAGAATATTTGTATCTCTTTAATGACCCCAAAGAGCACAGAATGAATAGTTTCTCATTTTTGACATATTGGATGCATGCATAGAATTGCATAATGAAGTACAAGAAATTGTATGGTTTTTGAGGATTATTTACTCAACAAAATTTTCTTGTAAAGATTTTAGGTAAGTCAGGTATACATTCTTCTAAAATATTGTTGTTTTAAAAAATATACAAAAGCAACTGATAATTTTCACTTTTGACTACTTTAAAGTTTCAGTTAATCAAATAAAATTTTTAATACCCTTCATCAAAGTTCAAATTGTCAAGATAAACACAGGCCCCAATACTGATCTGCCTTTTAGTCTACTAATGGAAAGTCAAGCTGCATATTCACTTTTCTTTTCTTAAGAATCCACTTTTTTTTTTCTTTTCTACCCTTTATCCATAGTAGTCCATGACCATCACTGTTCAAAGAGAAAGCTTAATAGTATTTTAATCTGCAATAGTAAAAGTATCCCAATGACTTAACATGGGCACAACCTAGCAGGACTCACAAAAAGGGGTAGAATCAAGAGCTAATCCTCAAGTCCGGTTTCATGAAAGTCAAGTCTGCCTGTTGTTTTCATATTATTCACCAGTCTATTTTTATTTGTCAGAGTACTGCTTTCATTCCAACCTTATCCATTTCTTGCCCCATTTTAATGGTAATATTTCCTTTATCCCCTTTATGGAATCTACAGCTGGACGTTCTCCTGTAGCAAACTTACTGACTAATCAAAGCTGGAGAAAAGATGAGGGAAGGAGGTGTTCTTTGGAAACACGAATATTTCTTATGCCTGCAGCTAAAAGAACAAATGTTGGGCCAGCTGGTTGGTCCAACTTCATTAAGTTAATCAGGTAGAAACTTACAGAAAAGTTTTTGAGCCCTTAAGAGCAAGACAAATATTAGCAGAGGGAGAACAGCATAACCACAGCTTCATATTCTATCACTGAGCTAAAGACACTATCATGTCACATGGGGACACTCCTCACCTCTTTCAAACAGTCAGGAGTACAAAACACAGGGAGTAAGGAACAGAAAGGAACATTTTATTCTCAAGATGACTTTGTTAATCATCACAACAATTAAGAGAGTATTGCAGTTACCAGACTTTGAGAGAAAAATATTAACTCTCTTACTGAAAGTAGGTAACTGTCCGTAGGTAACTCTGCATATGTTAATATTAACTGGAAAGGGAGCTGAACCCAGGAGACATCCTAACATAAAAAAATACTCATCACCAGACAAGTCATCTGTTCCCCCACCAAATACTCTTCTCCATTATCATATAAGATTGTTTTCACGGCAATTTGGAAGTTAAAATACAATGAATCTTCAGCCTTGAAAACAAAAAGATTCACAATAGTTTTTCCATCCCACCATTCAAGTAAAAAAATTCCAAAAATCTTCATGTTTTTAACACAGGTGAATGTGCAGTGGCTTGTAAACCGTGTCTCAGTAAAATATCTCACTTCTCACAAGATAAGATCATGATTTTATTAAAAAATTTGGAACACATGGGGTTATCATCTTATGCAACTTTGCATAAGAAAATTTAACTGCAGGTAATTTATCTTGTTGCAAGAGCTGTAGATCTTTTTATCAATCCAGAGAAGATTTATCTCTTTCATTTCAGTGGTAGGGAAAAAAGGGTTACTCAGAAAAAAAACCCAAAAGGTGGCTAATAGAGATTTGCTTTAGGGGCAGGGAGAGAAAGCGATCTGTAATGAAACCAATTTTGTTAGTTTGCCGAAATGTCAGGTACTGATGAATTAGGGTTTCTTATCAAAGATTTAATTTTTTTCACCTACTATGAAAATTCAGGGAAAACAACTCCCTGCTGCTGTGTCTGAACTGCATGATCAGTTAGCAAGCCATGCATTTACCATGTGTTTTCTTTGCTGGCTAGGGTCAATACTGTAGGTTACTGTCTGTCAGTTCATACCAAAGCTTATTTTCTAAGTTGCATAGAAAAGCTGTTGCATAGAAACCTATTTTAAGCATATACTTTACTTCTCACATTGTAGTTTGGGGCTGCGAAAACACTTTTCAAAAAAAGACATCATCTTGATAATAACATAACAACTGAAGAACTTAATTTGGTAGCATATACCAGAGACATTTCATGTGGAAACTACTGTTATCATTTCATACAAAAATCCATTTATTAATTTTGCTGACTATGCCAGTTTGGTTTAATTCTTTTTTTTTTCTTCTTCCTTTATCACATTATAGCGGATGGCATATTTTCATTATGGAATAGACTTCCTTGGCACAGCAAAGCTAATAAGACATTCTGTCAACACTTCTCATACTTTCACCATTTCCATACCACTGCCTATTTTTTCATTGTCTTTTTTTCCTCTCCACCACAGCACAAGGACAAAAGCAGTTTCAGTTCCTTCAAGAGTGTATTTACTTGACACCTTAATGAGTGAAGAAGCAACTCCCATCTGCCACGGCAGTACTTTACACTCTTACCTGCTTTGAGAGTTTCACTGTTCTTCCTTTGAAATGTGCTTAGAAGCCCCCCCCCCCCCCCCCCNCCCCCCCACTGCACAATGATTACAATGCTGATCCTAACTATGTGTTCAAAACTGCTTGAAAATGAGAAAAGAAGACAAAATCACAGAATAAAATACCAATTCAACATGTATAATTTTACAGGGAGTAGAAATGCCCTAGCAGAATGGTTGTAGGAGGAGATGTAGAATTTCATCTGAATGTTACAGTTCTTGTCCAGACTTTATTTAAAACAAAACAAACACTAATTCTCCTATTCATGGGTTACTAGCTTTGGTATTAAGATCAGTCTGTCTACCAAATTCTGTTAAACCCAAATCCTCAAAAAAAAAATACTAGGAAAGGCTAATTTCAAATCACTATCTTAACTGAAATGGTGAAGTAGAATTTGCAAACTCTCCCATTGAAATGCAAACAACTGTGAGGGGACCACCTGGATTTAGGATGAGCACAGAAAGTCAAGCATATGCAATGGATGCATTAAGCACTGTCTATACACACCGGTTGCATCCAGAAATCCAATGTGTGAAAACAAATTCACCAACAAACATGCTTGTATGCACAAACAATCTGTGATTTGTCAGATTGTCATATACAATTTATCTGGAATAGAAATTACTAACGGCAAAAAAAAACATTAGGAACACCTGAACAAGTGTGGCAATGGAAAAATATGGCATCATTCTTTTCTCGAGTAACAAAAAACTTGTCAGGTTTTCAGAGCTATCTTTGATAATAGAATTACACCAAGAAAGGTCTGTCTAATACAAAAAAATCCTAAGCAAGTAATGAAATGTCTTCTCAAGAGCTTGAAATAACTGCTAAGACTAAGCATATGAAAAAAATGCACAAAAAATGCCTAATTTTACGCTACCATTTTAGTTTAGGCATTACATATTCTTAAGAACTGCAAACTCTTCACATCCTTATCTCTATAATTAATGATTTGTGTTTAGTCAAGAGCCTTTGTTGCAAGCAAAGAGAACCAAAATACATATGAGAATGTTTGTTACTGTTATCAATACAATACAGAATTATTGTAAGCAGGGCAGATGGCTTGCAAAGAATTGTGTTTCTGTCTGTATATCATGTACTGCATTTTAAAATAGGGAAGTGATGAGAACATTCTTCTCTGTACTTTTTTTTCACCCAAAATAATCAAAGTGAAACTTTCCTTACTTCCCATATTGAAGAAATGCTATTTTGACCAGTTTTCTGGTGTAAAAACCTAAAACATGGCTTATTAGAGAAAGTCTGTAAATACCCCAGTATAGGTATCTACATTTACGCTGTCTTGTTATCAAAAGATATCTGATTGTTATCTAATGTTATCTAAATTTTCTTAGCTTCACATACTTTTAAGATGTGGCCACTGCCTTGTTTCCTTTCATATGAGAGCGAACCCAACAGACAAAACACTGGTCTGCAACAAAACAAGATTAAAGAATAGAACCAGAGCTGTAATATTCGGAAAACATATGCCAACAAAAGCTGTAAGAATTAACTGAAGAATTTGAATTTAAATAATAGTATTGTCCATAGAAAGAGCTGCATGTGTTGCCCAATTATGTAAGAGTAGGGAGTCCCCATCTTCCACAGCTGCTCACAGGTATTCTTGCTAGTTAGGATATTAGAGCTAAAGTATGAACAGAAATTTGTAAATTTCTCTTTTCAGAAGTAGTTCCATAGTGCCTGCAGGATTTTAGAAAAATAGGTGGCTCCAGCCACATGTCTGCAGGTGTTTAAATGCAATATTCCTACCACTCCTCTCTTACAGGAAAAAAGTTGGGGTACGGTAGTTTGAGAAACGTGCTGTTAGCAGAACTAATACAACAAAGATTACAGAAGTGATTCCTAAAGATTTATATCCTATATCACTTATAATTTTGCCTACGTTCACTGATAAAAACCTATTTCTCCTATCCTCTGATACTTCTCAGGTACAAATGAGTTCACACAAAACACATAAGGGCCATGTACAAAAAAAGAATGGAAATAGAGAAAGCCTTTTAACACATTATTTTTTAGAAATGTCCACATTACTTAAAATAGAAAGTTTTACTCTTTAATAACTAAGGACAAAATAGGAGGAACTGCACATAAGTTCTACTTCTCACCATTATGCCATTAATTTACATTCAATTTTTTCATTGGTTTTAGAAAAATTAAACTTCAAACTGTTAAGCTAACAGCAGAAACATTTTTTTTTTTAAATCTGCTTCCTTTTACTCCTCCAGTTTTTCTTTTTTCATTACTTATCCATACTCTATTCCCTTGCTTTGCTCATGCGCTTTCTGAAACAGTTGAAAGTTAGTATCTGGTTTAAGAACAAGTCAGGTAGTTAACATCACAGTCTTCTACTTCCAACACATTCTCTTCAGCCACACATCTGCTAGCAATTATTCTGGCAGGATCATTTTCTAGATGTATGCAAACCCCTGTAAATTTTCATTATCACTGACATATGTTAACTGAGCTCTAAAACAGGAATATTATGTGAAATGTAGCATAAAAGCAAACAACCAAAAGTTCACAGTTAAATAAGAAATATTAATCCATTTCCTCATAGGTCTCTAATGTACTTCAAGTCATTGGCCTCTTTTGTCAAAGAGTTTATTGGAGAACCTAGCAAGAACCTAGTGCTAAATTCCTGCTTCAACTTAATTCTTCCTGAATTTGTATAAAAAATGGCTTCAACAATTTATCCAGCTTGAGATTAAAGCATGCATGCTATGCAGCTTCTTTACACTGTATCACAAGGCAGCTACTCAATTGAGCAATCTTTTATTGTCTTATCCAAACTTGGTTTTGTTATCATGTTTCTAAAACTGCTAACATTTAATTAGGTTTCACACAGTTGACAAAAAATACAACTTGCATTTAAGAAGCTCAAGTAATACCACTTTTATTAGCTTAGGTATCTTTCAAGGCAGTAAATGTATTCAAACATTAGTAACTGGATGCATAATACGTTATCCCTTCTTCCAGTACTTTCACACATAAGGCAAGAACAATTAAAGGCACAAATTTGCATTAACTGTCTTTTGATTTCAGAGTCAGGTGAGACATTTGTCCTTTCTAGTTAGCACCTTATTGCAACAAATCAACTCTTTGTGATTCAAATGCAGGTATACCTGCGTGTGACAGAAAGCTCTCAAAAAACAGATTCAAATAAAACTACCCAGAGTGTAGAACTCCTTTAAACCCTTTTAGAGCATATGTGGAATATCTGGACTGATGCAGCTAAAGATACAAAAACTTTCAAAGGAAACACGTTATTCCTATGCCCTCAGCCAGAACCATCAATTTAAGAGAGAGTCATAATGCGAAATCTAACCAACTCTCTTATCTAAGAGAGAAATGAAGTGCAAAAGTTAAGGCTAGAACATATAACATGATGGAAACTGAGTATCTAGTTGAAGATATCCCTGCTTATTACAGGGGGTTTTGAACTAGCTGACCTTTAAATGTCCCTTGATTCCCCTATGATTCTAAAGAAATTATGAAGGAGGTTGCCTATTTGAAAATGTTTGCTTCAATCCCTACCTATTCAGTTTGTCACAATTACTGCGAGGCTAAATTGCTCTTTTAAATTGTCCTTTCTGTTTCCTTCTAGTCACAAGAAGTCAAGATGTCCTGATTTAAAATACATGTACTGCCCCAGAGGCTTTTGGAAAATTATTATCACTGGGTGCTTAACTGCTACAAAGTCAAAGTTTAGAAGAAAAAAGTTTCTTCAGAGAAAATTATACAGTCCATATTATATTCTGTACTATCAATGTATGCAAAGATTTCCAAACTGGGCTGGCCTACAATTGTTTTTTAGATGTAAGCTTAGACACTCAGGGGAATAAAGGTTCTCACAATTTCTCCTTATTTAAAGATCTCTAGTCCAAGGTGTTTATTTCTTTACAGAAAACCATACTTGACCATTTCTGCTTGTTTGTTAATATCATATTAAAATAATAATGGGCTTGATTCACTCCTAAAAATTTTGTGCTTGATGATATACTTGATTCTTATACTGTTTTGCTTAAAGTTACAGCATTCAGTGCTACCTGAGTAGCAGCTGTGTGAGCACCGTGGGAATTGGAGAGAAGATGTTAACATTGCGTGCAACCATAACAGGGAACAATGGCCCATAATCAGGGGCAGAAAGGAAGGAAAGGAGAGAAGGAAAGTCCTTTCAGGGGGTAAATTCACAAACAGGCAATATATGCAGAACAAATTATAAGATCTTCAAATGAATTTAACAAGGAATTTGAAATAACTACATATTTTCAGATAAGGCTCTATCAGGTTCACAGAGAAGAAAAATACATATTTCAGTATCAAAGGCTAACTGAAATAAGTGTATGCTTGGGGGTAACAAAAGCAAAACAAAGGTATCAAAAGAATACATTATCTCTTTTTATAATTCTACCATGTGAATTCCCAAATAATTAATTATTCTATTTTTTTAAAAATGTATTTTCTTTCTGTTCAGTCTTAGAAAACTTAACAGATGCTTCAATGATCTGCTATTTACACATTTTACTCAAAAAACTGGAACAGATGTGGGTTCTTGAAGCCAAGATTAATTCACATGCATACTGACATGTAGCTTGAACAACATGCACCATCTTGATGGGTCCTCAATTTCTGCTTCCATCCCCAGGAAGGAGGGAGAGAGGTTTAAGAGGTAAAGAATAAGATAAAGAAAGCAAAAGTACGATGACTTACACATAAGTTAATTTATAACTTCAATCACAGTTTAAAACCTCCATCATCTTAAGTTGAAGCATCTCAAATAAATTAGGTAAAAACCAAGAAAAATGAGGCAAGAGCAGCTCCTCTATTGTTTCTGCTTTTAATAAAAATAAGCATATTAAAAAATATATTCTTTTTTGAGATTTAGCGTCAGGTCAAACACTAAAATTTTGGTTTGAAGACTGCATAAGAAAGTTACTTTCAACTAATAATAGGATTAAAGATAGAATTTTCACAGTGCTCTGATATTAAGGTCCAATAATAAATTACACAGATTTATCACACACATTCTAATAAATTTAAAATAAACTGTGACAACTTTTACCCTACATGGCTGAGGACTGCATATAAGAATGAACTTGAATAAGATTCATCAGGTTCAAAATAATGTTTAGCTCTTTCTGCAGAAAAAAGGTCTGTCAAGGGAGAAAAATTACAAAACCCATATGCATGCACACACAAAAACAAAGGAGAAAACCACATCATTGCCAGTTATGTCTCCCATCAGTTTCAAGTCACTGCTGATCATGCAAATGACAGCAAATATCACAGTGAAAGGCAGTACTATGGAAACGATGAGAGGTAAAGTCGCCTGTTAAGGGATGCTTTCTCCCAAAAGTCCTAATTTTACATTTTGGTTTTTATGTGAACTGGCATCTAAATACACACACTTCTCTTCCTGTGTGTTTTGCATTGCATGAACAAGAGGGAAAAAAAACCCAAAACCACAAAAGAAACACAGGAGTGAGGGACAAGTACAGCATTATCCCATGAAATTTGAAGTGTAACACTGCACGCAGCAAGTGGCAGGAATTATTTTATATGGAGATTTGATGTTCCTCTGGAGTCTGTTCTACTTTTCCCCCATTAATCAGTCTCAACAATATGCTAATGAAGCCAGGATCACTGGTTTTTTGAAGTACCATTTAAACTGTTTTAAGGAGCTCAACATAGAAAATGCATAGTATTTTTCCATCCCATCTTTACATTTTTCTACAATTCTTTTACAATATATTGTATTTCTTACGTAATGCCTAAATTGGATTGAATATATCTGTCAAAATAAAGACACCATTTTTTTTTAAATTATGTCAAATGTACTTGGGACAGCATAACATAAATCATACACAGAAATAAGTGGTTGGTAGAAACTAATACAGATGATAAAGTTGTATCTGTCAGCAGAAAAATTTAACCCCATCTCTTTCCCTCATCATCACAATGCGGGGGAAAGTGGTGGTGGGGGAACAACTATACAGTAAATTACCCAAGATACCTAGGACCAGAGACAAATACAGCAAGAACACATGGAAGAAACAGCTGAGTGGTTCCATCACTTAACTGGTAGCAAGGGAGTTCTGAATTATCTGCTCCCAAAACTATTTCTAAGCTTGTTTGCTCCTGAAATTAGTATAACGAGAGTTTAAATTAGGACATAAACAATCCTGAGAGCAGTTACCACAGCAAATAAACTCTCCATACTGCCCAAATGTCCTTTTTACTAGGGTACAAAGTCAAGGAGAAACCTCGTGAGTCTTAAATTACTGGCAAGTTTTGTGTAGTGGCACAATACAGAGCAGTGAACCTGCTCATTCAACCTGAACCTATAGTTTAATGGTTAGGGCACTTTTCAGCTTAAGGGGAATGCTAAGTCCACAACATTGCTAAAACCATAGGGGCTATCCAAGTTGATGTCTTGGATCTACCACTAGATCCTTCCAAATCCATATTTAAAATAAGAGACCCAGGCCCTGATTGGTTGCTTGGAACAACAGGACTTATGGACTTGGAGAGGAGGTCCATGCTCAGAATTGCACAGAGATGGAAACGCCTTCCAGGGATCCTTATTCGGGGACTAAGGCCTAGAGAGTAGATTTACAGTGAAATTCTGCTCACCAGTTTAGCAGTCAATCTTCTTGCAGCTCTTGCCTCAGCTCGTTCCAAGCTTAAGTAGGGTAAGGTGTTGTGCCTTTGGAACAAAATAGGTAAAGACTGGCATCTGTACTACTGAATTTGAAAGTTTACAAGTTCAAAGTCTAGTCCATGTTATTTAAGATTATTTTTTTTTCTGAGAAAAAAACTGTTTAGAAATAATGCTTATATATAAAAAATACTTTTCCCTGTGGATGTACATTACCCACTCTAGCAGAGCCAGCTTGTTCAATATTCTTTTAATGAGAGGTGTTTACTTTTTTACATTTCAATGTAAGCGTGTTTCTTACATAGCTATTGCTTATTGCTATTGCCCCTTTCATTGAGAATGGGTGTTCAAGTGTTCTCCAAAGCTCTTTAGAGCTGCAGTCACTATCCTCTAAAGACAAAAACACTGCATTTCCATTACAGACAAGACATATGTTCCTGCTATGCTAATAGCCTCTCCTACTGTATTTCAGAGTATACCAGCATGTTCCTAGCTAACATCAAAGGGTAATGTTAACATCTACAGAATGCCTCATTAGAGCCTCGCATAGCTGATCTCTTCTTGTCCCTATGAAATTTTAAGAAAGTTATCCAAAAAGAAGGTGCACTGAAGCCCAGCAGCTTGCACACTCAGTGGCTGCCCTCACTTAAAATAGGGTAGTCTATTTATCCATTTAACTCCAAACAAAGGAAGAAAGCAGACCAAGATTCTCATCTTCCCTGATTCCCACCCCAATAACCTTCCATTAAACTTTCTTCCTATTTCTTACCTTTGCTGCTTGTACGTTGTCACAATCTTCTCTCTTCAGTATTCCTCACACCAGCCTGCCTCTCTAAAATGCCACTAGCTGCTACCCGTAAGGAACCTGGCCACAGGCAGCTAATTGCTTCTAGGTGTCTGCTAAGCCCGTGCAAAGGGAGGGGTCAGGGTACCAGGTACCTCAAACAGGGAACCACCATGTGCGTGCTTTCTGTCTTATTGTGGGGAGCCTTGTTTCTTTTGCTGTTTTCTCAACCCTCACAGTAATGCAGGTGTATAAAAATACTGCAAATCCTCAGTTGTTTGTGCATCTTAATAACTTGGTGCTGTATAGTTACCACTGGACTTGAAAGCATCTTCACCCACACATCAGCGTACCACAACAGAGTCTAGCTGTTGAAACAGAGGTTACAGAAAACTAACCTATCATTAATGGCTCTGTTGTATTGTTAGGCCATAATCCTCAGCCCAATAAAGGAGACAACAGCAAAGAAACAAACTCAGATAAAAGATTTCAATAGCAAGGGGAGGAGAATAATGATGGTAACAATAACAAGACTTAGCCATACTAGAAATTTGGAAAGAGCAAAGGAAATCATACAAAACATAAAGATAAAATGTCTTCTTTTATAGTTCAAAATATTTTGTAATCTGAATAGTTTGACTACCACTGATTTATTATATGCAACTTTATTCTGAATATATAGATGATAGATAATGTTGTAGAGTCCTGTATCTTCTCATTCATGGATTACTAATATTATTTAGACCATAATTAAGGCAATGTTTTCCTAGAAGCTAGATAAATGGTCTAAAGAATGCTGTACATACTTTTTCCTATACTGTGTGATCAGAAGCATTGATGCAAATGAACTGTATTAAAACAGAAATTACCAAAAATGTCTGCATGTGTAAACAAAGTTTACTAAATCATATTTGTGTTAGTTATAAATACAATGTTACATCTTTAATTCTAACGATTTTTCTACATGCTTTGTGTATGTGGTAAGATATATATATTATTTTTTTCCAGCTTCTTTCATTAGTCTGTCACCCTAGTCTGAAGAGCGCTATATTAAAAGATAAAACAGCTCTTTTTCTTCAGCCACATCGCTGCCTTTTGGTGGCCTTTATGATAATAAGAGCTACAAGAAATACCTGAATTCCTAAATATAATAGCAGAACAAGCCATAATAACTATGCAACATTTTAAAAAAGTATTTCGTTTTATGTGTTTTCTTTTTCCTTTCTTTTACGTTTTAGACTAGTTGTTAGTGATGCCAAACATCTGTTGACTCTGTTCACTTTACAGCACAAATGCTGGGGTACTGCTTCTATTTGAAGCTAATTAGTTGTGTTTCAAAATTACTTTCACCGATTTGAGGGCACCCACAGAGTGAAAGGAAGCTTTGGACTGAGCCTGGCATATACAAAAGTAGTGGACAAGAGCATTTTATCCACGTTGTTCAGCGAAGACAATAACATCTCCGTAAAATTTCTAAAAGAGCTTCATGTTATCTGAATACTGAATAAATAAATTGAACCGAATCAAATTTGAGAAAGATGTGCTGTCATTTCAAATAAATGAGTTTTGAAATCAGTCAGGTAGGTGAAGAAATCTTAAAATTTTCATCTTCTTTTACCTCTTATTATGACATTTGTAGCTAATGCTGTTTCAAATTGCAGACATGGTTCATGATTGAATCATACCATGTGTGAAAGAAAAAGAGAAAAAGAGCAAAGATTTAACATCTAGACTTTTCTCTCTGAGAATTCACATCAAGATAGTTCTGTTCTTTTCCTTTGTCAGTTTGAACATGCTTCTATTGCTAAAGGGGCAGTTAAAACTAAATTTAATGCAATGAATCTAGTGAAGCTCCAAATTCACATACAAATGTTTTTTGGGGAAAGAACAGACACATGACGTTCTTCTCACTGTCCTTCCTGACAGTGAACTGTAATGTCCCCTTTGTTTTTATTTCTTGTCTCAGAATTCAAATCATAAATGTATCTCCAAGTTCACCCTTCAGATTTTCTTAATTATTCACCTTTTCTTTCATCTGATAAATACAGAATCCTCTGTTTTGTCTCAGGAAAAGAAATAAAAAAGGTGGATATGACCTGTATTTTTCTGAAGTCCTTATCCTTGAGAAAGCAGACAATAGTGGTTTTCAGGAAGGGATTTCAGCTAAATGAGGATGAAAAATGAAACAAGATCATCTAACATAGTTTCTTTCTTCTCATGTTAGGATGAGAATTTCAAATAGTGCATTTGATGTCACAGAAGTGCAAGAAATTGTTTTTCTTATGGTTCAACTGGAACTCAACCATCTTGGTAGGACTCAATTAAGAAATCAAGATGGGATGTTTTATACATACGCATATAGAGTCAGTAAGTGGACAACTTAATTTCCAAGGTTCTTAAATTAATAAAGATAATTTTTTTTCCATTTTCTAATGTAGCTTTTGGAACTACGTTGCCAAGATTGAATGATGATACAATAAGGTGTAGGTCTTAGCCAGAGGGTGATTCACAAACCTTCCTCTTGGGAATAGCAAAGAATGGAAGGAGATTCTTGCTGGTTTAAGGAATTTATCTGGATACAGTTTGTATTGGTGCACATGGGAGCTTCACAGATTTTCATATTTGTATGTACAGCTTTTGGCAACTCCTGGAGCTTGGGATGCGCTGAAATTGCAGTGTGCAAGACCCCCTTATTCTTGGCTGCCGGCCAGGTAAGTGTAACATTACTTGCTAGCTTCCTGGCTGCATCCACTGTAGTAAATCCACTGCCTGTGAAGACTGAGAGGTGGTCTAAAATGTGGTTTCTGGAAACTACTCAAAGACCTTTTTTCTTATGAACAGCAGAAGCTACCCGATACGAAGTGATATGTTGGTCTGAAGGCTGGAATATTTCCCTAGTATTTCCAGTTCAAATGAGGAATTAATTCTGTACCACACTCTTGACAATGTTTTTTGGAGCAGTCAGGATGAGTAAATTAGTTCCATTATTGTCACTGACAGTATCAGACTGAGACGGTAGATTATCAAATATACAAAGCTTACAAGAACTGCAAATTCTCCTTGGATAGTCTTGGTTTCAAGACAAATCAGAAAATAAAAGGGTATACCTCACTGTTATAACCTTCCTTAGACATTTGCTGTTGGCCATTGTCTGAAACAGGATACTGACTAGATGGACCCTGCCCATCTTCTCTCAACTCATGGTTTGGTTGGCTGACAAATGCATTTCTCTCTACTGTACGCACCAGGGCATTTTTAGAAACTGAGAATCAGAATAACCATATTTTATAGAAATGACAGAATGTAAACCAGCAGTAATGGTAAGAAGTTCTTTGAGTCAATTTAGTTGAATTTCAATGACATTTGTATTCATTCCTTTATATTAGCAGTGGAACCTGACATACCAGTACTTCAGGTGGAGCCTAATCAATAACCAATTTCTGTTCTCCAGAGTTGCCCACTTCATGTTCCTTACTAAATATTTTAACGTGCTTTCCCTCTTAATCCTGCAGGAAGCATTCTGCAGAGCCTCCAGTCAACAAATTGAATGTTGGACTCACAAGAGAGCTGAGAAGAGACTAGAGGAACTGAGTATGGTCACTCAAATGGAAGGGTATATAATACAGCAACAGGAATGCCATGACATGATTTAAAGTCAACTGATGTCACTAGTGCATTCCTTCTGCCAGTTCCAGCTGCCTGACTTTCTAATTCTATATTTAGGGAAAATTTGTTTGGAAATACTGTTTTAGAGCTGAGAGAAAATATCAAATGTAAGTCATGTCAACCCTACACACCTAATTTAATTCATGTCTTGTCTTTTGTGATGCTGCTTAGCCACTTGGCATGTTTCTCTGCCAGAGAGGAATGTATCTCCAAAACTTTTAGGAAATTCAGCAACTCACAATAGTCAGTTCACAAAAAGGGAACTGAAATAGAAAACGGAGTTATCAACCATGCATAGGGGCAGAGCTATTAATGGCCAATGACAACAGCAATCATTTATTGGAAAACTAGGTCTGGTATTAGCCAGAGGAATTCAGATGCTAAGGTTTAGAGGTTTGTTGTGTGTATGTGACTGGACTGTAAGTGCCCTACCTAATGGCTATGCACCATTAGCCAGCTAGCCAAAAGATTTTTAAATGGAAGAAAATGGTAACAGGCTGCTGCTCCAAAAACTGTGAACAAAACCTGACTTGCAGTATTAACACTGGGAGGTGACTTCTGAGGCTTCTAGCTTTGAAGAAAGTAGACAGATACCTCCTTTACACCGACCTAGCTTTAACCCTGGTTTTTAGTCATACTTAACCCCGTGTGAAAAAAACTGGCGACATGGACTACAGTTGCAGTAGCATGACACTTTGCTTTTAGAAATAAAATGTGATGAAAGGGCATATACCTACATGTCTGCAATTAAAAATGGTAATCTGTCATCCTATTGCACATCAGTGCCCTTCTCATTCATCCACTGTGCTTGTAGTCAAGACTCTCGAAATATAATATGTATGAACATATTCATTAGTCAGTTTTCATTCTCACAGGAAATAACATCTTGAAATAAGCTAGAAGTATGATTCTT
The DNA here is from genome assembly GCA_008711295.1 of Anarhynchus alexandrinus. Lineage (NCBI taxonomy): Eukaryota > Metazoa > Chordata > Aves > Charadriiformes > Charadriidae > Anarhynchus > Anarhynchus alexandrinus. The sequence goes on from VUYV01000030.1 coordinate 4,561,465, forward strand.
GACATAAATTAGGTTTATGAAGACAGCAGTATCACAGTCTGAAGATCTTCTCCAACCTTACTACTAGAGTGCTTGTTATCAGGTTTTAACTGATACACTTTTTCTTCTGTAATAAAGGCTGTCATCCTATGGTATTGATCTAGTTCGGGTGTTTTATGGTTAGTTTCATTTATCTGCTCTCTCTCCTTTCTAGAAAACTCAGCCAGAAACCAGCCACTCTAATCTACTCATTCCTTGGCATTGTGATGTGATAAGCTTCTCTGGGTGTTAAACCACTTCAGAGGATGTTGGGGTAGATGCTCATCTGTTGATTTCTTATCGTATTTTATTCACAATTAATTGTGAAGAGTGTCTTCCTTGCTACATACTGAAAGTTAAATGTGCATTTTATTGCTGATCATCTATTTTTGTGTCTTAAAATTGTTACAGTGATAGTACATTAACTGGACTTTTGATTATATTTGGGAACACCGAATCAGCTTTTAGTTCTATCTTTAGCCATTGAGATGTGTATCAAAAAAAGTCCTTTTGGGATAAATGAGTTTTCAGAAGATATCATTTCCTTCAAGTAACTTCAAGATAATTTTATAGACATCTGTACTTCAGAACTTTATCTGGCTGACTAAAGTTATTTTTTTTTATGTTTCCAACAAAATTAATTACTTTTTCTAACTTCAACTACAAACTTAAAAACATCTAAAGTCCTTTCTTTCCAAGGTCTCCAACATAAAGGAAATGTCACAAATCCAGATCAGAATTGAGGGCCAAGGGGTTAGGCAAGATGAATATCCCTGTAATGTCCCCTCTGGCACACTGAGCTATGTTGTTTATTTATTAAGAGAGATACTGGGAAGTTGTCATTTACTCCATTTAGCTTGCTCCGTTTTGATGGTACTGGGTGCTGTTCTGTTGTTCTGCAGCCAGACGACAATGAAGGAGTCAACACGCAAACTTCATGAAGCACAGAAACTAGATGTAGTTTTCACTTATTTTACAGACTTTTTTAGCAAACTGACGGCATTGCTCCTGTTTCTAATGGATTAAAATATATCAATACACCATTTAAGTGAGATTCCTGAATAATGGTGTAAGCCTGTTATTTTGAATGATATTTTGTGTGCAAATCCAATCAACCTTTTAAATATATTTTTCACAAAGTATTTCAAGCTGTACGTAATCCTCTCAGGAAATCTAATGTACTAGATCCTTTTTAATGCTTCACTGCATCATGAAACAATCATGCAAGAATTTCTCTTGTGCATTACATAGCTTATTATAGAGATATGTTACACAAACCTTCAATGTTCATAAATACAAGAAAGAATAACCACTCTTCATGTAAATAATTTAGAACTCAATATTTCTAGGTTGTATTTCTGTAATATTTAGAAGTCCCAGAAACCCCGGTATTGGCTTTATTGAAGTAGGCAGCTGTGTGTAACGGCGTTCTGCAGGCAATCCTGAGCCTCTCCATCCTCTGCCCCAAAAGTTCTCCATTCTCTAGACCATAGTCTGCCCTTCCCCTGCACATTTATTGCCCTTTCTGCTCTTGTTTTTACCATATGTTGAAAAAAAATCCCCATCAGCTCTTCCTAGCCTTTTCTTTTTTTTTGTTATGGGTCTTTAACAGTACTTTTAATTTCAGATATCCTCCTATTTTTCTAAAATATTCAGACCAAACACTCTATATACTAAAATCAAAAAGTATTTTGCCAATTTTCATAGTTCTTGTACTGAAATGAGATTACAGAAAATAATCTGGATTATATTCATGTTCATTTCCACAGTCTGGTCTCATTGGTTCAGTCAGCGTTTGCTTTTTCAATTTTCAAATGATTCATAGAATCATTTAGGTTGGGAAAGACCCTTAAGAGCATCAAGTCCAACTGCTAACCTAACATTGCCAAAACCACCACTAAACCATGTCCCTAAGCACCACGTCTACATGACTCTTAATACCTCCAGGGATGGTGACTCCACCACTTCCCTGGGCAGCCTGTTCCAATACTTGACAGCTCTTTCAGTGAAGAATTTTTTTCTAATACCCACCCTAAGCCTCCCCTGGTGCAACCTGAGGGCATTTCATCTCATACTGTCACTTGCTACTTGGGAGAAGAGACCAACACCCACACCCACCTTGGTACACCCTGCTTTGAGGTAGTTGTAGTAGGTAGTTGTAGTTTTACTCATTTATGACTGTTTCCAACATGGTATATATATTGTGGAAGTAAAATTCTACTGAGCTGATCCCATTAGTCCATCTTATAGTTTTGAAAAAGAAAGGTATTTCTTCATTTATAGTATTTTTGTCTCAAAATCTGTCTCTCGGTGCTAGAAAGAAAGCAACAAGTGTACTCCAATTACCAGTCTTCCAGCTCCTTCAAGGAGCTCAGATGATTTCTAATTTTCTGGGGCTAAGAACACTGCTTTTAGTAAATTTATTCTCCTAGTCATCTTACATGCTACAGATAGAGCAAAGTAGATACTGCTTATTTTTCTGATAGTCAGAAGCCACACAGATGTACTGGTCTCACAGTGAATAAAACGGACTCTGTGATATTTCTTCTTAACAATTGGTAGTGTTTGTCTGAAACAAGAACAACATATGTTCTAACTCTCTTAATGAGGAAAGCCTAGAAATAGAGAGTTTTTATCATATCCAGACCAAAGGACAATCTTTACAACAGGTATGAGGTGGAGCTTATATACTGATTCTCATTCATAGTTGCAGGCAAACTGCCCATTGGTTGTTTGACGTACCTATCGTAAGAATAATGAACTAGCAGTACTTGAACAAAGTTTCTGAAAATAACAGCTTCTGCCAGGCCAAAGATAATTTTGACGTAATCTTCAATGTTTTGGAAAGTGAGACGAAATAAGCGATTTGAGCACAGCCTTCAACATTTCCTCTTTCTTTCTTTTTAAATTTAGAGAAATAGCTGCAGAAATCATGTTCTTAAAAAAGTTTATCAGTGCTTTTTATACAGGTGAGGATGGTAGCTATTGCATATTCAGTACAGTGACTTCAACTTCACTCTTCACATTTTTCACATATCCTGATATAATTTTTAAGTTGCCCAAGTTTTCCTCCTTTCCTCACAGAAAGTCATAGCACGGGAATTTGGGTAACAATAAAGTCTTCCTAAGAGCTTGCCACAACAATGGGTGTAGTAGCTATTTGTGAGTTCTGAATTTTGGGAACAGAATTTCTTTTCCTAGAATGTGTTTTTTTAATTAATATTCTGGCATATATCTGAACTAATTTTGAAATGACAAGTCATGAAGGGAACTATAAAACATGTCCTTTTCTGCCTTCTTATCACTTATGTTTCTAGTACTTCCACACTCCAAAGACTTTTTTTCTTCAGGTTGTAAAAAAGGGAATTTTTTATAATCAGTTTCATAAAGAAGAGAGAGGAGCTGTAAAACTTCTTAAAATTACTTCCAAGAGTCTTCCTGCTTATTTGTATGTACATTTTCAAATTATAAAGTAACATGTCACAAAAAAATATCAACATGATTCAGTAGTAGGGTGTTTAGTTGATATTTCTGCTTTCCTCATTTATTCAGTGATAGGCATCTTCAGGGTAAATCTTCTGTTTATCCTCCAGGGGCTTTATCTGCTCATTTATATTTTATTATTACTACTTTTATGCTGAGATCTTACCAGTTTTGTAGTGGAGACAGGATTTATGCAAGTTTCCCTAATTGTTGCCTAAAGTGCTTGCAAAGGGATGTAGAAAGGTCTGTGGAGCCCTTACTAAAAGACAGAAATGAAATGATAATTTTTGAAGTGTATTATCTTTGCAATTTTCAATCTTAATATCAAATTTTTTTTGGAAGAACAAAGTTCAGTACAGTATGCTTGTGAGGTAAAACACAAAACAATCTGCCAGTAGGTCACAATAGCAAAGATTTCATTCTGCTCTTTTTATGTTTAAGCTTCCACCCTCACTCTCTACTGTGAGGATCTGCAAGATAATGAGCTATATTCTTATACCATGGGCAACAAATGGAGTAGTATTTGGGTAGCGGATATGGTTAAGCACACTTTGAGGAAAATGTGATTAATCACATATCTTGTATTTACTGCAATATAAATGTTTCCTTGAGGGACAAAAGATTCTTTTGTGTGTGTTATTGTGTGAACCTGGCGTGTTTGTTTGATTTTTAGGTGCTTGTAGTACCAGCTCCAATGCAATGGTTTTAATGGTATTCTATGTCTCATAGTGAAATAGATAGAGCTGAATTATTTGACATAACTCATTTTACAACAAAATTCAGTAAACAAATAATTTGATTCTCAAAACTATTTCTCATATTGAATTTATTTGCAATTTTTTCAGCAATTAATACTAGATAAAAAACTTGACGTATTCTTCTATTACTTGATTGGGTAACATCTGTTTAATACATATTTGAGATTTTTATATTCAGCTGAGTGGTCTTACTTATAACTTCATTTTAAACAGCTTTTGTAAGAAGTAGGGGCATATGTGCACCATGTGTATCTGCAGGTGTCTAACTCCATGTCTTTTTGATTCCCACAAATTCTTTTCAAATCCATTATTCAACTTCAGCCCGGTTTTACAGAGCTGTAAAATCAAAGACATTGTGTTCCAGCAATTTCCATGAAAAACCAACAACTGGGGTAAAAGAATGAAATCTAAATTAGACTCAAGCCTTTTATTAACTACCAGAAAATCTAGACAACTGTACAAAAATCAGTTTAAGTAGTCTTAACCAGAAATTAACATTAGTTATATAAAATAGCTGATCCAAAAAGAGAGCAAAGTTAGTAGTAACTTGAATTTTGCAACTTCTGCAACTTCTGTTATGGAAATTGCATAACATTGTTTCTTTATATAAGCTCATAGAACTCTCTGGAATGCAGAATTTCGAGACAGAAAATTTCAGATTCAGAATTTCCTCTGAGGAGATTTTTAAGGAAGTGAGCTGACCAAGAATAAAAAAATAAAACCCACCTCTGTTGCATAAAACTACTATGCAACCTTTAACTACATGATTCTTTCATTTTAAGAGAAGAACACCATTTGCAATCATCTACAATGGGTGACATGAAACTACAGACAAGTGACTCAAGTTTTAGAAATACTTCTTTTCAAAAAAAGATGTTTTCCTATTTGTAAGATCATCAAAAGATGGCAAAATTTGCTTTACAATTTACAGTCATTAATCTAGTTACACTTGACATGCTTTGAGAGGTTGCAGCTTCATGTCTGAGACACAGAAAGGTACCATGAGCTTCATAATTTCAGTAACAGAAAAAACAATGTGGACTTCTGTGCTGGCTGAAGAAAACAATGAACGCTTGGGATCCTTTGCACAGGGAATACATTTATCATAATAATACTGAATGAGCAGATAGGAAAATGATTTTTCCTTCTGTATCAGATGTGTGATGCGATATATTTACAAAGTGACAAAAGAGTCTGAGATGCATAAAGTTCATAGTGGAAAGATAAAAGAACAGGTAAAAGAAGATTCTTGTGGGTGATTTCAGCAATCAGTTTTACTCTAATGCGCAAGCTGGTAAAGGACGTTAAATAGACTTTAATATATTATTAATTTAATATGTTATTATTAATTCAATATATTATTAGAATTTCTAATTATAAAAAACACCATACAAATGAATTCCTTGAACTAATAATCACTAGTCAGAAGGAAATATATCTGATAGAACTTGAAGGTAAATAATCAGCATTTTTATCAGCCTTGAGGAGAAACATAAAAACAAAGCTGAAAACATCATTAAAAACGTAGAATCTGTAGCCCCATCTATTGGCAGAGCTGAGAATGTTTCTTACTAATATGCAATAATTGCACATAGCTAAGATAAAAGAAAATAAGAGAGAAATTTGATGTTTGGGCCCTGGTGAATGACTAACCACACTGGTACTATTCACCCCTTACCATCTTATTGGAGGGTTCACTGGGAGTTGAGATTCTGCAAGTGGAGAGAAGAAACAAATGATACTGGTATTAAATGCAGAATAAACACTCTTGCACAGAGCACAAGGAAGTTAAACCACACAGTCATAACACCTTTTCCTTATCTATTCTTCTAGTAGGGAACACAGAAGAAAGAACAAGAATCAGGAGCCATCAGAGAAGTTGTAGTGATTTGGAAAGGGAGTGAAGTTAATATGAGTGTAGAGCATAGCAGCAGTAGCATATATTTGCAGCCTTCTCTGTTCCACCTAAGTAGAAGAAGTTTCTCTGTCCTGGCAGGATAAGAGAAAGATACTGATTTAAAATAAATCAGAATTTAAAATTGGTCACTGGAATTTGTAAAACACTAGAAAATGGGCATGGAGTAAGATTCTGCTTATGTGGCATTCTGTCTTTTTTCCGTGTTCTATTTTTGAGTTTATGCATGATCCTGGGCTTCCTATTAAGCATCTCTCAAGTCATGTGACCTTTTGAGGTCTGTTCAGCACCTCGTAGAATCAACCCCGGTACACCAAAATCTCTTGGGAGGTGTTGGCATTCCAACACAGATTGTTCACTGAGATGAGAATGCTTTAGTGACATTGAGAAAGTGGCCTGCAGCTTGTGACCTGCCGCCATGCCTACTTCTTCATTTGAATTTGATGTATAAATATGATGGAAAACAAAACCAAACAAAGAAATAAAACAAAACCCAAAAGTAAACTAAAAAACTCCTGAAACCCCAAACAAGACAGGCTTTTTCTTCTCAGGGAATGTCAGCTGAGAGGTGAGACACATGTGTGCAAGTCTCTGGTCCAATGAATATTTAAGTACCATATACAAAGTGGAATAGTGTCCAGAATAGAACAATGTTAACAAAATAGACTGAGTAATTCATTCCAAAATACCACCTAGTATGATGATTACAGCCTTTTTTTTTTTTTTAAATGGACATAGATATGGGGTAAAGACAGGTCTCCTGTACACTGAGCCATAGGCAAAGTAGCTCACCTTCTCCTTGAATATTTTTCTGAATAATGCCTAAACCTGGCCTGTCATTCCCCTTTCCTTTTTACTTTGTTTTTCTGGTTTTGCATTTGTTAAAATGTTCTAACCAGAAATAAAGTATTTTATTCAGAATAATTGAAAATTTCACTTGCATCAAGGAGGAGTTCTTAAAACAATTTTTTCTGCAAGAGAAATGGAGACAGGTTCATGAGATTTTGAACGGAAAGAAACTCCACCCCCCAAATTTTCAGTTCAGCCCTGATCATTCTGAGAAGTCGTTCAAAGAAGCTTTCTCAAAATCATCTGAGTCATTAACACCATCTGCATAGGATGGTCTACATGAAAAAGGAGTCTGGATGGGGACTTTAACCTGCCTATGGGGAAAGATGCAGCAAGAGCGTTCACAGAACTGACGAGTCTTCCAGTCAGAAAAGCCATTTGTAAAATACATTGTGAACAGCAGCTACTTCTGATTCTCTTACCTATTACATTACCATCACAAATGGTAACGTCACCCTACATCCTTTCACCTTGTTGCTGCTAAAAAGTACAGCACCCATGCATTTAGTTTGACCTTTCATCTCCTCCTTACTTGAACCAGGGCTGCATAAAAATGAAAAGACAAAGGCTTGATTAGGTTCCCAACTTGTTCATGTATTGTAATGACATTTACAATTACCATAATATAGTTTCTTCTTTTGAGAAAATCTAACATTTTTAAATAGGAAAATCAAACTGACTAGAGCAACGAGGAGAAAAAAAAATGAAATAGAGCTGAAAAGGAAGTGTACAGTAAAATATCATGACCTGAGGGCAAAATCTATTCAGAATCATAATTTCATTATAAAAAATGAGAAGGAGAAAATCTAATGGCAATAAGAGTAGACTGAATGTGTGAACTTGCTTACTCACAATTAAGAAAATATCAGAATTTGCATGAAGTTAGTAACCAAACACCCATGTACACAATGATTACTAATTTCAAGATTTATCACATAGAATTTGATTATTACACAAGTTCTCAAGAGAATAACAACTGAAGATACATACAAAAAAAAATCATGTGCACACAGTGATTTCAGTGGGTAAAGAACCACATCATGAATAGAAACATTAAACTTAAAGAAAAATACCTTGAACATAGTATACATGCATTGACATAACTTTGTGAAGTTCAGCAAGGCCAAGTTCGAGGCCCTACACCCGGATCAGGGCAATCCCAAGCACAAATACAGGCTGAGCAGAGAATAGATCGAGAGCAGTGCTGAGGAGAAGGACCTGGGATTGCTGATTGATGAGAAGCTTAACATGAGCTGGCAATGCGTGATCACAGCCCAAAGGGCCAACCATATCCCAGGATGCATTAAAAGAAGTGTGGCCAGCAGGTCAAGGGAGGTGATTCTGACCCTCTGCTGTACTCTGGTGAGATCCCACCTAGAGTAATACATCCAGCTCTGGAGCCCCTAACATAGGAAAGACACAGACCTGTTGGACCGCGTCCAGAGGAGGGCCAGGAAGCTGATCCGAGGCCTGGAGCACCTCTGCTGTGAAGACAGGCTGAGCGAGTTGGTGTTGTTCAGCCTGGTGAAGAGAAGGCTTCGGGAAGACCCTATTGTGGCCCTCCAGTACTTAAACCAGGCCTACAGTAAAGCTGGGGAGGGACTTTTTACAAGGGCATGTAGTGATAGGACGACGGGGAATGGCTTTAAACTGGAAGAGGGTAGATTTAGATTTAGATTTTAGGAAGAAATTTTTCACTCTGAAGGTGGTAAGGCACTGGCACAGGTTGCCCAGAGAAGCTGTGGAAGCTCCATCCCTGGAGATGTTCAAGGACAGGTTGGATGGGGCTTTGAGCAACCTGGTCTAGTGGGAGGTGTCCCTGCCCATGGCAGAGGGGTTGGAACTCGATGATCTTCAAGGTCCCTTCCAACCTAAACCATTCTATGGTTCTATAATTCTATTACATGCACTGACAAAAACTGACAGAATAAGCCTTATTCTTTAACATATTTAAAGAATTATTTTTTAAAATATAATTTACCATAGTTTGCAGAACAATCAAATCTCCTTTTTTTTCCTTATGTTTAACCAAAGAAAACCACAAGTCTTTAGCCATTTTCTGGAGATAAACTAAAGATCAAGTATAAAAGGATAAATGCATGAATATGTAGCAAGTCAGATATCAATAACTCCAATCACTGTCATTTTTCTCTTTGTTGGAATTAGAAGTCTTGTTGTACTTAGTTTACCTGTGTTGAAAAAATGGAGTGGATATGGGTTAGAAGAGTGGAGTTTGTATGGCTCTGGCCCTAGAACAACTTTCCTCAGTAAGAACTATTACTTGTATCTGACTTTTTTTTTAGCCTCAGAAAAAATATTCCCATTTCTAAGCCTTTTTTTTTTTTTTNTTTTTTTTTTTTTTTTTTCCAGATTTCTTTTAGAATTACATCTAACCAGCAGATTTGGAGTTCATTATTTCCCAGCAGAATGTTATGTTTTCCATCTGGGTATATTCAAGAGGACTAGATTTTTCTCTACAAATACTGTGTTGTGTTTTCAGATATCTTGTTCATCTTTGCACCAGAATCCCATTTATGGGTTGTAAGAGATGTATTAAATTCAATGTGATATTTCAGTCACCAGCAGTTAGATTCATTTGTCTATCTGAACATTTGTCTATCTGATTCATTTGTCTATCTGTAAACCTTGTTTACAGTACAGATGTCTACAGCTGAGCAGATTCCTCCAGGCTAGCTATAATCTTCCTCTGTCATTAATGTAAACTGAAGAGAGCTTGTAGGGCAATATGCATCTCACCATAAGGCAGAAGAGTTATTGCTTAAAATGGCTATTTCTCTGTATTTACTATTGGTAACTTTTAAGGTGAATAGCTCAGAATTACTTTAGGTACTTAAAGTCAGGCAGTTTTTTGATAAACAGTCTTTAATTTTGACTTTTGCAAAATAGCAGATCTGTCCAGGTCTGGTTTTGGTTTGTATTTTCTTTTATGACAGTGAGGTGTTTTATACCACATCTTTTGAACAATTAATTCAGCAGATTTCTAAATGGAGACTCAATTTTTACTTATTTAATTTTCTTACATTGCAGATTTGTGTGGATTTGTGATTGGGTAAATTTATTGTCTTGATTTTCTTCTACCATTTTCAGTATGGCCAATTTGTGTTCCAGAGTCAAGTGCATTGCCTTTGTGCTCTCTCAACACAGAATTCTCAAAATCTTCCTTTTTCAGCTTTGAGATTCAACTCTGATACCACATTAAAGATTCGCAAGCACTGTACAACTACATTTCTGGCTCACAAGTTTCAAACTGTTAGAAAACCTTGTTTGTTTTTTTGTGTTTGTTTGGGGGTTTTGTGTTTTTTTTTTTTTTTTTTTAATGTGAAACTAACAGCTCCTGAAAGCCGTAAAGTTTTTGTACAAGTGTAGCAGAGTCTTTCTTCCTGTATTATAAAACTTTTCAAATTTCTTTATTTTGGCTGCCAGGTAGCCTGCTTTTCTTCAGTCATCTAGAAGACATGAATAATATCTTCAGCTGCTGACCTAGAGGTCTTCAAAACAATGACTCCTTTCAGAAAGCATGAGAAAGACTGAAGAGGCATCTTTTGCCTGGGCAGTCTGGTCAGCCTGGTTGTTCCAATGTCTTTTTATTTTAAAGAAAGGTATATCTCACTGTTCAAGACAGAATAAACAGGTATGTGTAGTCTAATGTAATGTGTAATGTAAATTGTAATCCTTACATGTTAAGTACTCTTTGCTTTATTCTGAGTCCCTAGATCTCATATACCCATGTCTTTCAAAGTTCTTTCTGTTTCATTTTCTGTTTCAATCATCTTTCCTTATTAATATTATTAAATATATCCATTTAGGATATTCTAACTTCATTTCCCCATCTTTTTAGACAGAGAACTACTTATAGATTAGTCCTTATTGATGTTTCAAGCACTGTGAAACAATAAGAGTCTTCCTTGCAAAAGTTACACACTGTATAAAAATGTCCTTTTTAGGCTACATTATTAGAGCTAGAGAGTCATTTACCATGCCCTGCACTTAAATTTGGAAACCAGCCTTAGATGGCAATATGACAAAAAACTAATACTACTGTCATTTTTAACTCTTTTCAGAAACAGTAAAAAAAAAATCTGGTTTAAATGTTCTCCATTGTATATAATACTCCAGTCAATCTAGTTGCACTTGGGAAAAAAACCCAAATGTATTTGTTCCAATGAGAAATGAGCAGAGATTCAAAATAAAAGAACAAACATAGGTATGCAAAATTTGCTGATTTTGGTACCTCTTAATTAGCTGGAAAATCCTCTAGAAAAATATTTAATATTGTTATTATCAATCAAACTAAGATGTACAACCTCAGTAAATAACAATGTAAGATGAAACTTTCTCAGGAAGTGAAGCTTCTGTTTAGGAAACTGTTTCTTGAACATTCTAATTAGCAAATAACTAATTTCAGGTTAGATAAATTTTATTTTAGATATTCATCACTTTACCACTTAAGACATCTGAATTTTTAACTGAAATTCTGGAAGAGGCAGTTCCATTAAAACAGGATATTTTATTTTCTTTTTTCTTTCTCATTACTTATTCTTTCTTCAATTTGAAGTTCCCCTCTCTTATTGATTAAAGCTGTATCAAAGTCTGGTGAAAAAGAATAATTTGGATACCTTTATGTCCACCCTAAAAAGTTACAGCTAATGAGTAATAGTTTATATTGACAAAAAAAAAAAAAAGAGTGTGTAGAAGAGGCAGGCATCCCACCAACTCTTTGACATGTGAGTTACTGATCTCCTGGAACATGGAAACAAAACAAGGCATGAGATCAAAAGAATTTCAAATTTGCATGTTATTTTGTGGTCCAGCTCTTAAGAAGATATCTTAACAAGATTCCAGACTGTGTATTCCCTGCTCCCCTGAAATATGCATTTTTATAAACCATCCGAATGTAGCAAAATATAAGCCTAAATAATAAGACTGTATTATGAGCTGAAGTTCTTTTTGAGCACTAAGAATTATTTCTTACTACTTTTTCACACTGTATTTTTTTTGTTTGTTTGTTTATTAAAGAATAAATTAAATAACCATTCTTTAGAAATTCTGATGAAGGCTTTTACTATGAATCATGCTTGACCATGACCAGGAATAAAATGTTTATGCATGTCTGGAGAAATCATCCAGTATTTCATGATATAGTGTTCATTTATTTTGTTCTATAAAACTTTTTAAACCATTTTATCCAGTAATTTCCAAATGCATTAATTCATTATACTCTCAAATTGCATTATTTCATGGCTGGTAAGTGCTGTTTATTAGCTATTGCTTGCATATGTCTAAATTGCACACTTATTCCCTGTCAGGGACATAGCAGTTTGTAGCAATAGAATGTTTAAGTAAAGGGAGAACTCCCAAGGGAAAAGCATAGTCACTGAATTAAACCACTTCGCAGAAAGAACTGCTTCACCCTCTTGTTTCAAGAAGCTGACTGATATTATTATCTCTCTAGGTCGTCATTTCAAAAGATGTAGTTGCAAAGCTAATGAGCTAGAATCCCAGAGACAAATTAGATTGAGGTAGGCTTTCTTTACGCTTTCAAAGTTTATGAATGTGACATAAATGACCTATTCTAGTATAATAAGAAAAAATCTATCATGCAAATGTGACATTACAGTTGCAACAATTTGTGAATGGAATTCTAGTTACAACTTTGAGCTGGGTCCCAAGCCCCTTCTTTGTTCCATCAGCTATCCAAGATATTCATCCTCTCCAAGCAAAACCACTAAATTTAATTCTGAGTCTCACCAAACCCTAGCTAACATGCTGAGCTGGCTGCTCAGGTCTCAGCCTCAGTAATGCACGAATTGCTTTTCCAGGAAGCAGTAACCTTGAAAATCCACCGCCTCCTGTGCACCAACGTTACTAGGACTGCAAAGAAATCCACTTGCAAATACACAAAAAAGAAATTCCCAAATATATGCTTATCAAAGAAGTTTTAAAACACTGCTTCAAGAAAAATAATGCATACATCACAATTTTATTCTTTCCATAGCTTTAACATGCCAAACTTTGTTATTTTAGTCATACAATAGTCACAGATTCTGACTAATACTTACATTTGTAAGCACGAGTCAATTCTAAATTTGGAGTTAATGTCAAAAAAATAAATAAAAAATACCAAAATGTTGAATAAACAATCCAAGGCAGCATCTCTTCTACTTCAGCTTAATGCCATCCCTACAGTCTTGATAAACAGTTGGTAGGCAGATACATTGAATAGTCACAAATTTTTTGTGGATTTTCTGAATGCAAAAAAGGTACTTGACTAGATGACTGACACCAGGAAAACAGAATATGGCCTTTTGTCATTTTTCCTCCTGTGTTCCACAAGTATCTCTGGAATAGCTTTATGTTTCAATAAAGAAGAAGCCCTGGCGAGAGTGGCCAGGTACTCCTCTGTTCAACATCCCAGGTCAGTAAAACCTGTGATTTTTCTTGAATCACAGGTTTCACAGGTTTCTGCTTACTCAATAAAGAATGGCTAATGGGTGCTTTCCTGAGCTCTTTGAGCTCCAGACATAAATGAATACTGGATTCTTAAAATAGCACATTTTGAAATAAATCTCATTCATTGCTTACCAGACTTAAAATAGAATTGCTTCACAGAGTGGCTAGAAGCATCTGCTTCCAGAAAAGATCAAAACTTACATCTAGGAAAAGTAACATAAAAAGATATTTACTTTTATGCATACATTTTTTAGTCTGTTCTTGTATGCCCAATTTTTTTAACTGCATGACTTCACCTGATGCATTGTTTATACACACAGAATTGCTCCCCAGCTCTCGTTCTTGCATCTGCCATAGCTTAGTTTGTATAATCAGTGTCAACATATGCCAACACATTTATAGCAACTAACATTACTGAGAATAAAGGAAGAAACAGACATAACTGTTGGATTATTCATTACTGCTATGTCTACTTTGTGAAGAAGTGCTGTGAAAAAACAGTTGTGCTATTTCAGGCTATGAAAGCAGCATAACCACCTTGCCCAGATTCATATGTCTGCATCTCCATGTGCCACTGTGCTTTTCTGTAGGTACATCTGTTTTGGTTTAACCCCGGCCAGTAACTAAGCACCGCACAGCCACTCGCTCACTCCCCTTCCCTCCCTCCGCTTCCTGCCCCCTCCCTCACTGAGGTGGGGGAAGGAATCAGAAGGGTAAAAGATAAATAAAGTTGAGATAAGGTTGAGATAAAGACAATTTAAGAGGTAAAGCAAAAACCATGGGAGCAAGCAAAGCAAAATAAGGAATGCATTCACTATTTCCCATTGGCAGCCCATCTCCAGCATCTCCAGGACAGTAGGGCTCTATCACACATAATGCTAATTTGGGAAAACAAGCGCCATAACTCCAAGAGAGGTTTGGTTGGTGGGATATTGCCATTGGTGCACCAACATGATAGCAATCAACACCTGCTGTTCTTCAACCCACAGCAAGCCCACAACAGAGGGATCTTCCAAGAGTGTGACAGAACTCAGAGGGTTGTGATCAGTGGCACAGAGTCTAGTTGGAGGTCTGTAACCAGCGGTGTCCCCCAGGGGTCAATACTTGGTCCAATTTTCTTCAATATATACATTAATGACCTAGATGAGGGGACAGAGTGTATCCTCAGCAAGTTCGCCGATGATACCAAACTGGGAGGGGTGGCTGACACTCCAGAGGGCCACACTGCCATCCAGCGTGACCTGGACAGGCTGGAGAGCTGGGCAGAGAAGAACCTAATGAGGTTCAACAAAAGCAAATGCAAGGTCCTGTACCTGGGTAAGAAGAATGCTAAGCACCAGTATAGGTTAGGGGTGGACCTGCTGGGAAGTAGTTCTGAGGAGAAGGATCTGGGGGTCCTGGTAGATAGTAAATTATCCATGACCCAGCAATGTGCCCTTGTCGCCAAAAAGGCCAATGGAACCCTGGGCGGCATAGGGAAGAGTGTGGCCAGTAGGTCGAGAGAGGTCATTCTCCCCCTCTACTCTGCACTGCTGAGGCCACAACTGGAATATTGTGTCCAGTTTTGTGCTCTCCAGTTCAAGAGGGATAGGGAACTGCTGGAGAGAGTCCAGCGTAGGGCAACTAAGATGATTGAGGGATTGGAGCATCTCCCTTATGAGGAAAGGCTGAGAGAGCTGGGACTCTTTAGCCTGGAGAAGAGAAGGCTGAGGGGAGACCTTATTACTGCGTACAAGTATCTAAAGGGTGGGTTGAAGGAGGATGGAGCCAGACTCTTTTCAGTGGTTCCCAATGACAGGACGAGGGGCAATGGGCACAAGCTGGAACATAGGAAATTCCATTCAAATACACGGAAAAACTTCTTTACGGTTAGGGTGACAGAGCACTGGAACAGGCTGCCCAGGGAGGCTGTGGAGTTCCCTTCTCTGGAGATTTTCAAGACCCGCCTGGATGCAGTCCTGAGTAATGTGCTCTAGGCAATCCTGCTTTGGCAGGGGAGTTGGACTAGATGATCTCTAGAGGTCCCTTCCAACTCTGAAAATTCCGTGATTCCATGATTCTGTGAAGAGGTCTGGCAAAGTATATAGCTGTTTAATCTTCTCTCTATTCGTGGTGGCTACACAAAAAACCCATTGATACACTTTTGGGTCCTTGAAGCACCCTCTCCTGAGGTAGTCTGTGCCAAGGATACATGAGGCCTATGGACTGTCCACAACAGGTGCTTTTGCCTCTTGTCTTTTGTTAAGCTCACATCAGCCTCCAACAGAGACAACTATTGGGATCCCCCTGTAACTACAGAAATCCAGATGGGTTCCATGTCCTTATACCCCAGAGGCATTAGGGTACACTGTGCACTGGTGTCTAACAAAACCTTTTACTTCTATGGATCTCATATGCCAGGCCATTGAACCCACACATTTTAGTATACCTGTTAATCCCTTTCCTCCTCCTGGTCAAAAGCAGAGACCCTCTGTTCCTGTTCAGAGCATTTACTGTCTGAACCCTTGCACTGCCAGACCAGAGGTGCCTTCACCAGAATCAAGGGAGGTGATCTCAGTGATTCTTCTTCTGCATCTGGGGGGTGATTAGCTTTTTACATCTCAACAGCAATTAAACAGCCTTCTCAGATGGCCCCTTCTTAGAGCTGTCTTCCCCATCAGTTTGTGTACCTTCCAGCTTAAAGGTGGGCTTTCCATCCCACTTCCTCATGTTCTCTCCCCAGTCATGCAGGAAGAACCAGGGAGTACGATGCAGTGTGTGCCTAGTTCTCCCTTTCCCTCACACTGGGGCACTGTGACTGTCTCCGTGGGAAGCCCCTGGCAACCAAAGTGCTGTCCCAGGGGACAAGGAGGGAGAAAGATTTTCTTCAACATTTCAGAGCCAGGAAAATGTCCTCTCCACAGAGCTGGTGTATCCAAATCTGGGCAATACATTGTTGTCAAGTTTTTTGGAAGCTGATGCTGGTGCATTTGGACTACCTTCCTCTATGTGGCCCATATACACAGGCTGTCACTCACATCTTTGGAGACCTTGTTGTCATCTAGGTCACTGTAGATGACTTTCATCACCTCTAATTCTCCCAGATGCTGGAGGCCTTTCTCAGCAGTAGTCCACTTCCCTTGGTAATTAAAAAGTTCTTTCTTGAATGGGTATCTTGCCTTCATGCTTGACAGGAGCTGCCTCCAGAGACTGCGAATTGTTGCCTCTTTTCTAATTTGTCTGTCAATTCCCTTGTCCCTAGGGAAGGTTCCCAGCTGTTGGGCTTCCTTACATTCTGATTTCTGATTGTTGGTCCCGCTACCCCAGCACTGGAGCAGCCAGAGAACAATTTGCTCACCTGGCTGGCAGCTGTAGCCTTTCTGCATGTCTTGAAGTTCTTTCAAGGTCAGATAGTTTTGTCCTCTTGGGTCATTGCTGAAGGACTGGCTTCCTGATCAGACTCTTCGTTCTCCTCCTCCTTTTCTAATTGATGATATCATCCTCCTCCATGTCCACTTCTTTTTCAGTACTGTGGTGATTACTGTAGCTTGGGTTTGGGTCCCTGTCTCAACTGTCATGTTCTCAGTTGTAGTTTGGCTCCCTGTCTCAATCATGGCATCCTCAGAGGCGGTCTGGGTCCCTGTCTTAACTACCGTGCTCTGATAGTACTGAACTGTGGCTTGATAGAATCATAGAATTGTTATGGCTGGAAAAGACCTTTAAGATCATCAAGTCCAATCTTTGTCTAACTCTACCAGACCCACTTCTAAACCATGTCCCTGAGGACCATGTCTAGACCTAGATGGCTTTTAAATACATCCAAGGATGACAATTCAACCACTTTCCTGGGCAGCCTGTTCCAGTCTTTGATAACCCTTTCAGTGCAGAATTTTTTCCTAATATCTAACCTAAACCTTCCCTGGCGTGACTTGATACCATTTCCTCTTGTCCTACCAGTTGTAATCTGTAAGAAGAGACCAACACCCACCTCTCCACAACCTCCTTTCAGGTAGTTGTAGAGAACAATAAGGTCTCCCTTCAGCCTCCTTTTCTCCAGGCTAAACAACCCCAAGTCCTTCAGCCGCTCCTCGTAAGACTTATTCTCAAGACCTTTCACCAGCTTTGTTGCAATTCTCTGGACCCTCTCCAGCACCTCAATGTCCTTCTAATACTGTGGCACCCAAAACCGAACACAATACTCAAGGTGCGCCCTCACCAGCACTGAGTACAGGGGAACAATCACCTCTCTAGCCCTGCTGGCTACACTATTCCTGATACAGGCCAGGATGCCATTGGCCCTCTTGGCCACCTGGGCACTCTGTTGGCTCATGTTCAGCCAGCTGTCAATCAACACTCTGAGGTCCTTTGCTGCCAGGAGCTTCTCAACCACTCCTCCCCAAGCCTATAGCATGTCACGGGGGTTTTGTGGCCCATGTTGCAGGACTCAGTGCTAGGCCTTTTTGAAGCTCATACTGTTGGCCTCAGCCCATCAATCCAGCCTACTTAGATCTCTCTGAAGAGCCCACCTACCTTCAAGCAGATCAACAATCCCACCTAACTTGGTGTCGTCTGCAAACTTACTGAGAGTGCTCATAGCTCTCAATCCCCTCGTCAAGATCATTAATAAAGATATTAAACAGGATAGGTACAGGCCAAGCCTCAAAACAGTGCTAGTAACTGCTGTTTTATAATGCTATAGGCAAGGGACCTTTCTGTCAATTGGTGCATAAATTCACAAGGGTTGCTTGCCTGTTGAGGTATAAAAACCTAGGCTATGGGAGGTGATAACTGCCCTAAGCACCTACCCACATACTTCCACACATCCTGCCACCCAGGGACCAGCCCCCTCAGGGCATGTTTCAGTATCACCTCTCCCCAAAGCTATCTCCTCTTACACCAGGATGATAACAGATTCCACAAACCTGACAATAAGCTGGCAGTGTTTGTAGTACTAAATAGCTCACATAAGAGTGAACAAAGAACTCAGGAGCTTGCAAAACAAAACCACTCACATGAATCCTGGACAAGAATAGGAAGGTGTATTCTCTCATCTTCTCCACAACACAGCTACCCCAGCACAGTGAGGGCATTGATGCCAGAACATAGCACTTAGCCATTGTTTGTATTTACATGTTTTCTCAGCAAAATAAAGACCTGAGCAGTGCAGCAAATGCACTCCATGACCCACACAGAAGCCTGCCAATTAATAACTACTCTAGCTATAGCACACTCAATTCAAAACTGTCATTGTCCCTAGCCTCACATTGGCTGCCAAAAAAAGACTGTGGTGGGTTGACCTTGGCAGGACACCAGGCACCCAACTTGCCACTCTGTCATTCCCCCTCCTCAGCAGGATGGGGGGGTGGGAAATAAGGTGAAAAAAACTTGGGTCAAAATAAGTGCAGCTTAACAAAGAATCATAGAATCATAGAATCATAGAATGGTTTAGGTTGGAAAGGACCTTGAAGATCATCAAGTTCCAACCCCCCTGCCATAGGCAGGGACACGTCCCACTAGAACAGGTTGCCCAAGGCCACGTCCAGCCTGGCCTTGAACGCCTCCAGGGATGGGGCCTGGAGACCCCATAGTCCGTGCATGGAAGCAAAGCAAAGCAACAAGATTTATTCTCTACTTCCCATCTGCAGGTAATGTCCAGCCACTTCCTGGGAAGTAAGACTCCAATATCTATAGCGGTTGCTTCAGAAAACAATTTCCTTACTAACAAATGCCCCCCTCCCCTCTTTTCTCTTAGTTTTTGTTTCTGAGCTTGACACCATATGGTGTGGAATATCCCTTTGGTCAGCTTGGGTCAGCTGTCCTGGCAACATCCCTTCCCAAACTCTTGCCCACCCCAAGCCTACCAGCCTTTGGGGAGTTGGAGAGGCATAATTGATGCTGTGCAAGCACTGTTCAGCAGTTGCCAAAGCATTGGTGTGTTTTCAACACCTTTTTCACTACAAATGCAAAGCACAGCACTATAAGGGCTGCTATAGGGAAACTTAACTCCATTCCAGGCAGAACCAATACACTTTTAAAAAATAGGGCTCCTATGAATTGACAATTTTTCAGATTAGTTCTACAAGCTTATCTGCTTATAGATCCTGTCTTCACATTACCAGTGCTCCAGACCCGAGCACATCAGTGCTTATCGCTTCAGTTATTAATGTCTTTCCTGTGTTGGAGGAGTAAAACTGGACGTAGTATCTAGAAGTGGTTAATTTCTTCCCATTGGATTGTTTCACTAGCTTTTCCAAATGCAGTGTCTTTTTCAACAGCTGTTATATCTATTTTCAAAAGTCATTATGATAAATAGTTTGAAGAACAGGTCCTTTCAATTCTATTGCTATGTATCTAGTTATGGGCCAGAATATTTTCAACTTTATTATTTTTTGTCTACCCAAGTGTGCCAACTGTTCAACCATGCCAAATACATAAATGATTCACCAGTCTTCAGGATAAAAGTTGGCTGTCCTGGTCAGCTTGCACCTTTTGAATAGTAATATAGCAATTATTTTCACCTAGACTTCATGGATTTCCTCAGTATTCCGAGATTAGGGAAAGTTAATCATAGACTTTGTCAGCCATCTCTTTCAGAAGCCATTTATTCAGGTTTTCTGTTTGTAGGCAATGCTTAACTTCCTTCTTATTTAATAAAAATCTCCAAATTACCTTTTAATCCTCACAGTAATATGTTTAATTACAAATACAGGACATAAAAGCTTATTGAATAGTTTTAAAATTTTTCTTTTCAATTTTATCATTGTATTTGGTTTGCATGGCCAGGTTTTGGTAGTGGGAGGGTTACAGAGATGGCTCCTGTGAGAAGATGCCAGAAGCTTCCCCTGTGTCAGATAGATCCAGAGCCAGCCAGCTCCAGCATGGACCCACCACTGGCCAAAGCTGAGCCCATCAGCAACAGTGGTAGCACCTCTAGGATAACATATTTCAGAAGGGGAAAAATGCACAATTGCAGCTGGAGAGAGGAGCGAGAATAAGAGAAACAACTCCACAGACACCAAGGTCAGTGAAGGAAGAGAGGAGGTGCTCCAGGTGCCAGAGCAGAGGATCCTCTGCAGCCAGTGGTGAAGACCATGGTGAGGCAGGCTGTCTCCCTACAGCCCATGGGGGTCCACGATGGAGCAGATATCCACCTGCAGCCTGTGGAGGACCCCACACTGGACCAGGCTGATGCACAAAGGAGTCTGTGACTCCATGGTCAGGCTCCTGGCAGGACCTGTGGCCCCATAGAGGGAGGAGCCCATGCTGGAGCAGGTTTGCTGGCACGACTTATGACCCCACGGGGGACCCAGGCTGGAGTAGTTCGTGAGGAACTGTAGCCCATGGGAAGGACCTACATTGAAGAAGTTCCTGGAAGACTGTCTCCAGTGCAAGCTGAAACAGGGAAAGAGCATAAGGAGGAAGGAGAAGCAGAGACAACATGTGATGACCTGACCACAACCGGCTGTGCTGCCTTGGGGGGAGGAGGCAGAGAATTCAGGAGTGAAGTTGAGCCCAGGATGAGGGAAGGGTGTGGGACGGTGTTTTAAGATTTGGTTATTTCTCATTAACCTACTCTGATTTTATTGGTAATAAAATAAACTGATTTTCCCAAGTCAAGTCTGATTTGCCATTGCCAGTAACTGCTAAGTGATCTATCTGTCCTTATCTTGACCCTCAAGCGTTTTGTTATATTTTCTCTCCCCTGTCCTACTGAAGAGCGGAGTAACAAAGCAGCTTTGGTGGGCAGCTGGTGTCCAGCCAGGGTCAACCCTCCACAGTCATCTTTACCAAAACCACATGTATGCCAGTGGTATGATTAATTTTTTACCACAATATAAATTAAAATAGCTGTAATAGCAACACAGCAGCAACTGCAACTTCAGCCAACTAACAGTTGTATCCTGTATCTTTACATCAGCTTATGGAATTTCTCAACAGTATGACTTTTACAACATCATTATATATTTCACTTTTTTTTTTTCAGTTAGTTACATGTACTTTTTCTGACTTCAGGAAAATTATTAGTGAACCGGAATGAGGTTTTAGACATATTTCTTCCTTTTTATTCTTTGTTAAATGATGGCAACTGGTTCACAGAAAAAAAATGAAGATTTCCCAGTTGTCATCTGTAATTTTCTGCTTTTCTTTCCCTACTGACAAATCATAATCGTGTTTTAGTGTAATTTTATTAATTCTGTATTTGAATTAATTGTTGTGTAGTATCAAATATGCACTTTTCTTTCTGTATATGTACAGTTTCTCTCATTTTTTGCCCATCTTGAATATAAAGGAATTATGATTCACGTTCTCTAACACCCAACTTTCAGTTTGGCGAATAAGTAATCTTTCTGCATTGTTATAATTGTTAATATACTATTGCATACAGTAAGTTTTTGTTAGATATAACCTAGAAACTTTTAGCATCTTTAATAATGATCTCCTATTGCCTACATGAAATCTACAACTTCTTTCTCTTTTAGCTGAAGTTTCTTTTAACAATAAAGTTCTCTTAAAATGTTAAACAGCAGGTCTGGAGTGAAATATTTAATCAATATTCTAACTGGCAGAACGCTTTGAATGAAGCATTTGACATTGCTGCCACTCACTTCAACACACACATATTCAAGATCCTTTGACGCTAAAGTTATCAACACAGTTAAAAAATAAGAGTTTCTAACATGACTGCCTTACTACTGTCTGCAGTCACCTTTTTCTATCCAAACAGAGATATGAGCAGACTTTCTAATATAGAGGTGAGATTCAATCAACTTTTACATTGTCGATTATACCACCTTTATTCTCAATGATGAGAACACTCAATGCCTCTTGCTAACTTACTGAGACTCCAAGCACTGGAAAGAAACAAGAAAGTAGGTTCTTCTCTTAAACTTTCTTACCACATTAGCTTGATGGGTTTGCAACACCCTAAGCATGTGCAGCATTTAACACGTGCACTTATGTGTGTGTATATATACGCTTCTATGTACACATACATACACACACACATCTGCATAAAATATGTGTTGTTGATTTAACTCCCTCTTTAATGTTAAGTCCCTTCGTCCTTCCACTTGTGAGAATGCCTATTCTCATACCATAATGAATTCCAATGCTTTATAAAACCAAATTCTTAGTGTGACTCAAGCTGTGCCATCAATCCTTTCCCATATTTACCACTTTCTTCTTTTTGCGGGCAAAAATAGCTGTGATAAAATCATCTAGAGTTGTGACTTCTTCTATGACCTTCTAAATAAAATTTTTGAAATGTCCTATAATGTGTGTATATAATGGTGTATACTGTGACCAAGCAGATTTCTCAAGTAGCTCAAGAAAGTTTGATGTTCTTACTCTAGGGAGACAAATACATCATTATTTTTGTGAATGTACTTTGCCAAATTCTCTAGATGTTTTTTTCTGATTACATAGTTACTACTGACATTTAGTTATCTCATTAGCATGGCTGAAGAAAAGAAATAAGCCACAAAACAGTTTACAATTAATATCACCCATATTTATTTTTGGCATTAATACCTACACCTAGATAAAAGGAATATAACCACTGAAACTACAATTATCATTTCCCCAAAGTATATGCTTTGTATTTATTTTAATAATGGAGGAAAAGGAAAGGCTTCAGGTGGATCCTGATCTGTCAGTTCAAAATCTTGTCAATTCAAAATACTATTTGAGGGAGAGAGATAGGAACTACTCTTCACTTCTTAGTGACTTTCAATAATATCAAGTCAGTAGTAGCAGTAGTAATAATTGTAGTAATAATAGTAGAACCAAGTCAGAATTACCTTGTATTACAGATTGGAAGAGAGTGTCACTCTTATTCCTACAGTAGTTGATTATGGCAAGAATGGCACTGAGCAAAATCACACAGGTCTGCTTTTTCCTCCCTTTTGGACTCAAAATCATTCCACAAAGAGAAAAGGAAAAAAAAACAACCAACAACCAAACTAAAAAACAAACCCAAACAAAAACCTCAAAACAAAACAAACCTTACACACACACCCCAAACAAATAACCCCCCAAAACAACAACCAAACAAAAAAAGACCCCAACCTTTATTATTTTAAAGTATGAAGTAGTTCAGGAGCATGGATTTTTCCAGATAAATGCAACAAGTGCGTGCTGAAGTAGTCTGTAGCAGTGAATTTTCACAGAAGGTAGTAGGTAGATCAACTGAGGAGGATTTGGGATAGGTGCTAGCAGCGTTATAAGGTTTTTGAGAAAGAGGCTGCTGAAAGTCAATAGTGTTACAGGGCTGAAACTAATACTTCAGCTTTGTCACTTCTTACTTCTTACTTTATTACTTACTCACTGGTTATAAATCTAAAGCCTGACAAAATCAACTGTTAATCAAATGGTTAAAACAAATGCTAGTTCAATTTACTCCTGATCTAGACTTAGCAGATCCTTCATCTTAATACATTGTTTCAAAATTTCATTGACTACTGTATCATTCTTTTAACAAAGGCCATGCACCATAAAATCCCTATTTCCATTATGACTTGTCTTGCACAGTCCAATCACAGCCCAGGTTAAATAATAACAATAATAATAATAACAACAACAACCACCACCACCACCAGAACAGTAACAATAACATAGAACTGGGAGGTAAAAAATGAGAAAGTTTCTTGACAAGATAAATTTGACACAGTTATAGACAACTTCCCTCCATTTCAACCATTAAGTTGAAGCATATTTCAATGTGAAATACAACCGAATGGTTGTTATTTCAACCTAGTGGTTGAAATGCTCTGTTAGTGTATTCTAGACAGCACACTTGCCCTGTTAAGGTGAACTGATTTCTCTTAATACAAAAGCAGCAATACAAACAGAAAATAATAGAAAACCATAAAATACATTGGTGACCTTGTTCTGTCAAAAAAATCATGAAAAAATAAATGAATGTAATAAAATATTACATTTGCTTCCAAACATAATTATGGAATAATTGTGAAATTCATGATGCTTATGTCAACACCTGCACCTGTTTATTCTGATAAACACTAATTAGCTATAGAGGAAATCTCCTTTTTAATAAGCAGCATTACATACTTTTTGTGAAAGCATTGTTATCTTTTTCCATTTATTTCTTCTTTTATAAGTATATGAGATATGAATAATAGTTAGATTACCCACTGTTGAAGCAGGCATTATTTCCATGAGGACACATCCTATTAAACATGTCCTATGTTTAATGCATATTCATTTCCTTCCTGCAATATGCGGTATTCGTAACTTGAATAGAAAATTTCGGTTTCATCTTCAAGTGTTGAAGGATTTCTCTTTAGACTTTCCTTTGCTCTTCTTCATAAATGTAAATGCCTAAGGGACACTGCAAAGCATCATTTTATGGCTGGAGGAAAGAATAGATCCTCCTGCTATTTATTCAGATTCAGAGCTGAACTGAAATATAAGAGACAGTGGTTTTGAGCCTACTATCAAGTATTGTTTTACTTGAATGGTAAGTTAAATTCTATGGTGGGTTAACAAGACATTTACCTAACGTTGTCATTGCTTGAGACTTTGACTCAATCCCACTCTTGAAAATTACTCTTTGAAAAAAACTCTGGATAATTATTTTCAGTTAGGTAAAAGAAACAAAATCATCAGAAAGTTAAGAAGAGAGGGTTGGTGAAAAGTTACCCTTTTTACATGTACTGTGGATTCTAGACAATGCAGTCTGATACTTCTTATAAACACTTTGATTTCTGAAAAAAAAACAAAACCCAATCACAAAACAAATGGAAACTCTCTGCAAACTCTAAATCACATTTTGCCATTATTACCCACAATAAGCAGTATTTCATCTTATAAGGATTCTCATTTGAACTGAATGTCAGAGGTAAGCGACTCAGAAACCCTCTAGTGACTTAGCCCTCATTACTCCCTCCCCACATTCAGCTCCTTATCAGACAGACTGTTGCTATTTATAGTGAGAAAGGTGGGGGGCTCTTCAGCTTGACTAATAGGTCTTTATATCTGTTCTTTTTTAAAACTAGTTAATAGATGAAGTGGCCAAAAATAAACCTTATAATAAAGTAGTATATGGTAGATCTGGGGGTTTAGGATGAATCACGTTGATTTATGGAATGAATTTTTTTTTCAACTACTTCATAATATCAAGTGACAAAATTACATCCTCAATTTTCTGGTCCTTCTCTTCACCATTTTTCACATTTTCACAAAGAAGAAATGAAAGGTGTTTTGCAATATTTCACAAGCAGCACATTCCTGTTTGAAGGTGGTGATTTTTGAGATTGCACTTCGTAATGATTATAGTTACGCTGTTGTCTGTTGCATGTCTGAAAATGAATTACAACAGAGTGTATGCTGGGATCCTCCTGTGGTCCCTCTGAGAAGCTCACAAGATCCAGGTGCTTGATTCCTGCTTTGGTTGCCTGTCGTTGTCTTGATTAAGTGTGTTCAAAATTACTTTTCTGAATAGAAGTCTGATGACAATGGCATTTTTAAAGCAGATTACACTGAAATTAACAGAAGATATTGAATCAGACAGTGTATAAGGAAAGGAAGATGATTTGGAGGATGCACTTGAGATTCACCTGCAAGAGAACAAGCAACAGGCACAAAGATCCCAGGCTCTTAACACAATGGCGTGTTACCGAAGACTTGAG
Source organism: Anarhynchus alexandrinus (assembly GCA_008711295.1). Taxonomy (NCBI): domain Eukaryota; kingdom Metazoa; phylum Chordata; class Aves; order Charadriiformes; family Charadriidae; genus Anarhynchus; species Anarhynchus alexandrinus. The sequence continues at coordinate 4,587,588 of VUYV01000030.1, forward strand.
CTTGCCACTGACTGCAGTCTGTATTTACTGACTACGCTAGCAGTTACCATTTCTCATTATACCCTTGCACGATTGTCAAATAGAATGTGTCTCTTTTAAGAGTCTTCCTCTTATAAGTTCAGACTGACAACTAGACAACTTCAGATGACAACTAGACAGAGAAAACTTCAGAAGTTACAGGAAGAACCTAAGACACCCATGTTGTGGTTGTTTTTTGGAATGCTGAAAGATAAAGAAAAGTAAAAATGCATTTAATTTCAGGGAATTTGTCATACATTGAACTTCATTATTGACTTCAGTTATTTATAATAATAAACAACTATAATCTCCTTATTATTTCGCAGGTATTTTTTCTTCTATGGTCCTCTAACTTCACCAGAATGATGTAATTACCTTTAAATTGCAGAGTTTTGATCAATGATAACTTCATTGTACCCACAAAAATATTGGAACCAAATCTTGAAGAAAATAAAACAGAATGAAATGTTCTGAAAGTTCTTTTTCTTAAATGCTTGTTTCAGATCTTTTGCATTCTTTAAGCAGTGGACTTACTGAAAATCGTCCTGAGAGGGTTGTAAAATGTAACAGCAATTTTACAGAAGACATTTATGAAGAGGAATTTATCTCAGGTTGGAAAAGTAGCAGAACTGGAAAAAACAAAAAACAAGCAAACAAAAAAACCCAGAATGTTTTTTCACTAGCAAAACTGCAAAGTTTTAAGAAGTTGTTAAAGTAGAGGAAAGTCCCTTCACAGTTAAAAATATTTAAAAAACACTTGGCTGCTTAAAACTGATCAAAGGAAAGCATCTTCAAGCATTTCTCACGTCAAATTCATGCCTGCCTAGAATTTATTAATAATAAAAAGAATTTCTAGGCCACAGAGATTTATTTCTCCTGATCACCCATAATATAAAAAATCTTTAAGGATTTTTGCTATTTAAATTAAAAATACTGAAATCATACCAACTGAGAAAAAATGCCTGTGAATGAAAATACTGACTCCTACATTAATTTTAATATTTAGAGACCACACAACAGGTAACAAGATTTTGAAAAGAAATCTTTGATCAGCTTACAGCAATTTATTCTGAAGCTCTGCTGTACAAAGTAGCTGAATCATTGCTTTTTGGTATGTCACTCCACAGACTAGAAAGAAATCAATAGTCTTCTTAACACCACTAAAAAATTCAGGCTACCATGTAGAAAGCTGTCACGTAATTAAATCTTGATACTCACAAACAGAAGAGAATACTAAGCAAAATTAACAAAGAGAGGTTTAATATCAAAAATAAAACCCAAAATTTTGAAGAGCTCTAATTAACAAATGAAGACAAAAGGAAAATGGCAAGACAATGCAAAACTTTTCAAATAGATCAATGAGCCTTGAAGATATTTTATTAGTTCATATTTGAAGATTAATTATGTCATTGTTAGGCTATTTGTTCACAGTCCATAGTCAGATCTAATAATAGACCACTTGGGCTAGAGGAGAAGTTTTTACCTAATAATATCATTCTATCTCATCGTAATAAGCAAAAAGTGAGAAAAAACAGAATTAAAAAAAAATAAATCAATCAACCTCTGTATCATCTAAGTCTCTTCTAAATTTTTATTTGCTGATTAGGGAAGAAATAATTTGGAATGATCAGCAAAATAGAAACCCATCTTTTTACTTTTTCAACATATTAATAGATGTTTACCTACAATGCTTTACAAACAAATAAAAGATTTTCTGAAAAACTATTTCCAGTTTCCTCCAGAAAACCACAACTGCTGAAGATCCTGAAAATTAACTGAATTGAAAGTGTGTCAATTAGGAGAGCAACTTGTGAAAACATTTATTTTGGAGCTAGGAGAACATGCTACTGTCAATGAAAGGAAGTAAAGAGAACACCAGGATGTGGTCTCCACCACTGAAGCGAACACTCACAACCAAAACAGGTGTTACAGAAAGTAAGTTTATCATGGTTATGAGATTAATTACACAAGCTATACAAATGTTTCAGAGAAACAACTGAAATATCAGATGAAGATTTAAAAAGTTAAATGGAAAAAAAAAATTAAAAAGCCAAAACATTTCAAGAAAGAAATTAAATGATGAAATCAGGAAACAGAGGTTCTGGAAATGGTGAAGTATTTATATAAACTGTTCTTTAGCCCAAATTGTCTACTACTTGTCTTTTTTATGCCAGTTAAGGTAAAATGCAAATATAGCTCACACTGTCCCAAAGGCTTTCCCATCTCTCTGAACTAAAATTGGGGTACCTGAAATACCCCAAAGTTCTCCAGGCTTGGAGAGATAAGAGAGGATGAGTTACACCGCAGAGGAATTTAAGACTTGTCTGAGGACACAAAGCAGTCAGCTCAACAAAGTATGTTTCTGTGAAGAAGTAAAAGAAAAAGAACTTTTACCCATGAAGTTATGCCAGACACGCCACAGGAAGCAATGGAAGAAATCTTAATGGAATATGGTCTAAGCGTGACCAGAAACAACAGTTCGTTTTCACTGCATGTAGTAGTGAAGATGCAGCTTAGAAGAGCTCAATTAATTAGAAGATACATCTTTTCATCTTAAGATTTTCTCATGAACCATCGTGAAGGAGAACAGAGGATTAGTATTGTTTCTGCAAAAAAATAGAATGGAAAAAATTATGCTACACATCTTGAGTATCGTTCTCCTCACTTCAAAAACCGTATAGAAAAACAAGAAAAGGTTCAGAGGACAACAAAGGTGATTAGATTAGTTGAGCAACTTCTATATGAAAAGCTTTAAACAGCCTAAGTCACTTCTAACGAAAAAAAAAAGGCAACTGAGGGGAATATGTCTGGCACAAAGGTAATAGGGAATGATTGTTCTCTGATTCTTCTGATACAAGATAGAAGAGCATTGCATTAAGCTAACAGATAAAAGGTTGAAAACAAATAAAGTAAGCCAAACAATACATAGTTCAGCTGTAAAAGTCTTTGCTACAGAAGACCATGGGGTTAAAATCTTGCATGGCTTCAAAAATCCCTTTAGATTCTAGTAAAATAAAGTCAAAAAGTTCAAGGACTTCAAAAAGTTCTTGCGTCAAAAATCACTGGAGACTGAGTGGTAATTAGCACTGGCCTCCCTTCCAACCCTCTTTGTGACTGATGAAGTTTGGCTGCATTACTTCCCTTTTTTGCTCATGATTCCAGAATCTGACATTTAAAAAAAAATAATTGTCCTGTTTCAGACCATTTTGTGAGCTGTTGTTTACAAAACCTGTATCTGTGATTTAACTAACTTCAATGGACCTATAATATTTTATTCTAGCTGCCATTTTAGTCATGAATGTCATATGCTGTATAACTTAGCTTTCATTACCAATCACTTTTGATAAATCCTAAAAAGTTTTACTAGTGAGTCAAAATTAAGTTTCAAACTGTCCTCCAGTTTCATGCTACTTTGTTAATGACATCAGTATTTTATTTTTGTTTATATTGCACAGGTAGATTTCACCGGTCACAGGACCAATCTCCTATCTGGAAAATCTAATCTGCTAAATTTCCAAGTTTACTAGCTTGTTTTTTGTGATGTTTCAAAATGAGGACAGTGCCAGATTTCTGCAAGCTTCTGAAGTCACCTGGTTATTCCACCTTCCTATGTCAGTGTTGAAGAAAAAACATGAAACCAGCATTATGTTCTCACTTTATGTTCACCAAAGAAGCCCTTAATAATTGACAGATTCCAACACCAACCGATGTTTTTCATCATTCATTACGATCACTGTGGCTGGGGAGCAGCCTTGCTGAAAGGGGTCCTAGTGGACAAGTTGTACATGAGTCAGCAGTGTGTCGCTGCAGCAACAAAGGAAAACTGGATCCCAGGCTGCATCCACAGGGACATTACTAGCAGAGGTAGAGATGTGATCATCCCACTCTACTCAGCACTTATTAGGCCACACCTGGAGTACTGTGTCCAGTTCTGGTCCCCAGAGTTCAACAAAGATGCAGACAGACTGTTGAGCATCCAAAGGAGGGCCCTGAAGATGAACAAAGGGCTGCAGAACCCATCGTATGAGGAATGACTGAAGCAGTTACACCTCTTCTTCCTGGAGAAGAGGCAGCTCAGGGGAACCTCATCACAGTGTTCCAGTACTTAAAGGGCAGCTACAAAAAGAATGGAGGCTCTTTCTTCAGAAGGAGCCATATGGAGAGGACAAGGGGCAATGGGTACCAGTTCCACTGGGATTGGTTTCACCTTGACAGAAGAAAGGATTTTTTTACAGTGAGAACAATTATTCATTGGAACAACCTCCCCAGGGACATGGCAAAGTCCTCATTGCTGGAGATTTTCAAGATGTGATTAGACAGGGTAGTAGATAATCTCATGAAGGCTCCCTTTCCCACTAAAGGCTGGATTAGAAGATCTTTTAAGGTCACTTCCCACCTGGGATGTTCTGTGATTCTATGAACTAATATTAGAAAATACTTTATTAAGACCTGAATTAATTGTCATTAACTTTTTTCTTTTTTGAATTGAAAAGGAGTTGAAAACACGTGTACCCATTACACAATGGGTAATTGTTTTGTGCTTTATGTTACAAATTTCTGTGTAAACTCTCAAAAATTATTGCTAACATTACACCAAATTTGGGAATAACAGAGTATAAAAATTAATAAGAATTCAAAAGTAAAAGCAAACTCAAAGGGACCTAATGTACTTAACAAGCAATTAGTATAAGCATTAATCCTGCAATGTGCTAAGCAAATCAAGACTGTAGAAAGAAAAAAATTTCTAATGTTGTGAATATCCTTTTCAAAATAAATGATTATGTATTCTGCAAGTCACGTTTTGCTTATTACATAACATAAGTACTTCACTGTCCAATGATACCTGCAGAGGAAGACAAACAATTCTATCAAAATATTACATAGTTGCAATTTTTAAACATGCTAATTAGAAGTGAATTGCAACCAGTCTAAGTCAAAATGTCTCCATTGTTTTGAGGAATTAAAAAATGAGCTTCCAAACTTGACTGAACTCCAATTTCCTAATCAGTAGGCCTGCTTCAGGGTTGTATCTAATTTTAAACATGACAGTGAGCAGTTCAAGCTTGACATGGATATAACAAGTTTCCCTGTTTTCTGTGAAGGTTAGGCATAAGGTCAGTGCAAACATCAATTCTAAGGTGAGAGACAAGTTCCAAGCATCCATATTATTCTTCTTTTTGTGTATGTGTGTATTTCTGGTCTTGCAGTTTTGATTAGAAGGAGGAACTATTTAATAAGAATAGGGCCTGTAATAAGATGGTATCTGAAATCTTGACTGTACTCCAAATTTATCTGTCACCTACTAAAACTATGTAAAAAACTGTTGAATGCTCATGTCTAAGAGAAAAAATGTTATTTATCTTCATAATGTCTGTCATCTACTAAGGAAAAATAAGTAAATGCATGTAAAAAGAGAGTTAATTTCTCTCTAAACTATAGATTATGTTTTTATGTAGCATACCTTCATGTATGACCTATTTTGTGGTCCATGCTTTGTACCTTAATAAATAGAGCTATTCCTGGAAAGAGAAAGAACTCAGGAATTGATAAGACATATTAACTGTTTTAATAAAATATAAGAAACAATTTAGGAAGGTTTCAGTATTCTTACTAATAACATGGCCAGTGTTTAATTTCTATAAAATTTCTTTTGTTGCATTGTTGACCTTATCCTTACTATCCCATTGCCTGAGCCCACGTGGAATTTGAAACCTAACAGGAATAATTTTCTTTGAACTTTACATTGTTTTACTTTTGTTTTGCTCTCACTTTCATATTTCTCCCCTCATTTTATCTACCCATTCATGATCTCCCATTTTCTCTGTCTCAACTTTCTATGACTTTCTATTCATGTCATACTAACATGATTTCTGGGTTTCTTCTAGATGTTTCCAGGAACCAGGAAAGAGTTTCCCACCTCCCAGAGAAACCTTATCTACTTCTTGAATGAGTAAAGGGATTTTCCTCTATAGTCAGAATAATAGAAATCGATAATTTTCCTTCCCTGTCTTTTTTGAACTGCATATATGCAAATATATAATACAGAGAACTCCTTCCTGATGTAAAAAATACTGTGTTTCTCAGAATGGTGGTAATACGGGTGTGTATAAGGATAATGATTACTGGGAAGCATACAACTTTTAGAGTAGGTTAAAATCCTCAAATATCTTCTGCATGAAACCACTTGACAGGAATTATAAACAAATTCACCTTCAAAAAATTGCAAAGCAAAAATTGCTAAACCATGCTACTCTAGTTAGCATAAAAATTTGGGGGGTTTAATAATAGGTAGTTTCACTAAATGATAATAGTTTTTACTATCCATAGATCTTTTTTTATAAGAAGAAGCAAGAATAAGAAAAAATTGTCATCTCAAAATACTTCTGATTTTAATTTTATGCTTTTATTTACATCACTGATATAAAATATTATATCTGTAATATGCCATTACATATTTATGATATATAACAATATATATGAATTCCTTTAATTACCTGAATGAATAGCTTTTTCACATTGCTTAGTTTCAGGATTAGTTTCAGATCTTTATGAAGATATTATATTCTAACCTAGAAAAATACATGAGGTTTATCCCAGGCAAATTTCATAGTGCATTCATTACCAATTAAGCAGCAGTTGTGGAGTTCTAGATAATCATGTCTCCTTTTTTGTTGCACTTGTGCTTTTGCAGGGTTCACACTCAGACAAAGGTGGTTCAATAACTCTTCTTTACCAGTTTTTTTCATTGATATGCAGAATCCGCACAGACAAAGGTTATTCAGAAGTTGTAATGCATCAGGCAGAGTTCGCTGTATTCTGTGAGAATGTTTCAATCAACTTCATTGGGTTTTGGATCAAGTTTTATTTACTTGTCATGGTGATACAGCCATCTGCATCTACTTCATGTCAAAAGAACTCTGAAAATTAATTTTGACCAGTACTAACTACTCTTTGATCAGTGTGGCACAGTACACTAGCAGCTAGAGGGTGAAAGAGGTTTCTGTTTCACATAAAACTAGTGAACTACAAGTTACCCCTGCCAAATTTAAGCTAATAAACCACCTTATTTCTACAGCCAGATTGTTAGCTTTGTGAAGCATGATGCTACCGGGAAATACATAAGTAAATAAATAAATTAATAAAGGCAGAAAGTCAAAGACAGGATTTATTTTATTGTTTTGATGAGATAGAAGATTATGCTTCTAAGATTTTTTTTGAGAAAACTAATGAAATAAAAATTGGCAACCTGTGTTGCCCCTTGCTGCTTTGCATCAGTCATGTCAAAATGCAATGAGACCTTGTCTAATATGGATTTTGTCACCTTTTCTAAAATGCCAGCACTATTTGCTGTGTGTTGTGGTAATTTGCCTAGGAGCTCTTGTCCCTTCCATCAGCCATTTCTATATTTGCCAATGTGCATTTATGTTTTCACTTTTTTATGGAAAAAGATGCTTGCCACTGATGCAAGCTGACCAAAGATGTCAGATTGCATGGGGCAGCTGCATTTTCACACAGCAGTTTTGTGAGCTTTTAAACTGCAAAATTGCTCTTCATAATTCCTTTTTATATAATACAAACTCAAAGCAGAATAAGCTGCGGGAAACAATGTCTTCAGGCAGACAAGATATTATAATGTTTATTAGTGCAAATCTCCTGAGATATCATGTTACATTCTAATGGTGGTGCAAATTAAGCTAGTCTCATCATCATTTTTTACAGATGAGATAAAATAAGTTAACAGCTACATCCGTGTTCTAACTGCCCTCCTTGCTTCCTTTTCATTTTCCTTGAATCCCAAATACACGTTGACATCTGAGTATTTGTGTCTCACACTTCTGTTTGGTACATCTTTGACAAAAAATGAGAAAAAGCTTAGCTGTTCTCTACAAACAAATGTTCTGAACAGGAAGACCTATGTCAGCGCAAATTTCCAGTCAACAGATTTAACGTTTCAGTGTGGTCTCGTGTATGACCAGAGCATAATGAAATACAATTATTTCACTTCCATTTTTTAGATATGTCCTCTCAAAAAGCTGCAGTCATGAGTTTTCTAGAGCATAATCAGTACTTTACACTCAGCTGTGAAAGTTGTTTCTTTAGCTATCACCACTGCAAGTACACTGCCAGGTCCTTCCTAGGCATCTTGAACACCCAGTAGAGTTTGATAACTGAAGTCCCACTACCCCACATTTGGGATCCACAGATTCTGAAGCTTTTTGGCGAGTTCAATACCCTAAACCAATCTTTGCACTCTTTTTGCTCTGTGTGAACTCCCTAGGGATGTTAAGAGTCCAGGAATTGTTGATCAGCCTGTTGAGCATAGCGTTGTACACAAAAGGGAGAAAATACAAATTAAAAAAAAATCAAATAAGGTAGCTATCAAGAAAAATCTTGAAATGTTGCATTAATTTGTTCTTGAGAAATATTCAGGTTCACACTTGCTTTTTTTCTTGGGAGGAGAAATAGAAAGGTGTTGCTACCTTTCAGTCTTTTTGTTCAGTCATGTCAATGAAATATAGGAAGAGCTTGCTACAGTATTTTCTTGCCGTGTAGTTAATCAGTAAAAATTTTAATTAGTTCCAGCTGCAAATTTCTTACCAAGGAAGGCGGGAAAGACAGCATCGTAGATAACTAGCCATAGGGAGATATTTTGAATACTTAGACACAGCTGATATTCAGTATACAGTATGCTTTGAAATAGTAAATATGAAGAACTTCTACTCTGTGCTGTTTTTATACAATGAATTTCAGAGCAGAACTTGCACTTTAAATAATAAGGTTTGTGTGCATAAATCCGGAATTTCTTTGAAATATGCCTCTAAGGAACCATTGGCCTTTTCCATGTAGCTCTGCATCTGTAAAAGACTAGAGTCAGCCTCAGGGTCTCTCTGAATAAACAGCTTTTATTCAGCCTCCGGGATTGTGGAATGGAATAGGTGTTTTACTGAAAAGCAAACAGCAGTGGCCCACTTCTCTTTACTTCAGTTTGCAAACACTAATTTATTTGAACCGATTGGCATTGGGAGTCTTGATTTCCCCTATGTGGTTCACTTAATATGTTTTTCCGTTAAGCTTCTTATGATGGGAGTATTCGACCTGTTTCCTCCAAGAGGATAAACATGGCCAGATTAATCAGAACACAGATATCACCAGGGCTCCTTACTCACTCAGCAACTGAGACACATGCACAGTTCCGTGACTTAACTCTGAGACCCACACCTTTTTCCCTTCTCTACTCAACCCTTTCCAGACCTATATGTACTGGACTGCCTTGCAATTGCACCCTTTTCCAGTAAGGTACCTCAACCCTAGTGAAATCACATAGTAATAAGAGGAGAATTAACATGATTTTTCCATTGTACTTATTTACTAAAGTTTTCCTATCTACCCTCATTACTGTGAACACTGGCATTAAGCAACAAAAACTGCACCCTATGAAGTTATTTATACTTTTTGTATTTTTACATAAATTAACATTGGAGATTTCATGTGTGCTGTGAACCTAATGAAACTCAGTGATCTGATTTTACTGTGTCTGGTTGGGTGAGTGAACTGTGCTGTGTTAATTTTTATCTTTCTAGATAAAGAGTACTATTGAGAACCGATCAGTTAACAGCATTTTTCTCATTATTATTATAATGTACTTTACAGTCTCACACTGAAACAAGGGGTACTTCTCTCCCTTCAGCAGTCTGAGGAACAGCCCCTTTTTCCTTACCAAAGAGATGAATATCCAGAAAAGGCTGGGCCACATTTCAGGAGATTAAACAAAGACTGAATTAATGTGTTAAATCTATTGAAAATGTTATGTTCTCTTCCCTTATGCAAAAAGCTAAATCACAATAAATGGACTGGAATTGACTAGATTTTCTCTTAGAAAGCTCTACTTTTTAACTGACCCTGAAAATACAAGCAGTTCCTTTCCTTCCTGTCTCCCTAAAACAGAATGTGTAAAAATACATACAGCTGTGTTATATTTTGAGTCAAGTCTTTGCCAATTTGTTTTTATGAGTTTCTGGCTTGTATGAATGGACAAGACGACTAAAGGGCAGAATGCAGGCTGTTTGGCTCTTTAGTAGACTCAATTTATGTCTCATACCGATGACCAGCATATAAAAGTCTCAATTTCTTGAGTTATTTTTGGAAAGAAGAACCTCACACCCAAAGCAATATTGCCAAAATAAGGGATGGCATATATGCATTAGAAATTTCTGCACAATTACTGAGGTTTCATCAGAACTTCCTTTCCTTCTCTCCAAAGCACAATCTTCCAAGTAACCTTCCAGAATTAACTACTCTGGGATAAAAACTTAGTTTCCTAACTCACTATAAAGAGGAAAGCTGACCCATTTAAAGCTTTCACATAATTCTAACCACTTCACAAGAACAAATAAACCAGAAAGCTTTACAGAATAACAACAAGGCCAAGGTTTGAGTTTTCACTTCTACTGCTGATTCAATTGAAGCTTTGTTAGTGCTATGAACGTATGTTCTCAACACTCTTGTTTGTGTTATGCATCTTCTCTGACAAGAGAATTTCAGCCTCTGCAGGTTGAAGATACAGTGCAGGTATCAAGTATAATGAAAAAAATCAGAAGACGCATATGCAGTGGCAAACTGAGCTTTAAATACTACCTTTACGATTAAACCAGCCGCAGTTTTGCATCCACAGAAGATAAACCATGTGGACTTTAGGTACCTTTTCTTGAAGAGGACAACACTTTATTTTACCCAAATGAGGGTTACCTCTTTTTAAGAGAAGAAAAAAAAAAAAANAAAAAAAAAAAAAGAAAAGAAAAGAAGACAAGACAGGGCAAGCATAACTATAATTCTGGAGTTACAAGTGGCTGGCATAAAGCAAAAACTATGTACAATCTGTACAGTCTGCAATGGCTCTGTGTTAGAAGATCCTATATACACAAATTGCCAAGCTAATCTACTTGAAAACGTATTTCTGTATACCAGGCTGTGAAGTAGTTCATTAAAATAAAAAAAGAAAAAGAAAAAGAAAAAAAGGATGAAATAACTGGGAATTTTTAGCCCATCATCTCCTAGGCACTGCCGAGTCAGTGTATAATCTTCACAGTAAGTATACATTACAGCATAAGAAAACTGGAAGATTACAGTGTAATGCATTTGCAGATGCCATGTTTACATCCAGATTTTTTTAAGTCTTACAATATACTTTAATTTAAATATTACAGTGAAACTCAGGCACAACTGAAGATTTGAGAATCTGGGCCTTAGTACATAAAATACTTTTTTCCCCCCTTTTTTTCCTTCTTTCTTTTGGGGACATAGACCTAAAATTAAATCCTCTTCTGCCATACAAGGTCATGAAGGGGGCATCAAATTATGAATTTAATACTGTTGAGCTGTTCATAGATAATAAGATAATGGAACAGACAAAGTGAGCATATGCCCTTGCAATGAGTGCAAACCAAATGTGCAGACGATTCTTCATATGCCGTGCCCAAGACATATGTATGTGTGTGTGAGAGAGAAAGAGGATAGGAAATAGGCCGAAGAAGAGGGCTAGGCTAATCTTTCCCTTCATAACATGAATCATTACCACCAGGTAATTCAATGACTCAGTATTCTCAGTGCTCTATATCTCTATATTCTGAAGAACTATAACAGCATCTTTTTTTTTTTTTTTTTTCCCCAAAATTACCACTTTTCAATGCCAATTTCCTTAGGATAAATGCTTGGGAGACAATTTACCCTGCAGAGCAAATAGTATGGCCAAATATCAAGGTTAGTTTTTCTGCTGCTTTTTTTTTCATTTGCGCTCCAAGATTTGAATTTGTCTTTAACTTGCTGATGCTGCTGTAGCAGATATGGGGGGAAAGAAAAGGAGTTCTTTGCACTATTAGGTGTGTGCTGCTTCAAAAGACATATTAAACCAAGATTCATCTACCTCTGCCTGCTGTTCAGACAATTTGGAGAGTCTGCATCTCTTAACACGCTCAGAAAACAGTCCTAGTTGTCTGATTTCTTCCAGATTTCTGTTGTTTAAAGCTGAAGAAATCTTCTTACAGCAGAGTTAATTTACAGTCATACACACTTTAATCCATTGCTCTCAGGGTGTTTTAATATATCTAAAGAATAAGAGATATAACACAAGCCACTAATGTTCTTGAGATACACAGAATAGCTCTTCTGTGTAAGGCCCATCATCAGAAATATTATTTTATTTAAGTAAGTGTCATCATTTAAAAGCTTTGAATGAGTATCTTCTGACTTGTTCACATACCTTGCACAAAGCAGTCTCCTTTCCCATGTTAGCAGAGAGCTCAGCGTGAGCAAAGGTGAAATTAGTATGAGCATTAACCTTTTTATTTACTTGGACAAAAACATCCCATGTGGTTACATGAACATGAGTATGTGAAAATCAATGTGTTTTTCACAGGTTCAACTTATGAAAATTTTACTCAACTTAGTAATAACTTTTTAGAAGTTAGGAGGCAATACCATGTTCTTAACTGTTATGTCACAGCATGGTAGGCTACATAAGGTGTTTAAGGGGGTTTCTGGATTTGGGGAGGACCTTTTTGGACAGATTGTATGACACTGCAATTATATTGCCATAGATTTCGTGAATGACTCCATTAGACTCTCTCCCAGTAGACTGTCATGAACAGCACGGTTCACATTGCTTGTAGCTCTACTGACATGTGACAGTGCTGAGACTAATGTTAAGTTTGCTTAGATACCATGATGACTTACAGTGATATTCACCCTAAGACAACTGAAAAAACAAGTTTCAGGGGTTACAGTGGTAGCATATGAGGGGGAAAGAGATATTTTTCTAGCACTAACTCTGCTATTCAGGCGTCTTCTTTCTTTTTTTTTTTTCTTTGCCCCATGGTGTGCTTTTGACCTCTTTCTTTCTGGAAGCTGACCCTTCAAACATGTAATTAAAAAAAATAGTATTTTTTTAATTCTCATACAATTGATTCAGCCATGAGAGAAATAGGCTGTGCTTTCTATTTAATTGTTCTGCATTACTGCACAAAACGTTTACTTCCTTCGAACATCTGTGGTGGCAAGAAAAAAATTATAAACAAGGGTAAAGACTAAAGCTGGAATGCTGAGTGTCACAGATTTGATTGAAACAGCTTAATCCCCTTGCAGAGCATTAATGAAGACATTGAATAAACCTTCATGTGGAAAGCTGTTTCAATCAAATCTGTAGAGGATTCTAAACTGAGCATACTTGTATGTATCAAGGAGAACAAAACAAACAAACAAAAAATCCCACAAAAAAAGAGAAAACAAAACAAAAAAAACCCCCAACCAAACCACAAAAAAACAAACAAACAAACAAATGCCTCCAAAACCACCCACAAAGAAATTAGCAGAAAGAACCACAGGCAGAAGGTCAGAGAAGTGTTAGGATATAAAAGGAAAGGCAGCTTTCTGGGCCATCAGAATCAGACTGCTGATACTGAATTGAATTGATACATATAATCTGCTTAATAAATGTTATCTATTAGCTTGCTATACCAGCACACTGTCCCAGGTTGCTCCAGCTTTTTATACATCATATTCTTTTAATCTGAATTCGTATAGCTGGTAGTCAATAAGAGGGACATGGAAAAGGATTCTCTGAAGGTAGTGTTTAGACAGAAAATTAGATACATTTTTGTAGAAACATGAAACCAAAGGGGCTCAATGTAACCATGCATTAATATTCCATACAGTTCTTTTTTTAGTAAGTTGTTGCCACTGTTTAACCTGACATAGTAATGGGAAGAATCTGAATGGGTTGATACATAGAAATTTATTGCGAAATTAAAAGGAGTGAAGAGAAGAGCTACAAGTATAAGAAAAACTCATTTAAAAAAATATTAAAGATACTAATCTCTCAGCATGAAGCAATAGAATGCCAACATGGGTAGAACCAGATAGCTTGGGAACGAACTGAAATATAGTTCAAATATGAACAGCCAGAGCCATAAGAGGTCAGCACACAAAACCCAATGCCTGACTAATTTGGTGGCCTTTTACGAAGGGGTCACAGTGGCGGTGGACAAGGGAAGATTGACTGATGTCATCTACTTGGACTGGTGCAAAGCATTTGACACTGTCCCACACGATATCCTGGTCTCTAAATTGAAGACACATGGATTCAACAAATGGACCACTCGGTGTATAAAGAACTGGCTGGACGGTCACACGCAAAGAGTTGCGGTCAACGGCTCGGTATCCAAGTGGAGACCAGTGACAAGTGGCGTTCCTCAGGGGTCGGTACTGGGACTTGTACTGTTCATTATCTTTCTCAGCGACATGGACAATGGGGTTGAGTGCACCCTCAGCAAGTTTGACGATGATACCAAGCTGTTTGGCAAGGTAGACACGCTGGAGGGGAGCAATGCCATCCAGAGGGACCTGGACAGGCTGGAGAGGTGGGCCCAAGCCAACCTCATGAAGTTCAACAAGGCCAAGTGCAAGGTCTTACATCTGGGTTGGGGCAATCCCAAGCACAAATACAGGCAGGGCGGGGAATGGCTTGAGAACAGCACTGAGGAGAAGGACCTGGGGGTGCTGATTGACGAGAAGCTCAACATGAGCCAGCAACGTGCAATGGCAGCCCAGAAGGCCAACCGCATCCTGGGCTGCATCAAAAGAAGTGTGGCCAGCAGGGCGAGGCAGCTGATTCTGCCCCTCTACTCCACTCTCGTGAGACCCCACCTGGAGTACTGCATCCAGCTCTGGAGCCCCCAACATAGGAAGGACATGGACCTGCTGGAGCGTGTCCAGAGGAGGGACACGAGGATGATCCGAGCATCTCTCCTATGAGGAGAGGCTGAAGGAGTTGGGGCTGTTCAGCCTGGAGAAGAGAAAGCTCCGGGGAGATCTTATCGCGGCCTTCCTGTACCTAAAGGGGGCCTACAGGAGAGCTGGGGAAGGACTTTTTACTAGGGCATGTAGTGATAGGACGAGGGGGAATGGCTTCAAACTGGAAGAGGGCAGGTTTAGATTGAACATTAGGAAGAAGTTTTTCACTTTGAGGGTGGTAAGGCACTGGAACAGGTTGCCCAGAGAGGTTGTTGAGGCCCCATCCCTGGAGGTGTTCAAGGCCAGGCTGGACGTGGCCTTAGGCAACCTGGTCTAGTGGGAGGTGTCCCTGTCTATGGCAGAGGGGTTGGAACTCGATGATCTTCAAGGTCCTTTCCAACTCTAAACCATTCTATGATTCTATGATTCTATGAAATAATACTACTAAGATAATGTTCAAGAGTAAAAATATGAAAAAACTTAAACTGGAAGTGCAGTTTCAACTTAGCTTCTTGAGTACATGTATATGACCTATAAAATACGTTGTAATAGTATTTGTAATTGAGGTTTTTTAATTCTGGTTATCTGAAAATGTTTTGCTTGTTCTCAAACAAATATATTGAACAAATTTAAGTCAATCACAAATACACTTTAGAATTATTGTTGGCTTTGGTTTGGCCAATGAGCTGAAAAGTTCGATATTCACAAAGCTCCAAGAAACATGTTCAATAAATCCACCTACCAAAAGAATTTATTTTACTTTGACACAATGAAGTTTTCTACAGTGGAGAGGGTCTTCATTCCCTATGTGTGTTGAGAACTTATTTTTCCTCTAGAAAAACTGAATACACAGCTGCCTTCAGTATTTTTAACCCCACGAAGAGATTCTTTCTACCTCTGCTTTTTTCACCCACCGGCACAACATCTGTGCAACTCTGTTAAAACGTGCTGCATATTTAAGTGGCTAAGGCAAAACCAGATGTGTTCCCCAAAGTGTTAAAATTGGAGGTATTTCAGCAAGAATAACTTCAGCTTGTATTCCAAGTATTGTTTTTTCAAGCTGCAAAACCCACCAGTTTGGCCAGTCCTGTATTTCTTGAAGATATGAATCTCAAGATATAAAGTGTTTCTTAGAATACATAGAAACTGTGTTCCTAAAAGTAATATGTGAAATTATCTTTCACATGTGTAATTTTAAACAAATAAAGCTTGGTAGATTTCACAGCTTTGGTTACTCTGTAGTATCACTTACTGATGAATAGGGGGATAAAAATTCATGTAGGTGTGTGGTTTCCTAGTTTTTACCTACATGTTATTTTTTAATCAGTTACAGTGCTGGATTGTACTTTCCCTCTCACCACAAAAATGAAGAAAGAGGCAGGCTTCTGAGAAAGACTGTATACCAAAAATCCTAGCAGCTAGGAGATCTGCCAATATCATCCCCTTGAAGTCAGTTCTCCAAAACACCGTGGCAGCGTTTTGTTGGTCCCAGCCCATGGAAAGTGAGACATGAAGAAAGACAAATCTGGCTGTGCCTGCAACCCAGGCAACATGAGGGGACTCCAGACATCTGGCTGGCAACTGGTTGTAGATTACGGTCCCCCAAAAATGTGCCCCCTCACTCTCAGCACCAAGAAAAACCTTTTTTTCCCCATCACAGTAGGGGCTGGCTGTGTGCCTCTCCCCCAGAACTGACAGAACCCCATAGGGATGGGACAGTGGACTGTAGGTTGTGGTACCCAAGCTGACCCATGTCCTGGCAAACAGAAAATTGAGGATGCGCTGCAGCCCACATGGTGTTATCTCAGTGCTGCTTGCTGGCCTGCGCTGTCCACAGCATCACTCACTGAGTGGTTGGCAATCCCTGTAAACCTCTGTCTGGCAGAAACGATTGAAGCCTGGCTTTCAAAGAGGGTCTACTCCTGCATCAAAAGCAAAAAAAGTGTGGTCAGAGTTTTAAAAGAAATTAGACATTATTTGCTGGACAGTATTGGGTGAATATCAGTTAGTTCAATGATGAAACCAAATCTGGAGTCTCAGAAAATTTAGTAATCCATTACTAAGTTCTTACTGCTTTTTTTTTTGAAAGTCTGCTTTGTATCATAACCACAAGTTGTACTATATTTTGCTCTTGGTTTTTGGTTTTTTTTTTCAAAAAGCTTTGCAATACTTCTAACACAAGCTCTTCTATCAGTTCAGCAGCTGTCTTTTTTGAAAATTAATCAGCCTTCGGTTTATTTAATATTAATCTAAACCTGTGTTGTAGCCAGATATTGTGTCAATCTTCAATGAATTTATTCATAATATATGATCAGGTGCATTTTACCATCTCTTCAGACTAAATATTAATGTTTTAAATAATACTGAGATATAAAACTATTGGAAACCTAACATAAGGAAAGCACTGACAAGGATTTGCTGAGACAGGAGTATGTTAAATAAATAAAGAGCAAAGTGTGTGAGAGAAGAATTATGTGTCACAATGCCAGCTGGGAAAGAAAACTAATTCAGTGCTGATATAAGTAAAGGACAAGAACTGATGATATATGCAATGATAAATACAAGAGCACAGCTACTCTTCATCAGAAGAAAGCTGGGGGGTCATGGGAGGAGACCGCCTCTGCTATTCTTCTGATCACACAGTGAGGTGAAATAACCAGCCCAACAAAGAATGTTTCCTTTTCTTTCTTGCTTGCCAAGTTAGTTTTCTGCTCTTTTGGAGAGCTGAACCAAATTATTACGTGATCAGATAAGTGCCAGAGAGAGGGTAAAGCAAGGTGGGCATGTAGGAGAGAAGGAAACAGCTCATGCATCTTTCAGTGGAGAAGAGTTGTTAATTTAGCACGTCATCTTATGAAAACATACCCTCAGGAATTTGCTTGCAAACCCTCTTCAAAGAAGAGCCAGTCTGCTTCTGACATGCCTACACCAAGGAAGGGCATGATTTGCACAAACACTCGTGTGCTTGAATTTTAAAAATTGCAGAATTTTATTTTTTGAAGCTGTTCTCTTTTGATAGTGGTAAAACAGTCTTCTGAAGACAATCTGTGTCAGAAAAAACAGCTACTACACAGTTTTCCATGGGCATTTTTGTCCTTCAAGTGGAATACAGCCATTTGTACATGCTGCCAAAGGATGCTGCAAATACATATACACCACTGTTAATTTTAAAGCCCTTGTAAATATCACCACTTATTTTCAGATTACTATAGTACTTCCTAGGAGCTGGGCAAACTGGTTCAGAATATTTTAGTAACAGGTTCACACATGACACCTGAAGCTATGTGATAGCTGGATGTGTGCACTGGTCTCTGCAGAAGCATCTTCTGCTATCAGCCTTTAGAAACTCCGGAGCTCTTCCTGGACTAGCTTTGCTTACAGCATTCTCAGACAAGTCTTAGCTAGTAAGTCATGCAGTTTGTGTTCACTTTGACTAAAAACCCAATCAAACCCAACAGTGTCCTTGACTGACTGGAGCACAGGTCTGGGCCAGAGAATTCAGAGAGGTTCTGCTGACTGCTGTGAACAGAGGTCAAGTTGATGAATAAAGCCCGATTGCTGCAGGGACAAAGGCAAAACCCTCATTGCTGGAAAAGTGGAAAGGGCGGGTATAAAGCTTGTGGAGCAAGATGAAAGGGAGGGCCAAAAAGGATATTATTTTAGTTACTTTTTCAGGACTTGTTTAGAATATTTTGCAATTTGGTCAATTTGATGAAGGTTTTGAAGCACTGTTTTGGTGTTCCCAGTCAACCTGGGATTGTAAATGTATCACAGAACAAGGATAAACAATTTTTTCTTCTAATTGTAAGTCATTTTTTGTTCAGTGTTATTTTGCAGTAATAGTTGTCATGTGAAATCAGTTCTTCCATTTGAAGGAGACAGTTCTGTGTGTATATCTTAGTTTCCTTCTTGTCAATTTGCAAGTATTGGAATAGAATTTAAGGGAACTCTATTCCCCACTTGATTAGTTAAAATTATGAAACAACCTCTACTGAAATGATAAATATTTCTTACAAGCTTTTGTAGAAGGTAGCCATTTTGAAACAGTTTATAGAAAACAAAAGCTTGTAAATTCTGAAGCTAAACTTTTTTCCTAAGATTTCTAAGCAGACAAAACTTTTTCTTTGCTAATTTCTGTCACAATTTGTAAGCTTGGTACTTTCTTAAGAGTTGCACGATTGCATTTACACCTGTAAATACGGCACAAAATGAGAATTCTAGCCAGAACTAAGAAATGCATGTGTTCATAATAAAAAATGAACATGAAGTTTTCAAATGTAACTATTGAAAAGTGTAGCTGTTTATTTTGGAATGTTGTTCTTCCTTGGTTCAATTTTTTCCCCATGCACCTTGTTCTGCTTGTAATGGTGTCAGGAAATAAAACTGCCATGTGTTACTGAATATCATCTCCTAATAATCCAACAAAACAATCCAATCCCAGATATCTCTCTATCTAAAAGGTAGGATGACCCTTCTGAGAATGTTCCTTCCAGACTCCAGAGTATACACCTTTGAAATGACAGATCTGCTTTTCTGTTTCTCCTTGAGAAAGCAATCCATGACCCTCCTCCAGGACTGTCTTCATTGATGTCTCTGGATTATTTTTACCTGATTTCTAGCTGTTATATCTTGCATTCCCCAGGGATGTAGCATTTTCAAAAGTTTTCCCTGAAAATGGTGTGAATGACAATTGGAATAGTTGCACAGTAACAACCTATTAAAATAAACCTATTAAAATAAAAAGTGTGAGTATTGGCCAAAAGGTATATATTCCTCCAAGAAAAGATTTTAAACAAGTGAGTTTTATATGTAAACTATCTTACCTATACTTTCTGTTTTATTGAATTCTTTATACAAACATGCATTGGTATTTATGCCCTTGACTATTCTGCAAGCCAAGTGACGGACCTCTTGCTGAAGATTCTGTGCTTGATCTTGCAGAATCCCAAACTAGCAAATCCACACAGATCAAAGCAATGCCATGTCAGATCAGATCTAGACGCAGGAAATGCACATTACCTCAAGAATTGCATCTGAACTAATAATCCCCAAGTCTCAACAGGGTTCCAGAACTGTAACATCTCTGTACCATGTCTGGACATAACCTAGATTACACCTGACAGCTCAGTGCTTCTGCTTTATGTTGCCGTGCACTTTCCAGGCTAGGGTTAGGACAGATGAAGTCCATATGCCACACAACCCCCCACTGACATTGTGATGTCAGTTTCCCTAGGCTTCATAAATGTTCCTCCTGTACTCTAGGATAGAGGACTTGTAATGGTCTAACATAGATCCTAGGTTTAAGATTAGAAAAAAAATTGTCCAAGTTTACCTGCCCTGTAACCAAATTGCAATTTACCCGTTTCTGCTCAGTTAAGCTTAATCTCTTTTTTTCCATCCCTTGCCTGTGTACATCCTTTAATGACTAACCAAGTAGCAAATAACCCACCAAAAAGAATATGTGGACAGAAGCAGGCATCGTGTTCATTAAAATAAAACTGATATTCCCCTGCCTGTCATCACCCACATTTACCATTGTCATCATGATGCCTTCCCATTGGTGAAATTAACCCACATTTATGGTAAAAACCCCTCACCTTTTAAGGAACTAGAGGCATTTTTTCAATTTTTCCACCTTTCTCACTGAGTGAAGCTGATGCAGATGTCAGTCATGACAGAAAGACATAAACTACCCACGTAACAGAGTGTGTCGCTCATTTGAAAAATAGCATCATGTTGGCCTCCTAAGGCAACTGTATTCCTTGCGGGTACTGGTACATAGACTTGCCGGTTATGGCTGTACAGGACAGGCAATTCTTAGTGAGCTGAAGCTCAGCTGCATTTTAAGAGCCCAAACTCTCTGTTTTACACTGTAGAGAAATGCACTTATGTATTTATATTGTACTAGTTGTACTGCTGGAAGCGACACTTTGCAATGTACAGTTTTCTTCTGGCACTTCTATTTCATGCTGCACAATTTTATTTTCTCACAGACCACTGAAAGATACAAAGCATTTATTTCAGATGCTGAGTTAGTTCAATAACGTTGATCAAAGGACTTTCAGTTAAACTGAGTTTTGGCAGCAAATTAACTCAGGCTCAAGTTTCCTCCAGAACATTGTTGGCATCTAATTTGATACAAACCAGTTATACTCTGACTTCAACACCTGGGGAACATTTCTGTTATCTGACACAGTTTCCTAGAGCTGCAAAGACTTCAAGATGGCAAAGGGTTCCTATATTGGTATTGCAACATCGTGTTTAAATATCTTCAAATATTTAATTCAGCATAAATATGTGACAAGACAGCATTCATCATTTTCCTTTTTCTCTCCCCCCTTGAAGTTAACTATGTTATCTGTGACCCTGAATCTTGCATTGGTTACTACTTGAAGTCTAGAGGCTGTAAGACCTGTTTGTTTGGTCAGAATTTTTTTTTATGCCTCATACATTGCTGTCACTTATCATGAGAAAAGCTCTTGCAGAATATGGTATATATTATTTTGCTGCACCGCTGCAGCTCAGTTGTAATTCAGAGAACACAGCCCATTTTCTTTGGGATTATGTATCTATCTATCAGATAAATGTAGCCTGCAAGTCCAACATGATTTATAGAAAATTGTGTTTATAATGAATAGTCCTGCTAGAGAAAAATAGATTAAATTGTGCCCTAAGTTACACAAAAACCTATCAGTTTATCTCTGTGGTCCTCAATGCTACTCCAAGTATAATTTAAGATAATTTGGGGCATGATCCTTTGCATAACTCAGTATCTCTGTACTGATCTCAAGTCACTGTTTACAAATGCTTATTACATTAAAATATACTTCAGATAAAGGAAAATTACCATATAAATAACTTCCAGTCCTCATTCTCCTTCCCATTTCCTCCCACCTAGGCTTTTTCTTATAGTATTTTCATACAAGAAATCATATGAAACTTAAATACATTTTATTATTATTTTTATGTGAACTGATTTTATGCAACTTGGCTAAAAGAACAGAAATAAATAATGAAATAGGCTGGTGAGAACATTCTCCCTGAAGAGTGAAGTCAGCCTTCATTCGCATCTGAGCACTGCAGTGCTTTGATATGCAGTTTGAAAGGTGCACAATAGTATGACACCATTTTGGTAATTGTTTGGGTTTTTTTTCTATAGGACAAAAGAGTTTGACTTCCACACCAGGATTTTCTCTGCTTACTGTTAATGTTGAAACTGTACTGACTTCAGTGAATAAAAAAAGGCTAGATACGGTAATTAACTAAAAAATGTGGCATAGGTTAATTTGTATTGACAAAAACATACGGGTATTCTGCCAGCTCAATTTCCTTTGGGATGCACCGTTTGAACCATAGTCACACTGCAAACCTCAAAATTTGGAATGCTAGGAAAAAGGTTGATTCCTAGGTAGAGAAACCAGCAATTAATAGCTTCCAAAGGGTGCCTATCCTTTCTCTCCTTACTCCCACCTCTTTCACTACCTGCCTGGCAAGGTGGCTGCAGCACCCACTGTGTCTCAGCTGTGTCCCAGGACTGAGTTGAGCTATATCTGTGGGCAGTGATGAAAATATCGCATTTTCCTCTCTACAGGCCTTGGAAGCTTCACATCATTGAGCTCTTTGCTTTATGCCAGATTTGGCTGATGGTGGCCAAGAGATCAAAAAGTGAGACAGGCAGGCAGATAACAAAATTTCACAGGCCTTCTTTCCTCAGGGAACTAGGCAGGAAACCAAACAAAGAGCATAAAGTTCAACTAAAATAAAATAACCTGTGGAATCATAGAATCTGTGTGTGAAAGCTGATTCAGTGGAGGCAAAATTTAAAAAATAGATGACAACCCTGAACAATATATGTGTTTTTCTCTCAAGGTTGCAAACAAAAAATAAAAACTATACTTACTTAAACCTACACAGATTAGCATGTCATTTATAAGGCCAGAGTTTTGCTTTTCCGATTTACTGCTAGTTGCTTTTTAATCTATGGTGTTTTAGGAAGAGATTTAACAGATGGTTTGGATTTTGTCTAAGCTGTCATGGCTGGCCGCTACATTGAAAACAACCCAAAACCTGAAATAAACACATCTGGATTAAAAAGATCAAACATTAAGTAAAATAATCTGAACTAATGCCTGTTCTGCTGGTTTGCTGAAAAGCATGAAAATAATGGGAATGAATGTCCTTTGATTACAAACGCAGGACCACTGTGACAACATCTGGAAGCCAAGCTTCTATTCCCTATGCCCTCTCCCTCCCTATGCCATGTCCCCTCCCCTCCTGACATATAGCATATCCTCTAGCACAATAAGAGAGCTATTCAGAGCCTAATTTTATTGATTTACAGGCATTATGCTTGGTCCTAAAGCAAGACAGATACAACAGCATTGCTTTTGCTTCATTCCTGCTCAACATTAAATTTCAGAATGAAATGTTTTAGGTTGTATTAAGATGTAGAATAGTGTCAAAAGCAATATTCTTCATGGAAATACACCTACTAACAGATAAGAATGGGAAAAAAATATTTTTCTAGCTCTTAATATTATTTTAAAACCCATGGTACCATTATGAGGTTCATTTGCTCTTTTAACAGAACCAAAAAGCTACCAACATTTAGGTTCAGTCTCCTTGTAAGGGGATGAAGTGATACTTTGCCCTGCCCTGAGCACACCAGAACATTAGGGGGAATTGAATTTAGGTGCAGTGTTACAACTTCTTGCCATAAGGAATAGTGGCATTCTACAGACACTCGAACTTCAGGATGAACATTACTCCAGGAGACATAGTGACCACACAGAATCCAAAGAAACAAAACTGTTTGGGCTGAAAATATACTGTGATCAGTGTTCATTAGCCAAAAGGCTGAAAAGCTGCGGTACTATTATACATTGCCATCTAAACCACTGCATGTTGACTTTCAAAATAAATGGCATAACCACTAGCAGAGCTAAAATTGGGGTGCAGCAGTTCCTAGCTCCCAAGAATAATAGTTGATGTTATATCTGGGTAAACCTCTACTTTAACAACTGCAGAATTAGAAGTCAACAAGAACATTTTCCAAAACATACTCATAACCTGACAGAAGTGGTGTGTGTTAGGATGAATCATTCATCCTTTTAACAAGTCTGATAGCTATAATATAGTGCACCAGGTGATTTATTTCTTTAAGCATTTGGTCAATAACCTCTTCTGAAGCTTCTGTGCTCTAGGAGAAAAGAAGCATTTTAAATACATTCATTTTGGTGGAATAGACCATTACATAAAGAACACAACAAAATGGATGTGCTGAAGATTTATTTTTAAATAAGAAAGACAAAGTTCATGTACTAAAAATATGGTAGTGGTGAGCTGCAAAGGCTTTTTTTGAAAGTTCATATCCCAAAAGGGAGGCTACTTGATGGACACTCCTTTTCCTATTTGCATCTTCATAAAGGCTAAGAAATTTTTAACGTGGAAAGGAATATTAAGCACGTATTCTATGTTGCCTAAGCTATCATAAAATGCAGTTCAGCAGCTGAAATCCAGGAAGCATGCCAGCATCTTATAATGAGATAACACTGCACAAACCACCAGAAAACACTCTATGGATAACTTCTTTGAGATGATATTTCAGAAAGAGTACACTGTCTGAAAACACGGGCTGATTTTCATGCTCTCACACCACAGCAACTGTCTCTGCCCCTTATTACAGTGGTAATACAAAGTATTTTGGCTGCAGACTGAGATGACAGATTTTATTATAGCTCCATTGTACACTTACTGCAAAGTTACCAATACATTACGCTTTCATTTTTTTTCTCTGTAGAGGGATATGATTTTGCAATTCTATTAATAATCTGTTAGAGAAATTAAGGGCTCAAAGCCAAAGAAAAGATAACCATTGTTATCACACCAAAAGATTTACGTAAGAACATAATGGGCTTTTAACATGAAATATACACTTTTTAACAGAAAGATGATGATGTCCTAGGTTAGTGAAGTGGTGCATTTAAGAAATACCTTGCAACTGCACACAATATAATTTCAGTATTAATGGCACTGTCAGACTGGTTAAAAACACTTTGCTAAAAGAAAAAGAAAAAAAAAGAAAAACACCCTTTAAACAATCTGTATGCATTTGACTGAGACAAGAGGTGCATGAGGCTTATAGAGCTCTTTGCTAATAGCTGCCTGTGGCTTACAGGTAGTCAGTACAGATTCTTGTTTGAAGTAGTCTTTTCTTACCTACTTTATTCAGATAGGTGTAAGGTGTTTTGGAATCCACTGTCATCAAAGTATCACTTTCAGGTCAATGAAGCCATTTTGATTACAGCCTTTTTGCTTCCTATAGCCAGCAAGAAAAATGCCTATCTGGGATTTATGCTGTTGAGAATTGTTGAAAGCATTTGTAACAATTTGGCGAAATAGAACATGCATGTCCTTGACCATCAAGATGGTATATTATTTGGGGCCCTAGTGGAGTGACTCCTACTTCCAAGTCTCCCAATGACTGTGGAAATGTCACTGATACAAAAGAGCAAGTGTTCTTTTGTCTCACGTTCAATCTAAATATGGTTTTCTAGCTGTGCATCACTGCCAGGATACGTTAGTTTTTAAAAAAAAAAAGGCAAAAACAGGCGGTGACTTTGAGACTTTCAGAGTCAAAAACAGATTCACAAGATAGCCAGCATTCATTCAAGTAGACAGACAGACAAGAATGCATTTGTACATAGGCTGTAAATAGAATTCTCAACCTGACTTACATGCCCAAATGTATAGTAGGTATGCTACGTGCTGTAACTCTGCAGCTAGTATGTAGTTATCTTGATGAAGCTGAGCAAAATGTATTCTTGATTAAAAGCTTTTCACTTGACAAAGTTCAGCAATAACCCAGGGCTCAAATTTTATTACTTTTTACCCAAAAGGACCTGGAAAAATAAATGGCTTTTCCCTACAAGGAACTGATTAAATAGAATCAAAGGGAACATAGGAAAAGAATTATTTTCTTGGCAGGTAATTTGTACGTATGCAAAAATTCCAAATTCTCACAATAAAATGAATTTGGAAAATAACTAGTAGCAACAGTTACCTACTTTATGCTTGTCAAGACCTACACCAGAGAAATACCTTGGTATTTTAATCCACATTCCAATATGACTTAATAAAATTAATCTTGATAAAATTAGTCTCCATATATTTTCACATAACATGAAGTTACTTTGATGGTAAACTGACAACAATATCTGGAACAGTGAGAATTTGTTCATCAAGGGCCTGATGTTCAACAAACCAGAGTACTAATTCTGTCAAAATTAAACCGTTACCTGTAAACCCAAATGCATGTGGTTTCCTGAAGGTGATAAATATATAGCGGGACGTGCTGCTTAGGGGTCTGTATTGCTGGAAGGCTTTTGTGTGCATTTGGAACAGCTGAAGTCAAAGTACTTTTACAGCTGTGATAAACCATTAAGCACTTTTTAAAGAATAAAGTAAAGAAACATTCAATGGTATAAATACAACAGAGCTAAAGCCAGAAGTGTTTTTCTTCAATGCAGTATTTCCTTATCCCCTTTTTATAACGAGGTACCTGAGAGTCAGTGTTTCTCTTTTTTAAGCTTCTATAATTGAGACAGATAGAGTCAGTACTTCCTGAATAGTTATCTCCTGTGTTGCAGGATGATTTAAAATGCTGCTTGTTTTTTTGCAGGTTAAGCAAGTAATAGTGATCTGTGCAAGTGTCTTACAAAATCAGTGATACTGATTGCTATTCCTCTGATACCCATCTCTCTCATTTGGCATGTAAAAATACATCTTTAGAGTTATATTACAAGAATAATAAAACAGAAGAATAATAAAATCTGGCATGTAGCTGTCATTGAAGGAAAGCTGAATATGAGAAAGCAATTAGTACTGATTTATTTCCAAACAATAATGGCGCAGTGATCTTCATAAATAAAATTCAGTATATTCTGCCTTCAGTATATCTGTAGCCCTACTGAGTTGAAACCAGCAGTCCAGTTCCTGTATGGTACACGCATTGTGAAATCAGATGTGTATATTTAGGCCCAATATTAAATTAAACTAAGCAACAATATTAAGTTAGAAAAAGAACCCAAGCCTGTAAACAAACATTGGGGTATCACAGAGCTTTTCAGTAAGACATAAATGTTATAGTGTCATCAGGGTTTTTTCTGGTGGAACTGAGATTCAAGAAAAGTTCTGTTTGTGCAAACAGGCTTGCCTTCCCCTCCTGCCTCTTCATTAGCATTCTAAATGAAATTTATTAATTTAATTACTTTTCCCACTTTGCCATGCATCAGTGTTGCCAAAGGCAGTCTTCCTATTCTGTTCCTGGATGCTGTTACTGCTCTTCCATTTAGTTTCTTCTACATATACACCTGTGTGCGTGGAGCCAAAGCTTTTATATCCAGTGTATTTGAAGCCATGAACATTTTCTCATTTGGCTTCATTTTAGACTTATTTTTTCTTTTGGACCTGCCCTTATGTAGGCTGTTAGCAAACAGACCCATTCAATAAGGTTATCCCAAACTAAAATAAAACTCACACTTTATTCAGCAAATGCTTGGTGATGGTACTGAGCCTTCATAAATATCACTTACAGTACTTCTTTCAAGAAGGGAATTTGAACCAAGGGAAGCGGGGATGTAGCAGTTATTTGCCTCTATTATTTGAGACTCCCATATTCTGGACAGTCAGCCCATTCTACTGACAGGTGGTTATAATAAGGTATGTATGATACACATGCTTTACAAGTAGATCTG
Organism: Anarhynchus alexandrinus; assembly: GCA_008711295.1. Taxonomy (NCBI): domain Eukaryota; kingdom Metazoa; phylum Chordata; class Aves; order Charadriiformes; family Charadriidae; genus Anarhynchus; species Anarhynchus alexandrinus. Next base: position 4,615,145 of record VUYV01000030.1, read on the forward strand.
TCTTCATCAGGAGACCAGACTGCCGTGATATAAATAAGGACCACGTTTCAAAAATGTAGCCAAAATTTACTGCACTAGACACATACAAAGGACTGTTTAGCATAAAAGTCTTCCTTCTGAGAGCAGGTGTCACTGGGTAGGAAATTCTGTGTAATCTCTTTATCTTTCAAAAAATTTAATTTTGTACAAAGTGAAGCTGTCTCAAAGATCTCTTAAGAAATAAACAACTCCCTGTTGCCTGGTCACTTTTCTCAGAAGAAAAGGAAAAAAAGTTTGATCCATGTTTTCTACATCCTGTACATAGCCATAGGAGCTGTGTATTTTCTTTGCAAGAAATATTCTCTGTTCAGTTCTCATGAGAAAGGGGTCTTCAAGAAAGTGTCTCTATTTTCAGGAAAATGTTTGGGCATTGGCAAGACACTCCTTACACCAATATATTGTAGGGGTCATTGCAGGGCCCACTCTTGGCAAATAATCTGGATAACACCACCTCATCTGTTAAAAAAAAAAAATGTGGGCATAAAAAGTGCGTACATGGATTGAATACACAACACTGAGCATGTTAAATGACAGAATAACCATCAGCTGAATTAAGCAGTAAGGAAGGAATTAGAGACTTTAGACATGAAGAAAGAATCAACCTGAAAAGAATATAAAAGAGGCAAGAAGATACCTAACCACAGGGAGAGACCTTCGAGTGGAAAGAGCAGCAATCAAAACTCCATGTGTATACATATGTACAAGGAGTTCATATCCTGTCACCCCTATATAAGGCATGCCCCTGAGTGGAGTATTTCTGTTAGACTGAGTAGCAGGGATGTACCTGTAGCGATACCAATATTGTACAAGGCAGATACTCCAAAGGATCATTCCTTACAAAGAATAAGATGAAAACTAGTGCACTTGCAGTGGACTTAAACCAGATGTTTTGCAATTACTTCTCAGAAGCTCCAAAGGAACTTTTCGTTAGGGAAGACACATATCAATGACAGTTTTAATGAAGGATCTAAGAAACAGTGCTGGTACTTTGAGACTCAGCTGCCAATATTCTCCTGGGTTTTTTGAAGGCTCAGGGGAGACCTTTGGTCATAGTTTAGAAACTAGGACTGTGAGAGTATGTTGGGGAAAAAAAGGGGATCTTCTAAGATGCTCTAGTCTAATTCAGCAGACACTATTCTTTCTGTTGGATCCTAAGGCACCCAGTAAAATAGGGGCCTGTTACAAAAGCTATTCACTAGTATATAATAGCACAGACTTCCAAGCAGCAGAACACTGATCGGGACGGGGAGGGGGTCAGAAATTGAGTAAAGGTCAGTCAAGCAAATAAGTTTTCAGTCCCTGGGCTTGCTTTAAAGGATTTTACAGTACTTACATGACACTAGCATTTTGCCATTTACAGTGGACGTAAAATTTTCTTTATGTGTTCAAAAAATAAATATTCATATTTATTTAATTTGACACTTACAGTGTTTTAGCAGCGCTTTAGCAGTGCTAAAATATGTTTCTTTCTGAGTGATTTGCATATGTCACACAAACCACATTCCTCCAAAAACCATTCTTACCAAAGAAATAAATATCATGAATTCCAAGGAGTAAATGTCCAGGGATTCAGTGCTTCAGTTATAGTGAGATTCTCAATTCTAACTGATATTGAGCATATTCTGTCTTCAGATGGTCATGATTTATATACAAGCACTCTCTGAGAAGTACTTATTTCTGGAACTGCAGTCTCATAAAGGCTTAGTAAACACCCTTAGCATGATTTCTAGATTGGATATTGTAAATGGATGAAAAAAATTCTTTATATAGCCTAAAGGAAAATCATCCTAAATTTTTTACTGTGTAAAATTACTGATTCATTAATGTTGCCTGAGGAATACTCCTTACTGCAGTATGTATTATGTCTAATACTTGATTCCAATACTTGTTGTCATTCCATTCTTCAGTAGGATATTAAATAAAATGAATCGCCCTTGGCAGGATGACAATGAAGATAAATGTCAAAACTGCTTCATCCAAAACTAGAAAAAAAGCATCTAAACATGCAAGCTCTGTGCCTGCAATCTTTGTGGCTCTAAATAATATATTATCTAAAAATTTCAAATATTAGAATTGTATTTCTGTGCAGCTTCTACTCCAGCACAAAATATGTTCGTATGAATATGTATCTATATAAAAAGATTAAATACCTGGGTAACAAAAACTGGCATGATGCCATCTTGGTGGACAGCTCTTGATGGGGATGTAGATGATTCAAAATGGGTGAGCAAGTAAAGCTTATTTTGGTTTAAAAAGAAAACTAAATAAAAAAAATCAATAAAAGCAAAAAAGAACCAGAGATCTGATTAATACCAAAACAAAAATTTATATTTATTTTATACCAAAACAAGAATTTATGTGGGTAAAGCTGGCCACTCACATTAGCTGGTCCAAGTGTTCTTTGTACCTGAGAACTTAAGATTTCAGCAAAATAAAATACTTTCAATGTATTTGTACCAGGGAACGAAAGAAGATTTCAGGTATCAGAATAAATGGTAGTTTAAAAAAAAAATCATAATATTTAAATCCCTAATAGGTAAAATTTTAATAATAATAATAATAATAATAATAATAATAATAATAATAATAATAATAGACATTCCTCTGGTAAACTCATTTTTTCATGAAGAAAAAATAGTACATGAACACACAGCAGGAAAACAGCAGGTGATGTCTATAGTCTTTATCCTTCTACATCTATGTAATAAGCACACCTTTATCAAAGACATGAGTCCAGAGGGCACAAGAACAGAATGTATTACCTCTGCAGTTTATGCATTTGAAACTCCCTATGTTCTTTATGTTTCTGCCTGGAGCCCCAATCTTTCTATCCTTAGAGACATCATTAAATTGCATTTCCCATTTTAATCAAAATTAAAATATCATCCCTCAAGGATTATACTGATGCCCATTTCATACTAATGGGACTCTGAAAAGATTTTAAGGCATCTTTTTGCTTAGAAATGTTCACATATAAATTACATATTCTGAGTAAATACATCTGCCCGTGTCTCTGCTTTGTCAATATGATCCCCCCAGAAGAAAAATATACTAGTTGCCAGGGTAGATTCTGGAAAGACCTATTAAATATTAATGCAGGCCAGTATTGATGATAAGCTAGTAATATTTGTTGGAATCTAATGAATATGAGAAGCTATGAAATTGTTACCTTCTATTTATCTGGGTAAAGTAAAGTTTTTCTTTTTAGCGTCAGTGTGGTTTCTGACTGTGGTAAATATGACAAGGCCATAACAGTCATTTCTTTCTATCAATATGACTTTAAAAAGTTCTGGTAAAAGCCAGTTTATCTGTTTCCTTTATTGTTTATGCTCTGTGAACCTGGCCATAAATGGCTAAATTAATTTTAAACATGATCATTAATCATTGGTCAAAACTTATTTCGGTGATCTTCTTGAATAAAGAAGGATTCATCTTATGTAGCTTCAGTTAACTTAAGGTTAAGTGTCTAACCTAAATCATCTTTGTGCCAGTGGAAGGATATATATTCAGAAGATGATTCCAATTTTCACATAATACATCTCAAATAATGAGAACGAAACATTATTTTTTCTCAGCCCTTTTCTCACACACATCTCACTGAGATCCTCCCAGGAACCAATGATCCCGGTTTTTCTTTAATTCAGGAGCTAACCTACAAGTAGCCAAACAGACATTAATTACTCAATTTGCTGCTGAGTAGGATAAAACAATAGTGGTGAGAAGAGAAGGTCTTATTTTCATTTAAGTAAATCCTTTTGCATTATGCTGTCCACAGAAATTAGAATTAAAGTGAGAACAAATTGTCTTTATACCTGTGGCAGGACATACTTACTTTCAGCCTGCTAGGTATCCAGATTAAGTGGAAGTCATAACCAAGTTGCAAGCAATTCAAATTTTTTCTGCCCTTCATGATGATTTTGTCCACACAGATAATCATCTACTTTCATATGCATATGGGCTGAGCACAAGTGAATTAAAAGCAAATTCAGATAACGTGTTCAAAGGGATTCTATGTTTGCCTGCATGACAGACTATTTTCATCTCAAATCTTCATTTAGCAGAACAGGCAATCCTCAATGTTTGCAAATTTCACATTCTTTTAAGATTTTCTACAGTATTTTGATTATAACTTTGATATATTTTATAAAATCTGTCAGCCAAATATTTTATACTTCAGCCCTCCTTCAGCCCCAACTCTCTCAGCCTCTCCTCATAGGAGATGTGCCAGGTAGCCTTCTTGTTAATATTCACGTGATCCATAATGAACACCACACAGCTCTCTGAAATCCTGACAAGTACATCAAAACTGTATCTCACACTTACTCTTGGACTCTCACTCACTCTTTTACCATGTTGCTTGCTCCCAGCTGATTACTAAGTTAGTGATATTCAAATTCCCAGCCTCATATCCCATTTGACAGCTTCTTTCCCATTAATAAAAAGGTCATCTAGGCCACTGTCCTGCCTCTGTGCTTGAACAACCATACATAAATCTTTGCTGTCAGATTACTAGATTACTGTATGCTTCAAAACCTCTAAGAATGAAGACCATGAGACATATTCCAACACTTTTGTGTCCTAAGCTCTCTCCTCATATCCAGCTTGAACAGGTCTTTATGTCATTAGGCAATTACTTCTTGTCCTCTTAGTTCTACAGGGCTGCTGCTTCCAGTAGACTGAACTGGTTGTCTTCACAAAATACATGGGTAAAGACTGCTGAGGGCAGGTAGGCAGTAAAGAATCACAGAATCATAGAATGGTTGGAAGGGACTTTAAAGTTTGTCTGGTGTCAACCCCTGTGCCATGGGCAGGGACACCTCCCACTGGACCAGGTTGCTCAAAGCCCCATCCAGTCTGGCCTTGAACACTCCAGGGGTGGGGCTTCCACAACTTCTCTGCACAACCTCTTCCGCTGACTCTCCACCCTCATAGTGAAAAATTTCCTCCTAATATCTGTTCTAAATCTGTCCTCTTCCAGTTTGAAGCCATTACCTTTTCTCCTATCACTACACTCCCTGATAAAGAGTCCCTCTCCAGCTTTCTTGTAGGCACCCTTCAGATACCGGAAAGCTGCTGTAAGGTCTCCCCAGAGCCTTCTCTTCTTCAGGCTGAACAGCCCCAACTCTCTCAGCCTCTCCTCATAGGAGAGGTGCTCCAGCCCTCGGATCATCCTCGTGGCCCTCCTCTGGACCCACTCCAACAGGTCCATGTCCTTCTTATGTTGGGGGCTCCAGAGCTGGACAAAATATTCCAGGTGGGGTCTCATGAGAGTGGAGTAGAGGGGCAGAATCACCTCCCTCGACCTGCTGGTCATGCTTCTTTTGATGCAGCTCAGGATACGGTTGGCCTTCTGGGCTGCGAGCGCACATTGCCAGTTCATGTTGAGCTTCTCAGTTACCAACACCCCCAAGTCCTTTTCTTCAGGGCTGTTTTCAATTCATTGTCCACCCAGCCTGTACTTGTACATAGGATTGCCCTGGCCCACATGCAGGACCTTGCACTTGGCCTTGTTGAACTTCATGAGGTTTGCACAGGCCCACATCTTAAGCCTGTCCAGGTCCCTCTGGATGGCATTCCTTCCCTCCAGTGTGCCAAATTCTCCACACAGCTTGGTGTCATTGGCGAACTTGCTGAAGGTGCACTAAATCCCAACATCCACATTACCATCAAAGATGTTAAATAGTACTGGTCCCAGTACCGACCACTGAGGAACACTACTTGTCACTGCTCGCCACTAGGACATGGAGCCATTGACTGCAACTCTTTAAGTGTGACCATCCAGCCAGAAGCAGAGGAGATGTGCATTATGCAAAGGAGACCCTTGACTGAGTAAACACCTGGTGTGAAACCAAGGAGGTGTCTGTGGCAACTCTCCAAGTATAGGTCAAAGAGGATGCAACACTGATGATGTTGTAATGAAGTCTGTTACAGCCCACCTGACTAAGATGATGTCTCTGAGGCTGTCTACAGATAATTAGCAGCAATACCCTGATCAAAGGCATTGGTTCATACAGAGGATTTTGGGCATATGACATCTTCTGAAGGGGAAATACAATTCTTAAAGTCACTGCAGAAGTGTCTAGAGGGCACTGCTTATGGTTTCCTAACGCAAACGCTAGAGGGATCAACCAGGGAAATACTCTGTTTGACCTGCTTCTCAATGAGGAAGAAATGGTTGTGAATGTGATCACAGATGGCAGTTTGAGTTGCAGAGACCGGGAGAAGACTGAGATTGAGACTTGGAAAAAGGCTGAGGGTAAGCCATGGACTTGGACGCTAGACTTCAGAAGAGCAGATTTTGGCCTAATTAGAAAATTGGTGGGACAAGGGGCACCCAGAATAGCTACCTGACTTTCAAAGAAAACTTGGAGCTCTGGAGTAAACCACCCCTTCGTGCAGGAAGACCAGAAATTTAAACCAAAGGCCAGAATGACTAGGCAAAGAACTTCTTAAAGAAATGCTAGAAGATATCATACAGGAAGTGAAAACAAGGACAGGAAACAAAGGAAGACTATAAATGGATTGCTTATGCTGTTAAATATAAAAATCACAAAGATTAAACCCTGATTAGAGCTAAAACTAGTTAGGGATATAAAAGATAAGAGGAAGGGTTCTTACAAGTATGCTAGTATCAGAAGGAAGTTCACAGAAAATGAATGCTGCTGAATGGGAGAGATAATTGACAGATGATACAGAATATACTGGATTATTTAATGCCTTTTTAATCTCAGTCTTTGCAGGCAAAGCCTACTTTTTAACTTCTGCATGTGTCAGCCTGGTTTTGGAAGGACGTAGACAGGAGATCAACAAGTTAGGGACAACTTAAAGAAGTTGGACTTACTCAAGAATGGGATACCAGATCAAGTTCACCTGAAGGAGTTGGCTGAAGTGAGCACAAGGCTACTATCACCTATTAAAATCACAGTAATCAAGAAAGGTCCTCAACTGGAAAAAGGCAAACATTACATCCATCTGAAAAGGAACCCTAGGGGAACTCTAAAGCAGGCAGCCTCACCTTAGGCACTGGAAAGATCACAGATGACATTAATTTGGAGTTCAATTCCAAACACATGGAAGACAAGGCAGTCAACAGGAACAATACACACAGGTTTGCCATGGGCGAATCATGCTCCTTAATGGCTTAATGACTTCTGTGATGACACATGGGATCAGTACTGGTGTCCCTTCATCAGGGACCTGAATGATGACACAGAACGCAAACTCAATGAATTTCTGGATGATGTTTTGTTAAGAGGAGTGACTGATATAATGAATGGCAAAAATTCAAGCCAGCAGGATCCTGGGAAATTTATGGATTGCACCAAGAGAAGCCTCATGAAGTTTAACAGGCAGAAGGATCAAGCTCTGCACCTGGAGTGGAATAACTGTGGTTGATGGAGACTGACTAGCTGAGCAGCAACTAGGCTAAAAGTACTTGAAGGTGATGGTTGACCACAAGGCCAACAGCATGCTTGTGCCCTGAGCTAGATGAACTTTGCAGAATGCTCTGCAGAGGACTACAATGATGGTAAGTGGGCTAAACCACATGACTGACAAGGAGAGGTGGAGTGAGCTGTGTTGTTTTTAGTCTGGCAAAATTAAAGCTAAGGGCCATACTTGAAGTACAGTTGCAAAAATAGCAGAGCTAAACTCTCTGCAGCAGTAGCAGACAATATATAAGACTACACAAGGGATAGTGGCCTCAAAGTGAGAGCTGGGCAGATCAGGTTGCATATATGGAAGAACTTCTTCACAGTGCAGCACTACATCAGGATATCCATAGAAAGTGTGGACACACCATCAGAGAAGGTTACGAAGACAAGGCTTTTGTTGATGCCCTCCAAAGGAAGCTGGAACAGATTATATCCAGAAATCCCTCATAGCCAGCATTTTTCTCATTCCTTGGATTCTCTGTGGACTACCCTAAGTGCAAAAGTTTTAAAGTTTGAAGGCAGAGGTTATATACATGTTTTACCTTTTATTAATTCACATTTTGCAGGCCTCAGTTCCAGGAACCTAATATTCAGTGTGATCTTTCCTCTTACTTTTCTCCATGTCACAATTTAGTTCTTTTAGCTATGGGTCTTATAATGCATTTTGAGTTCATTTGTGACTGCATTTTTCCAAAACAAATGGAATTTCCCTACTTTTTTACTTTTATAAAGATCTCACTTTTTCCACTCTACATTTTATCATTATTTACTTTCATCTCTGCATAAAATAAAAAAAAACAATAAGAAATTTTAAATCTTAATTAGAACCTTGTTTTAATGTGAACTAAGATCCTCTACACTGTCAGAAAAGTAAAAATTTTGCAAACTAGAAACAGATTAATTATGTAGTGGTGATTTCATTCAGTTGAATTCATTCCATTCAAAACATCGCATTGTTAGTTCAAATGGAACAAAGCCATAACCAGGTATATGGAAACACTTCTGATCCATTCCCAAGATACTCTAAATTATCTTTTTCTTAGAAAAATCTGTTTAAACAGCCTACAGCAAAGACAGTGCCTTTAGTTAGGTTTTCCACGCAAATACCAAGCATTTACTTTTCCACAAGATAAAATCAGTCCAACCTACGTTAAACTAAGTCTGTTAACACAAGACCAATGTGCAATATCAGCTTCTCAGAGAAAAGGACAGGGCATGTAATCAACGGGCAACAAATTCCCAACAGATGAATTTAGTTTTATAATGTCAGAGACGTCAATTGTAGTTTGAAAAAAGAGGAATGAAAAAAACAGAGGCCTCTGTTAGCAATATGAAAGCAGATAGCCTTATAGAGGAACTGGAAAAAAAGCTAAGAATAGATAGATGAAAAGCAGTTTTAAAACCAAATGTATTGTCTTGTTTCAGCAATAGCACCATGACTGTAACAGTGCACAGGAATGCTCAATATTTTACTTACTAAATTATAATAAATAGAAACTATTTCCTGACTTTCTCAGCTACAACATTTTAAAAACATTTTTCTCTATGAAGAAAATCTTATTCTAGAAATGTTTTTGCACAACCTATTCATTGCTATTGCAAAATCTCCTTAAATGGAAACAAATAATAGGTCAAATCAAATAAACTGTTACGTTCTATATTACATACAGATTTTGGTTCATTTTAGGATCTTATCTGATCTGCTCATTCAAAATTAGTTTCAAAAGTTTTAAATTCTGTTGGCTAGGTCTTCTGGTGAGACTCATTTTAATTGTGAATAATTATGACAAAATAAAGTGCCTAAGTAAAGTTTTCACTATAAATAATAAGTTTTTCATATGCCTAACCGCTGTCAATTTGGTGTAAGCACATAAAAATTCTCGAGTTATTCAAATGCAAGTAATTCAAAGGAAGTTTGTCCAATCAATGTGAGTTTCAGAAGTAAATTATAAGCTCCTTATTCTGATAATGCAGATGGTTTCCATTCACAATTTACAATGCAACTGCATTTATCAGGAGAGTATATTTATTCCAGTGATAAAATTAAGGAAATAAATAACCACACATTTACTCTAAAGAAATATATAATCAGCACTAGTCAACAAATTGTAAGTTATGTTAATAAGGGAACATTTTACTTTCTGAAGCATGCATCTCTTTGCTGGGCATTATTCTTAATTACTACACGTGTCTATTAGAACATCAGTACCTAAACATCAATGCAACAGATTAATGAACTAATATATTGGTGAATTTTTAATCATGACAGAACTTTCAGAACGCCATCCCTGACTTGTCTCAAGACTTTATTGTCGTGTTTTCCCTATAAATATTCTTGGATAGTTTTGTCATATTTGTTTTATAGAATCATAGAATGGTTTAGGTTGGAAAGGACCTTGAAGATCATTGAGTTCCAACCCCCCGCCATAGACAGGGACACCTCCCATGGTGCCTCTATAAAGAACACAGTAAACAATACCAAAAAAAAGAATTTTCTGCCCAAGTGTTTCATCTTATGTAAATGGCATAGCTGGACCACCAAAGCAGCTGCCAGTGATCAAAAGCACGCATGTAGAAACACATCTTCATGCTACCCTCACTGACACCAGTGGGTCATGGCTGAGCCAAAAATTAGATCATTTCGTTTAGTAGCTCTCAAGGAATATTTTTGTTTTGCTTCTCACAGCCGCTGCTGAGTCCCATAAACTTTCAGCATATGCAATGTGTTGGCTGAAAGAGTTCCACAGTATTCCCCCCATCGCTTAAATAACCGCTTTTTTGTTGGTTTTGAGCTTGCAAAGGGCTAGCTTTGTTTGATGTCCCCTACCACTGCACACTTGATGCCACTCATGATTTTATTGCTCTCTACTGTACTTCCCTTTCACACCTCTCTTTTGAGCAGAAGAATCATGGGCTGCTGTCACTCCTCAGACAGAATCTAATCCTACCATTTGACTACCTTTGTCACCCATTCTCTGAAGCTTTTCCAATTTGATTACTCTTTTCTTTTTCCTGATGAGGATCAGAACTGCACATACTATTTAAAAAGTTAAATATCACGGCCTACTACAGATCTATTGACTGATACAATGATATTAACTTATTTTCTATGTTGCTTTCCTATTATTTCTTAACTGCATACTTGAATTTTTGTGACCTTGTAAGCACAGGACTGACATTTTGATAGAAATATTTAACTGCTAAATATCAAGCTAAGGGGAATATGTGAAATAAAAATTGGTTTTCATATTGATCAGTTTACATTCACCTTCAATGAATTTCATTATTTTAATAACCAGTCATTCAGGCTACTCATGTTTAATACCTTTAATAACTTAGTATGATCACCAAATTTACCAAAAACTTGTTCACTACTGTTCCAGCATGTTCACATATTCGCATATATTTTGAGAAATGTGGATCCCAGTACGTGTACCATGGAACTTCACTCGTGGCCTCTTTCCTTTGTGAAAACTGACCATAAAAAATCCCTTTTCTCTCATATTTTAATAACTTTTTTTATGAATGCAGGAACTTCCCTCTTAGCCAGCTGCACTGTTTCCTCTCTTTCCTCTTAGCCAGTTGCAGTGTTTGTTTCCTGCAGTGCTTGATGACATTGACACTGTTAAATACCTTCTAGTTCTTTAAAAAAATGTTACTATAGTTTTGACTGATTTGCCCAGTACTGACTTAATGGTCTATATGCTCAACCTCCCTCAAATTCACTTTAAAATTTACAACATATTTGCAACCTCACATCTCAAAAGCTATTTTTAAACAAAAGCTATATTTTTAAACAATGAATTTCACAGCATTTTGATTATTTCACCTGTGCTTTTAAAAATCTTAGATGTATGCCATCTGGTCTTGATATGTTCTCCATTTTGTTTTGTACCACCTTATACTGACAAAGTATGATGTCAGATGATTTCCCCCATGGAGAAAAAGTCATGTATGAGGATCTACCAAAACCATTCTATAGCAAAAGCAGAATTAAAATGTTAAGACAATTTAGTTCCTATAAATTTTTCTAATTGCTTCTGTTTTCCTTTATTATCTTTTGGTAGTATAGACTGTCTGCCAGACTTCCTGCTGCTGCTGTTGTAGAAATAGAATTTCTTAACTTTTATGATTCTTGCAACTATTTTGGTTAACAAATCTCTTATGTATCTTGCAATTGTTTCAATTTGCCTTGCTGTGGATTTTTTTTTTTAATTTATATTTAGTCTTAAGAAGTTTACAGTCCTTCCATTTTCTTTAAAAGTCTTCAGCTATCTGAAGGATATTTTCTTGCTCTCAGCAGTCTCTGATACCATGCTGCTTAACCATGTGGGCTCCCTTTTGCCCTTTCTCAAGCCTTTCTTGCTAAGCAGGATGTATTTGCTCTCTGTCTTCAACACAGTATCTTAAATAGTCTCTGTGCCATCTGCCATGATTTAACTCTCTTAGTGATCCCTTCCAGATTCTTTCTCACTAGAGTCCTTGTTTATAATCGCCCTTTCTGAAGTTGAGTACAATTGTATGGAGATTTCTTGGCTTCTGCAGTCCTGCAGGATATTAAATCTAGAGAGAGATTCAGCTGAAGTATTTTGAACCACATCCACCTGGCTTTTGCTTCTTTGGTCATGGGATCTTCAACTATCCAGTCCATGGAAATCATTAATTTAGTCTCAGCAGCCCTCTAAGAAAACTTACAGTAATATGTGTAGGTGTTACTCTGTTCTATCTAACTTTCTTTGTGAGAATCAGTCTTGTCCTTCCCACTCATTCCTACAGTTTTCACCCAATACATGTGTCATCTCAAACTACATGCTCTACTTCACCTATTGCCTTTTCCCCACTCTTTAGCTAGACTCACTTGTGATCTCAATGTAAGTGTCAACCCTTCTTTACCATCTCCCATAATCAAAAGTTCTCCTTGGTTCCTCTTAAGGATAAACCTTCTCCTTACACTGTTTTTGCAGTTACACATGAAAATACTCCCTTTAGCCACTTTGTAACTCAGGAGAGGTCACCTCAGAGATTGTGGTCTGCTGTGCCAATGCTGTAAAACACCTGTTCTGGACACTTGTTAAATAAATCAGTCTCAAACACACAAAGGGATAATGGTACTTAAAATCAGTCAACAGAAACAGACCTTTCCCTCCCAGCCACTCCATAAGTTAGATCAAGTTAAGCCTACAACTTCTTTCCCAACATCCTTTAAATTTTGCCCTAGAAGCTCCAGGCTCCTTTTCTTCTGTCACAGACACCCAGAAGGTCCATGTTCCCTGACTCCTCCTCACTGCTGGCTAGCAGATGGCCCTGACACCAGATAACAGAATCACAGAATTACAGAATGGTAGGGGTTGGAAGGGACCTCTGGAGATCATCTAGTTCAACCCCCCTGCCAGAGCAGGTTCATCTAGAGCAGGTTGCACAGGATGGCATCCAGCTGGATTGTGAATGTGTCTAGAGGCAGAGACTCCACCACCTCTACTGGCATCCTGTTCCGGTGCTCTGCCACCCTCAAAGTAGTTACATCTCATGTTTAGATGGAACTTCCTATGTTCATAATATGTGCTACCTCATAGGCGCCAGGCATGTTTCTGTACAGCTGTCCCCTGATGGGCTCTGGGTCTGCCAGATGCCTGAGTAACAGTTTCCCACCTTCAGCGGGAGCTCCAGTGTAGGGCCATGGCTGTCCTCCTCCCATTCCTCCCCAGGCAATACCCTCCCACACTAAAACTGGTATAGTTATCTTGTGGACAGGTTTTATTTTTGACATCATTGGAGAGCCTTGCTATAGACCAAGCATGTATCCCATCAGGGAAAAAAATCTGTCCCCTGGGGACATTCATGCCATGTGACATTTGGGGCGATTGCATCAGGAGAGGGACACTTTTAAAACATCATGGTGATCACCAGATTTTTGCAATCTTTTGCTTCCACTTTAAAAAATAGCTATTTTAACATGTCCCTATTTTTGTCATGAATGACGGTGGCCCAAACCACAACACTTGTCTCTGAAAAAATTCAAGTGCTGAAAGTATGTCTCATAGATATGTCCAGAATTGTCAGCTTTTTGTTTTGCACACCTCATCATTTCAAGCACATTGGTTGCTTCAGATTGCCTTTCAGATGCCAGATAATGAAACACTGCACTATTCTAAATCCCCTTCTGTAGGCACTACTTATATACACAACGCCCATAAACCTACACAAAGACCCATCAGTCACCATAATGTCACCATAGTTGAAAAAGTTCTGCTGGTCTTGTCAAAATGTTTAGCCTAAGGGAATGGAAAACCCACTAAATTTTGGTTGTTAGATGAGATAATCTAATTGTCTGCTCTGGTTTTAAATTTTATAAAAAAAAAAATTTCAGTGCTAATTATTTGCCAAGAATTTCTGAAATTCCAATCAAGTTTTATTATCCTGCGTTGAAGTCTTATCTCAGGGGAGTATCTGCATAGTATATTCACATCAGCTCAATTTATACCACAATATTGAATACTTACCTAAAGATTTAATTATTTAAATATACAAAAATCAAGAAATCTGGATTCATCCCAGTGCCGCCGGTAGCAGAAAAAGTCATGATACACGTGAATGCATTTGTGCACACACACTGACATTTACTTTCCAGCATGAAACCCCAATTAATGCAGAGTGTAAACAACAGCATGTGATTGATGAGAGCCATGATTTGCAGTGTCCTCTTCCAACTACATTTGTCACTTAAATTAGGCCTACATGTTGGTATATGCTTATTATTTTTGCATTACACACATTGTGTAAAACCACTCCTGAGACCAGGGTTGTTTTTTTTCATCTTTGCTGTATTTTTCTGAAGAAAACTGTGCATTGCTTTAGGTATTTTTTATACAATAAAAAATTAAACACACAAGCTGATCTAGAACTCATCAGAAAAGTATTTGCAAGTAGTAACAAATTATTTCACTAGATTTTTATTGGGCTATTTTCAAATATAGATGAATGCATTCTGTTCACAAAAATAAGAGCTTTTCCAAATATTATTATTAGATAATAATGGAAGTGCTCAAATTATCATTCTGAAATTTTCTTGTTTCGATAATGTTGTCCCTTCTTTAAACAACTCTGAATATCTGTCTCAAAGAGTAAGCTCTCCAATTTTAAAACACAGGTTATCCAAAGAGGGAGCAAAACCAAGCCCATGCAAGTTGTATGTCCAAATATGTGATTCTAATGACACAGAAACAAAATCACAGTTAAAAGACGGTAAGCCAACCATAAGCTAAAATGTGTGGGAACAAAACACAGCCATCATTCTTTAACAAATACAAAGGTTTCATTTATCCGTTGTGCCAATGGAAACTGGCCACTGTCTTTCTTTAAAAAAAGAGTCAAACTATGAGATGATCCCAAGTTTTGCCAAATGAGGGAGGCTAACATTCACTTAATTAGTTCATTTTGTGATTTCCTGGCAAACTGTAAAAGCTATTTATGGCTTCAAAGTCACAAACAAAGACAGAGCTCAGGTCTTTCTCCAAAAAATACAATAACAAAAGCATCTTTTGCAGTAGCAGGACTTGTGGCACTTACTTCAGCAGAGCTGGCGTTTCATTCATCAGCAGGTAAGGGTGCGCATGCGTGCACACACACAGAAACACACACGCGTACACTAGTTCGTACATTAGAGCAGAGCAACATATTTTTAAAATGTCTGCCCTTTACAAAGTTAACCTACAGATTAAAAAAGGCTTGAATTTTCAATTTTTGTTGTTGAAAGATCATTTTTCTGTTAGGGAGCACTTCATAGGTTCCATAAAGCAATGAAAATAAGGAAAAGCCTATTCAGCTTTATAAATCAGATACATATGACTGGATATAAGATGAATGAATAAGTGAACTGGGAATCACATGCTTTACTTTTCTCTTAAAATTACACACAGGCTAATGGACTAAGAAAAAAGGAAAAATATATTTTTATTCAAAACAGCTCTAGCATGTTCAATAATTTGATGACAAAACACTGCAGTAGATGGATAACAACAACTGTTCTTAACTGTAAACTGCAGATTGTTCTAAGGAACAACCTCTTATCCTGTAACTTCTCAAATTGTTCGTGATCAAATAGTATCATCAACTTCATGGCCTTGTCAGTTTGCTAAAACAAACGAATAAACAACAACCAAACAAAAAGCCCTAACACACACACACCCCCCAAAAAAGCCCAAACCCCAAAAACCTAAACAAGTTTTAATAAAATGAGACAGCTGACAAATGGTCTCTGTATAATTTGGGAAACCACCAGTATCAGAGTACATTCCTTTCATTCTTAAACATTCAAATCTTCACTTGCTAAAACTCGCTGATAATAAAAAATCTATCCCATTATATTTTTAGATTTCTTCATGTGGATATTAAAATAAACTATGTTCTGAAATTAAGAGTTAAAATACCTCCTCTTGTTTTCCATACATATTTGCCTGTATAAATATACTTAATCATTTTACAAATTACAGTATTTATATTAAAGCTTTCGGTCAGCAAATCATTACAGCTTAACATGAACAAACAATTCCTGTGTTGTGGTTCTGACTTTAAATCATTTTTGGAGATAACGAAAACCAGCCAAAATGAGTGACTGCAAATAATATAAACAACACATTTATTTAGAAAAATAAACTGAAAATGCTGCTTGTCTGTTAGATTTCTCCATGAAGTATAGACAAATGGCTAGAAAAAATTTATGTCAAATACATATTACAAATGACTTCTTTAACAGTAACTGGGACTATAACGTCAATGTTCAATAAGAACATTTTGGATGTGTAATTCAATAGACTAAATTTCTTGGCTGCTAATATGATAAAAAATGGATGCTATTAAAAAAGATTATATCCCCTTTTTAAATACACCTTATCATGTTGATGCTTTTTCATATATATACATATATATATATATGTATGTATATGTACGTATTTATTTAAACCGAAGAAAGGACCATGGTCCTTTCTGTGAAGAGATCCCCATAGTGAAAGAGAGAGCAAACGTTTTTCTTCAGTTCTAACTTTTTAATTCCTTTTGGAGCCCCAGCAAAATATAGCTTGTTGTGGTCAAAAATCTCCTGGGGCCGTCTGTGCAAATGGTGGTGCACATCATTACCCTGAATGGAAGTGACAGTGCAAATTCTAGAAGTGCATTGAGATGCAATCTCTAACAGCTGAACTTCTTCAAAGTTGGGTGGAGGACAGGAGACAGCATCCTTTTAAGCAATTTAACATTACCAATGCCCTGTTCCTGTATGGCTTTGAATATGTACAAGGGATGACAGAGGTCTTCTTTCCCCACAGACAGTAACATTGCTCTGTTACAGTAAATGCATTAATTTTCTGCTGTCACCTTAAGTGCTTCATTTCTCCTTTTGGCTACATATTGAAATATTTTTGGATGCTGGCTGGACCCACGAAAAACTCATTGTTTGTTACTCTGGTTGCTCAGCACAGAACTGAATTGTCAGGCCTGGAGAGAGCAGTTTCTGCAACGGGGCAAGACATTTAGTCCTCTTTATTGTTCTTTTCCACTAAATGGAATTTAAGGCTGTGGCTTTTGCCAGGACTCAGCTTATAGCTGTCAGATCTGAGAAAGATGATTCAATGCAGATTACACTCATGATCAGTTGTGCTCTGACTGGAAGGGCTTTTCCATTCTCCACAGAGGGTCAGGTTCCTGGTTACTTCTCAGATCTGGCCTGCAAGAAGTCACAATGATGAATCTGATATGCAAGAAATTAACTGATGTGCCTCCAGATAAAGATATTCCTTCAAGCCTGAAGGTGCTGTTAAAAAGAAAAGAAGACAAGGACAAAGTTATACAAATGTTACTTTAAATAGACAAAGTTCATAGTAAACAAAACAGAATTTTGAATGATCATTCCATTTTTCATGTAAGCAAGAGTTCAAAGAATTATGATATTTTGAAACTTGACCTTTATAGTTGTACTTTGTTATTGATACAAGCCTTGGTTCTCTGCTGGGATAAATGGGTTTAACTTTAATGGTTTCTTTGAAATCACATTATATTACACCACCTGAGAAACTGATTGTTATTATCCTAGGTCTTGGAGTATATAGGACAATGAAATTATGACTTTTTTATCATTTTTTAATTATTCTTTTTAAGATTACCCTTATTAACCTACATAACATAATAGTTCAGCTTAACAATATGCTTTAGAGCACAGAATGAAACAAGAACGCTTGAGATCTTAAAAAAAAAGAACTATACATTAAGCATTTGTGAAAACCTCTAAGAATTCAAGTCTAATTTAACCTGAGAATCTGGATTCTAATCCCTGTTCTCAAATTAAATAGCAAATGAATTCAGCAGAAGTTTCTCACCTGACAGATAAGTTTCCTAGTCACTAAAGTACTACACAACATTCTGATTTAAGTTTATGCATTCCCTTTCGTGAAACTGCTTTAATCTGTACAAAACACTATAATAGCCCTACAGTCAATGAAAGAGAATAATGCTGTAATCTAATGTTGAGGTTCACTGAGTCACTGGATTTCCTTACTTTATTTATTAGAAAAGATATAGCTGGATCAAAAAGAGAGACCTTGGGATACTTACCTGTTGGTAGCTAGGGCACCAATTTGGTTAAATTATTAAATTCATGCCTCCTGAGGAGAAGAATGAGAACTTCCTCTTCCAGCATTGGTAATTTACACCCAGAGCTAGATACTGCAAGGTGGAGAAAAACTACTTCTTTGCCATTAGATTTATGAATATAGCCCTTGTTATGCTGCTTATCATCCCTGGGAAGTGGCTAAAGATTATTGTTTTCTGTGCCTTGTAGTGCAGGCTTATGATATGATGAAATAGGGTGTGTTGTGGCTGTACTTGTTAATGATTAAGAACGATGAACAAGGCAAAATGGCAGCATCTTCGTACTGTGGGAGCCTAGCTGAAACTTTTTGCAATTACGCTTTTTACCTTTTCCTCTCAGAGAACCAATCTGTTGGGGACACCTCCCCTTTCTCCTCCAGGCTAATTGCAACAGTGTTCAAGAATTTTGAATACCCTTGGGATGCTCAAACCAGCACGTTCCTACTGCTAGGTTTTTTCAATGTGTTTCAGGTCTTGGTCTTGCCTAGGGTCAGACGTGCGTATGCAGGCATTCTATTCCAACCCCTGCGAGTGCTGCAGCTACTTCAACCCCCATGATGAGCGCTGCAGCTACTCCAACCCCTACAACAAGTGCTGTAGTTCCTTCAACTCCCACCATGAGCAGTGTAGCTACTCCAGTCCCCACAATGAACACTGCCACTATTCCAACACCTACGATGAGCACTGCGGCTACTCCAACCCCCGTGAGAAGTGCTGTAGCTACTCCAACCCCCATGATGAATGCTGTGGCTACTCCAGCCCCCACAATGGGCACTGCAGCTACTGGACCAGAGAACCAACCTGTGCTGGTATCAGTCGCCCCTATACAGAAGAAGGTTGGGATGCTAAGAGGAGCTGTGCTTTAGTACCAACCACTTCTGAAGTAGCTCGAACCCCTTCATACTCTGCCAATATCTCTTTCTCAGTTGCAGTATAGCAGGTTTTGGATCCTCTGTATCCCCGACTCCAAAACCCTAGGAGTCGACCTCAAGTATCCTCTGGTGCTTTCTTCCAGAGGTTCCAGGTAGGTCTGTTATCCTCGGCTGTGGTGTAGAGCACAATTTTAACATCTTGCCCTGCCCAGACTGGCCCAAGGACTACTGCATGAGGTATTTCTTGTTTAATTTGTTCAAAAGGTTGTAGCTGCTCAGGGCCCCATTTAAAATCATTCTCCTTCCAGGTCACTTGATGGAGAGAGTTTACAATCAGATTGTAATTTGGAATAAGCATCCTCCAAAAACCCACAATGCCTAAGAAAGCTTGTGTTTCCGTTTTACTAGTTGGTGGACCTGCTATTTTGTTGATCACATCCATTGGGATCTGATGGTGTCCATCTTGCCATTTTATTCCTAAGAACTGGATCTCCTGTGTGGGTCCCTTGACCTTACTTTGTTTTATGACAAAACTGGCACTCAGAAGGATTTCGATTATTTTCTTTCCTTTTTCCAAAACTTCTTCTGCAGTGTTGCCCCACAGAATGATGTCATCAATCTATTGCAGGTGTTCTGGAGCTTCACCCTTTTCCAGTGCAGTCTGGATCAGTCCATGGCAAATAGTAGGACTGTGTTTCAACCGCTGAGGCAGTTGATTCTAGGTGTACCGGACGTCCCTCTAAGTGAAAGCAGATTGTGGCCAGCACTCTGCTGCTAAAGGGAGTGAGAAAAATAAATTAGCAATATTAATTGTGGCATACCATTTAGCTGCCTTTGGATCCAGTTCTTATTGAAGTTCTAGCATGTCCCGCATGACAGCACGCAGTGGCAGTGTGACTTCATTCAGGCCACGATAGTCGGCCATTAGTCTCCACTCTCCATTAGACTTTTGCACTGGACATATGGACTGTTAAAAGGTGAGCGAGTCTTGCTGATTACTCCTTGGCTTTCTAGTCAACGAATTAGGTTATGGATGGGAATCAGGGAGTCTTGGGTGGTGTAATATTGTCATTGATGCACCATTGTGGTAGCTGTTGTTCTTTGATCTTCAGCAACTCCATGACAGAAGTGTCTTCCAAGAGACTAGGCAAGGAAGACAATTGTTTAATTTCTTCCATCTCCGCAGTGGCTATACCAAAAGACCACCAGAACCCTTTTGCATACTTGAAATTCCTTCTCCTGAGGTAGTCTATGCCAAGGATGCACAGAGCCTCTGGGCCAGTCACAATGGGGTGCTTTTGTGACTCATTCCCTGTTATGCTCACTTCAGCTTCCAATATAGTTAATTGTTGGGATCCCCCGTCACTCCAGAAATACGGATGGGTTCTGCCCCTTTATAGTTTGATGGCATTATGGTACACTGTGCACTGGTGTCTACCAGAGCCTTATACTCCTGGGGTTCTGATGTCCCAGGCCATCAAATCCACAAAGTCCAGTAAACCTGGTTGTCCCTTTCCTTTGTCTGACTGGAGGCAGAGGCCCTCTAGTTCTGACTGTAGTATCCAGCATTGATGAACGGGCTTCTGTCACTTGCATGGGTTCAAATCCCATTTTTATTATTCACTTCTTGGAAATAACAATCAGGACTTCCTTCAAGAGGTTCAGAAACCTTTCTGCCTTGTGTGGGGAACTGCCCATTGGAAACTGGAGCAGCCATTCTCCAGGAAGAGTCCCTACTGGTGGTTGTTTTTCCTTGCAACTCATGTACTCATGTCTGTAGGTTTGAAGTAGGTTCTCCATCGCCCTTCCTCATGTCCTCTGCGTGGTCTCAGTGAAAAAATCACAGTGTGCTTTGTGTTGTGTATCCTCTATATCCTCTCTCCTGAGGAGGAAAAGGCTTACTCCTAATAGCTGAGATGCTGGTCTGTATGGGTGGAGAGTGGGACCTGTCCTCTTTGAGTTGCTATAACTCCCAGAACAGTTTTCAGAACAGGCCTTCAGATTCCTTGGACAGTCTTTCCACAGCCAACATGCAGGCCCATAGGGAAGTAGAAAGACTTCTTCATATTGCTGGCATTGGCCAGCTATTGCATCCCCTATTGGTGCCTCTGCGTCTCCCCAGCTCATTGTTGCCAAAGCACTGGCATACAATGATGGTGCGCTCTGTAGAAACTTCCACCATATGGGTTGGATATATCAGACTTCATCTGGATCTGTGGTTAATGATAAACCTGGGCCATCCAGGTCATGATAAATCAGCTTCAGCAAAGCTAATTCCTTCAGGTATTGGATACTTCTCTCCATGATGGTCCACTTGCCTGGGTGACATATAATATCTTCTTTGAAGGGATACCTTTCCTTCACAGTAACAAAAATCACTCCTAGAGGTTGAGAACTTGTGGGGTTTTTTCTAATCATTTTGTCAATAACCCTTTCCCTAGACAGAGATCCCAGCTGCTTGGCACCCCTTCCCTCTAATTCCAAGCTACTGCCCCATTATCTCAGCATTAGAGCAGCCAGGTGACGATTTGCTTGCCTGGATGACAACCGACATATTTTTGTACAGCTTGTATTTCACCCAGGGATAAGGATTGGGTGATTACCTCTGGTTCTTCCTCCTTTCAGCTTCCCATAGAAGAACAGACAGAACAACGGAATGGCCAATGAAATACTCCATACCATAGACGTCATATAATAATAAATTTATGATAAAATGGGCCTGGAAGGAAGTTTTTTCTCCTGATCAACTATTTAGCGTTTGGCTCACATTATTAATGAAAAAGATAAGTATACTAAACATCTGTTAGAAGCTTATTTTTTAACTGAGGACAGTCTTCATAACACTAGAAACACAACCTTTTTTCAGCTGTCGCAGTTTTGGGCTTCAATTACATTCAATTACATTTGGGCTAATGATTCGTGCATGTTAATAGCTCATAAAGATCACCAAAAAAAAAGATGTTATTGCCCTTGAACTCAGCTTAATGGTCATGAAACAGGATGAATATAGTACAACAAACATATATGTAAAGTAATAATAATAATAAAAAGGAAATAATACAATAGTATTTGTTCTCTGTGAGAAAATAGTTATTCCTCAAACTTATTTTGAATATAGCACAATACAATGCTGAGCAGCTGTAGGCATGAAAAGCAATATAATTTTTTTCTTTTCCTCTGGGTTGCAATTCATAAACATGTTCAATATCATGCCCACAAAACCAGTAAGAGGTATATCAGGTATACCTGGATTCCTCTAGCATCTCTAATTCATCGTCAACCCACACAATTTGATTCATTTCCAGTCATACAACCACGTGACATCCACATTCATTTCATCAACATTCTACCAAAGAAGAAAAGCCTGCCTCTTCTTTCTTTATTATATCTCTGCCAAAAAGCACAAATTGCACCACTGTGAAAAATGTGATGCACCTCTCCACATTAATAACTAATTTGTTCAAATTAGAAGATTATGGTTAAGCTTGCTCAGTGAAAAATTCAGAAGGTGGCAATGCCCAAATTAAAAACAGAAGAAGCAATTCCTTTTGCCACCTCCAAAAAACCCCTGTAATTACAAATCATTATTGTACACATGAAGAAGAGAGGCATAGACAGAAAACAGGCCAGTCATTGAAAAAAATGTATCTACTAATTACAGCTTCCTATCCTGAACTGTCTATTTCTTAATTCTACAGTTTTTACTATTTTGACAGCAAGGCTTTACATTCAAATCACTACACTTAATTCATCATTACAAAATCCCTTCATTACACCATACCTTGTCAATATCCTCATAGTGAAAAATCCTTACCTTAATAGGGAGCTAGAGTTCAGACAATTTATGGGGGACCATTTCGTTCACTCACATCCTTTCTCCTCCCTTTCCTTACTTTAGCAGCATAGAGTCATTCTCTTCCTTCTACAGCATCAGTATTTAGTTCCAAAAAATAGAGGCTCAGAGGAACCAATGCCATTGTTTTCCCCATTCAAAACCAGATAACTACTCTTCTATAATAAAAAATTATATTTTACTTCTGTGCCAGTATTACCCGAAAAAATACTACCCCCTTCTGTTTCCTTCTGTTTGTCACAGTTTTCTCAAAAACTGAGTGAGTCCAGTCCAATCTACCATGACATCCTCCCCCTCCTCATGGCCATGAACACAGTGTCGCTGCACAGAGTGCTATGCAGAATGCTGCAGATGGAAAATATTAAGGGAAAAGGCTACTGAAGGGAATCGCTCTTTCACCTCAGACCTATGGGATGGCTATGTATACACTGGTTAGCATAACTTGAAGAGTGATTTACAGGTTTAGTACAAAACAGGAGAATGATAGGAGGGGACATTTATCCAAGCTTAGCTGAATAAGCAATAAATTTTATTTAAAGATACTGAGATACAGAGATACTCAGGTTCAACTTACAGTACTTAAAGAACAATAAATGCAATTTGATTCTATAGTGGCATGACAGGAAGACATCAAGCAAATTATATAGAGACATTTATCAACTTCAAACTGATGACTGCAGTGGTGACTGCCAATGATCACAAAAAAGGATACTGTAAATGCAACTTTCTATGCTGGGTCTAGTGCCTTTTATCAAGAAAAGGGAGAAAACAACTAGGAAATGTACTTCACATTCAATTGAGAAAGAGAGTTTTACTTGATTAATACTAAGCTATACAATTTCCACATCATTTTAAGAGTCTGAAAAAAGCGCCTGAAAGACTAGCCTAATTAAAACCTCCATTACTTGCTCTATTTTAGCACAGACAGCATAATTTGGACATATGTTGTTACCTGTCATAAGGACACTGGCAGTCAGAGCACATGTCAAACTATTAGTTGTATTCACATATTTAAGAGTATAACAAATGTTCCTAAGGAAAAAATAAAAATAAAAAATCACACAGTAATAAATCCTCTTAAACACAGTGCACATATTTTCTAGATATTGTTTAAATAGTAATGACATCTGTTTCAGTTACTAAATTATACCTGAAAGATACAGAAATATTTAGATTCAGATATAGACTATTTTATCTATATTACTTTAGGGTTTTTACTCCTCTCAGATAAGATGTGTTACTACACTCATTCCTTCAACAGAAGACAGAATTATTGAAAGGGAAGAAAATGTTTTTCCAGCGGTTTTTTTTTTGGCTTGTTGCTATTGTCCAAGAAATCCCCATCATGATCACTGGTGTACTGGGTTTTTTTAGGTATAAATTTAAATAATGATTTCAGAAGACACAAAGCTTCAGAAAGCCAGAACATTTCAGATAAAATTGTCTGTGTTTTATGATTAAAGGAATTATCCTGAATGCAAAACCAATGTTTATACCAAGCATTTTATTTCTCCATCAATATTTTAACTATATAAGTCAATGTTAGCATTTTTGTGTTCTGTCGTATAGCACTGTTGAGACATCTTTCTCTGCAAAAACTAAAACAACCAAATCTAAACAACACATAATGTTAACAAATCCACCACCACACTTTGCAATTCTTCCTATTTTTTTTTCTCAAAAGCTTCAGAATACTTATTTGTGTGTGATTACCTCATCCTACTGTTTCAGTCTGCAAATAATTTATTTGCCAATGAGCAAACAAGAATTCCCAATTGCTTCTTGGAAGTTTTTTCTTTCAAAACTTTGAAAGAGATTGCAAATGGCATGAAAAATCAAAATATCTAAATTTACACATTTTCAATTTTTTTCCTTTACACACTATAATGCATTTATATGTTGACAGCATGTATTAGCTTCTACAGTAGTATTAATCTTATCATCTTGCTAACCTCTCCTGACAACATTTCCCTAATGTGATTATCAAGTCCTCTGTTGTTCCAGGTTTGATATCTGTAGAGCTTTCTCTAAAACCAGTTCTACATATAGTTCTATAAAAATAATACTAAATGGAAATCTGTAAATGACGTCAGAGAGTATATGATGAAAGCATTTATTGAATACACTTTTTCAACTGAACTGTTACTGTTTAAATAATGTATATGTAGAAGTTTACTATCTTTGTGTGATTGCACAACAAAACAAAGACCATCAGAATATCGGCTCTGAGAGCTACTCTAGAGTAATTTTTTTATAATGAAAAATTAATGGTAACAGAAGCATGCAATGAATGTCAGGAGCATCATGCTTGACAATATAAGAAATTCACAAAATTTCCTATGTTTCTTACTTATGGACTGCTGGCCAACTTGCCGTGGTGTTTTTCTCAATAAAGTCCAAAAGAGTTCAGATTTTATAGAAGCAATTTGTGGGACTGACAACATGAAATTAAGCCTTTTTTGTTGATACCACTGGTTTCCAACGCAGCTGAAATATAGGCAACCAAAGTTACCAGGTGATGTCTTGACACATGAAAGTCAAGAGCCTACATTAGGGGTTGCCATGATGAATGCCAAAAATGTCAAAACTCTGAATAAAAAATGCTAGGAGGGGAAAGATGGGCACTGGAAAAAATCCTGATGATGTACCCTGGAAAACTTTGTCAGCCTTGTTCACTGGTCAGAGGCACCTTGTCTGATAAGAGAAGTATACATAAATTTAACTGCAGAAGTAAGTTCTTACTTCCTCAGCATGCACAGAAAGGATGTACAAATAAACGTTTTCAAAATTCCTCAAACCTATTCTTGGCTGAGATGATGCATTTCTGTTCACCATTTTCAACCTTTAGAGAAATTTTTATCAGGTCGTTTTTCTTGACATGACTTTCTTTTCATTTACCTTTTTAGTCACTCATCCACTTTGATGATGGAAAACTGTTTTGGCAATATCTTAAAGCATGTCTTAAGATAAAATTCATTATGCGAAGTGTGAATACATTCCTAGGAAGCCTATTTCTTCTTTCATTAGTTTTTGGATATGGTACAATACATGATTCTATGGTCTTTCATGAGACAAGTACTCACAAAATATTTCTGGGAGGGTGTTTTTTCTTCATTTTGTCTCTGGGATACATATTTACTAGGTCCCAGAAAAGCTATTTTCTCAAAAAATTAGCTTTGGACTACATTTTATGTTGTATTTGACTAACATGCACAGAAGAAACAAGAAATCATCAAGAAGAGGAAATCAGCTTTTTTTTGTGTGTGCTAGATTATGATACAAAATTCAAGCTCTCTTTCATTTCAAAGGAACAAGGTATGGATCTTCCAAATTTTCATTTACAGTTAGGCTTCTGATGTAGACTTGCTTAAAAAGCAAGGCCAAGTATACTTAAATGCTTGCTTATCAATGGCTGTAATAAAAAATATATACATATATGTAAATATAAACTTATATATTTATGCATTATTATATATCCTATGTATGTGTATACATATACTTATATATATTAATTCTCTCTTTCATCTACTGAGTTGGGTTAGCTACAGGACAGATCTTTGACAATGTCTACAAGGCTGCAAACAGGCTGCAGTTTGCAAGGTCACATCCAAAGCCACAGTTCAAGTGGCCACTGCGGTTGTACCAACAGCAGTAGCTGGGCTACCAACATGATTGGTTCTGTCTATACGAAAGTAGTCACACTTCAGCTTAGTTACATTCCTAGAAGAGATATGCTAATGATACTATGGAACTGAATTTGATGTACTGACAGCCACACTGATGTCTGTTGATGGTTCTTGAACAGTAGATATCAATTGTTTAGCTACAAGGGCTTTTAACACAGAAAGTATTTGAATATTACTTCATGAGAGGTTACTGAAATAATTTATACCAAGCATTCAGTGGACAACAATTAAAGCATAAAACTAGCCTTGCGTATGAGGCACTTAACTATGTAAAAGGAAATTTGGGTCCGTTTTCTGGTTTGGCTGCAGATTTCCTTTGAGATCCGAGCAATACTTTTAATCTACATGTTACAAGTTAACAGCATTTTATCTGACTCTGTCCCTTTCACTCTCCACAGATTTCTGCTTCATCTTTTCAGAAAGTAAATCCTTCGAAACACTGAACCTACAAGCACAACCACCAAAACAAGAGAGTTTTGATGCCTGTTGAGGGCTCCCTATGCTCTTGAGGTAACGGAAACAAATAAACCCTACATTGCTAGTGGTAAACAAAAACTTGCTTCTTGCAGTATCCCTCTGCTGAATATCAGAGGGGTGGGGATGCATGGCTAGGGAAACCTGCTGCTTTCCCAAATTGAGGCTGTGTATCTGAGATATGCAAAGAAAATCTTCTATAGTGATATGGAAAACAATATGGTCCAGGGAACCCACCTATTCATTCTTACTGCACTTTTTTGGTTTAAAAATAGACTTTTAAACATAAGAGTGAGACACTACAACATACTATTTTAATCTTTCTGCCCTTATTTTTGCCCTCTTTTTCATGCTGCGTCACAGCAAATTTCATTAATGAGCTTGAATGCACATCTGTGCCAAATAGAGGCAGAACAAAGATTCGGAAAAGAAAGAGATGCAAAAGACAGCTAAGTCCCTAACAGAAATAACTTTCTATTTCTAATGATTAGTGGAAAAATTAGCTAGTAACACACTTGGGCGGTTGGCTAAAAAGTTTATCTACCTAGTTTAACACAGGCAATGCCAGAGCAAGCAAATAATGAAACAAAAATATTAAGTATGAAGTAGGTTTGCATTTTCAACGAGTTGCCAAAGAATATCACATCCAGTATCTAGTGGTGGGAAGTTTTATATCAATGCTGTACCTATTACCTCTTTAGTTAATCTACGGGCCTTGCCATCGTTGCCTTCTTAAATTCTAGTTGGTGGCAGAAAATAAAAGAGACAGAAGGTCTGACAGGTTATAAAAGTCACCACCACCCCACACCCCATATGCGTCAGTGTTTTTTCTGTAAAAATTCAGAATTCCTGTGGTTTACTTTTAAATCAGTTAATTCCTGAAGCTGACTATGTAACAGAAAACAGGATGATAATACAAATGTCTGTGAGCCTACACTCACTGAATAAAAAAAAAATTCTTGGAGTATATGGCATAATCTACCTGCCAATGGAAGAAATCTTTCATCAGTCAGTGAAGGGGACATTAGTCTCAGGACAAATGCAAGTTCACACGGAATAGTTAATTGCTTTAAAGGACTTGCATCTGCTATTATTTAAAAACCTTGAGTCTTATGTTACAATTTTTAGAGTTTAGAGGGTTTTGTACAACTACATGTCTTAAAGTGACATGTGAACGGTTTGAAAATCACTCTCCCCAGAGTACATCTTCCAGCTGACAGGTGTAACCTTTTCTCATTCAGCCTGGAGCAAGGGAGGATGGATGATAAGTGAGCTGGCAGCCCTCCACTTGCTTATTTAAAATAAAAATAAAATGTATATGGGTGAAAGGAGCCATGTAGGAGACAATGTAACTATCAATATTTCTGCTTTTTTTGACATTTACTGATCTTTCATCTATTTCAAATTACTCAAGCAATCCAGCAGCTTTGTAGGATTAGGCCTACTTTGCAAGCGAAAAGAACTTAAAAGACATCAAAAAATATCTGTAAATATTTTGGCGCAAGCCTTTCTGCAGGTTTGTCTATAGAGGGATGAAATAATTTATGATCCTACCTGACAACATGCTGTTTGTGAAAAAGTGCTTTACAGGATTTACTTTTTCTTTTATCATTTGGCACAAGTATTTTGCCACATAAGAAAAAAAAAATTAGTTTCACTGCCAGTACAGATATGGAGATTACTGAAACTGCATTATCCTGTTCTTCCTAAACATGCCAACGTGATTAAAGCTCACAGTGATTCATTACTATTCTGGTTAGTCAACCTACTCAAATTCAAATTTTTTCTTTACAAAAGAAAAGGGTTTTCTGTGGTGGTTCTGGACACTGGGAGGTTCTGTCTTTGCAGCTAGGAATTTTTAGCTGCTGGAAGTTATTGAGTAGCTCACAGCTGAATCTTGGGCAGAAGCCTACAGGTGCAAGAGAGGCCCTGAGGCCATGCATCAATAGAACATTGTTTATTATAAGTCTCTGCAGTTCAGCAGCCTACTGCAAGACTTCCTGACCACCAGCTGCAGCCCTTTTCTATCACAAGCCACAACAGAAAGGGTTGCATCTACTGCTTGAGACTTCATGCATTGTGAAAGAAAAATATTGAAACTTCTACACATTCATTTACCAAGACTTAACCAGCTACTTTCTTGAGCTCCAGAGGAAATCATGGTATGAGGAAGAAATTGAATGGAAACAGCAAAATAGATTTAAAAAATGTAACAGAATAGATTCTTAGATTGAAAGGTGAAAAAAAAAAAACAGCCCGTGGTTAAGCATCATTAAATTACCTAGCATCTTCATATGCCTTGTACTTTCAGCAACAATATGCAGGAAAGAGATCAATTGGACAAGACATTCACATTGAAGATGTATGAAAGAATCTCCTCATGGAAAGCGCTATGTATTTTCTGGGACTGTTCAAATGCAATTAACGTAAACTTTGGTAAAGAGCTCTGAATTGTGAAGAGGTACATACTCTACTGGAAGGTACTTGCTTTCTAGATTATAAAAACAGACATACAGGAAGCTAAAACTTTTGCAAATATACAATGGTTCAAGGCAAACTTTTGTTTTAAGTGATGTCAGCTTCTGTTTCAACAGTTCTTCAAATACCTGTATATAAAACAACAGATGCTCCTGTGCATCCTCTCCTAAAACCTACTTAACAGCTGTCTTATTCCCACTTATCCACCATTCCAAACATAACAAACCATATGCATCTGATGTTTAAAAGGCAGAAATATCAGTATTATTCTTTTTCTTATGCATTCAGAGTGATGTCTTTTCATTTATTTTGAGTAACCCTAAAAGTGAGCTTCCAGAATTCCGTTATGTTGGTGGGGCATAACACCATATTTGAAAAAAAGACATAATTTTGGGGTATCTTTGGAAAAAGGCACAGAAAACAAAGATCAATATTTGAGCTTCTCATTTTGCAGGTCTGTCATGGGTCAATTTACTTCTGTAGCCTGTTTAGCTATTTTAAGATGAATGCCAAAAAGTGTAGCCTTGCGTGAAACAATATTTTTTGACAAATTTAGCAATCACTGTTTTTCTCCATCCAGCTCTAATAATGTATAATGTTATATACAACTGGATGAGACAACCAAACACAAGTTCAGCAACAAATCTTACCTCCACTTAGCCTTTAAGGAACTTAATTTCTTTCAATTATTAGCACAGACAGCCCAATGAAAATCTACACATTTGAAAAATGTAGTAAAGAACTACTTTAAGTGCATAGCAGCATGTGGTGAGCTCCAGCAGGAAAAGGGGACAATTACAGAGACAATGATCTACCCCAGTTTCAGAACACTTTCCTCATTACAGGAAAAATTCAAAGCCATAAAACATCTCTGCCTTAGACCTTTTGTAATGTCCATCAAATATGCTTAACGGCTTGGCTTACAATGAACATAAAATCCTTTTTTTTTTTTGGTTGGTGGTTTGTGGTTTTGGGATTTTTTCAATATCAACATTTGCAAACCTCAAGACCTTTGCCAGTGCAGACCAGCTTGCTGACTGAAAATCACTGGCCATCCCTGCTTCAACACAACTATTCATGCTCATCTCGCTTTGGAGTGATTTGCTTAACAAAAAAAAAAGATACTCAGGCCAACAAAAGCAGCTCAGAATTAAAATACAGCCCATTAAAATCTCCTGCTCATGCTATTCAGGAAAAGGTTACTAGCAAAATGTGCAATCCAGTGCTTTGCACATTAAGCAAAGGCCTCAAATACAGTGTTTTTCTGGCCAATAAAATACCACCAACTATTGGGCCAACAATTCTGTGAGCTGTTCACGAAAGAGGTTAGTCATTTTGATAGACTGCCTTGAAGTTGAAAACAAGAATAAAACCTCTGGAGCTATTTATCTAAATCAGTTAGTCAGATATATAAGAAAACCTGCTGCAAAATCCTGAATCCAATCAGAGCAGCGGTACATGCTCTGGGCTGTCTGCACTGGAATTATGTTTGAAGTGCTGAACCTACTCTGTGCCCACTGATTTGGCTAAGGTCCTCTTCAGTGTTGTTTTCCAGGCCACATTTCAAGCTAATGGAGTTTGCAGCTCCTTAGATAAGTCACAGATGGTCCTCTGCATATTTGAAACACCTCTTCAAGCATTTCCTCCTCTGCACAGGACCGAAGGCCAAAATCACTGTTAATTCTTTCTTCAAGTAGGATGGACTTTCTATCTGCCATGATATACAGCAAAGAGACTTGGCTTTGTTTTCTGTGATTGATACATCCATAAATGGTTAGCTCTTGGAGAATTAGCCAAAATTATTAGACGAAAGTACTTGATCTTGAACAAAGATTACCAAATCTTACAAAGTCTACAGTTACAGTTAGTTATGTGCACAAATTTTAGATTTTCTGAATTTATTTTGTACGCCATTGTTCTTTAAATCCTACCCTGTAGTCTGTTAGCATCCAGTTTCTGGCGTTTGAAACCAAGTAAATTCTCACTTACACATAATTCCAACGCCTAACACAAACCTAGGTTTTCTGCTGTGACCTTGCATGGGAAGGTGATTTATTCTCTTGAAAGTCATGGGAAATCATCACTGTTTTGATGCTTCTGCACATGCTCTGAGAGGTGTCTGTGTGTCCCCAGTGACTTCTCCAGTGTCCCTCTTTCCTTTCCATGGAACAGAGAGCGTTAGAATGATTAGCAAACAAGAAACAAAACCGAAAAACACATGAGGCCCCAGAAGCTCTCTGGGCCATTTCTGCCTGAAGAGTCTGGAGGACAATAATCTGCCACCTATCTATCAGAAAGATTAAAGATTAAAAAAAAAAGCCCTGGCAAGTAGATCATCTTTGATTTCTTATAATTATACTCTTTTCCTTTTTTCCTTTTTTCCTTTTAATACTAAAATGTCCAAAAAAGAAGGACTAGTGTTAGTTTAGAGAGACAATAGGCCCATCTAAGGCACTGACCACGTATCAGCAGTTCAAAAGACCACCTTACTTAAGCTGGGGCAACTTTCAGAAAAAGGATAATTGCCCAACACACATGACATTGTTGTATCAAATATGACAATGGGACAAATGAAATGTATTTGGTGAAAAGTAGCAATTTGGTCACTACAATAAAACTAGATAAAGGAATTTACACAGTGCGTTCTCAGTTGCCCTGATGGTGCAGTAAGCCAGATATAAGAAAACAAAAAATGCAATAACAAAAAATTTAAGTAAATTAAGTAATCAAAACACAAATTCATTTTTGGATGACCTTTCTTGAATTGTTTTTGTAGAGACCAGACATGACTTTAGACATCAGTGAGCAGAGCCTCGTAAAGATAAACATACACCTTCTGTTAAGCACTGTGTGAAGAAGAAACACACCAACAAGAAAAAGAGGAAGAAAAGTCTGCTGAATGCATAATTTGGGTAATTCCCTTGCAAATAGTTGAAAATAAATGCTGGTCCAGTCACAATGTACTTTCTTTTGTTTTGGTGGGGTTTGGGTTTGTTGGTTTTTTTGTGTGCAAAGAATTGTGCTTTGGAGAACCTCACAATGGAGAGGTGAAGTACTTATTGGAGATTCTTAGCTGTTTAAAATAACAATGAAAAATAAAATGGCTTTGTATTTCCCTTGCAAACCCAACAAGAGAAGCTGGAACTTTGACCTCTTGAAACTTTCTTCTACAGTTAATATTGAAAAATATATTAATCCTTAATATCACTTCTCCTTTTTAAAGTTATCTAAGAGCTTTTTAACTCTTGATGCCTAAAAGAGCCTCTAATCAAGAGCAGTACAAAAACTTTTAACTGAAGAAAACTGGAACAGCTTGCTTTTATTTCCAGTACTTGTATTTCAGAGCCACAAATGTGTCCTGGGACAATAAACTGGGATAATAAACTGAATGATCCGTATCAATAATTAGAAGTACATGGTTACTGCTTACAAAGAAATACACAACTTTCAAAATATGTTCCCTAGATAAAAAGAAGGCATCAATGTGTAAGCATCACTAAAAGCAAAGATGCTAAATTTACCTTTGTAAATTGTTTTACCTATGTCACAGTGATTTTCCAATAAAAAAAAAAAAAGGAAACAAAACCCAGGAAGAAAAATAACAAGCTCTTAGCGTGTGGGTATATAAATCATTGCACTAATCACAACTATAAGTCAGTGATCAGCTAAAAGTTCGTTGCTGATGTAACGAAATCTTCATGTACCATGTCAAACCTGCAAAGTACGTAATGGACAAATGACAAGATGACAGCTGACTTCTGAAAAGTCTTTTTCCACAACATCAGCCTCCATTTTGAGTGAAGTCTTACCACTCCTCCCACCAACACAGAGTATGTGCTGAATGGTAAATTGCTAGCTGCATCCTCCTGCAATCTTCTATTAAAAGTCTCGGTATAACTGTGAACTTACTTTACCTTGAGAACCAAATTCTAGACTCTTTTAGGGAATGTCTAAGCATATTCCAGCAGAGAGCAGATGAAAAGACACTCAGCTGCCTTTGTTGCTGCAATGAGTATCAGGTAACTGAGTCACCAGGAGAATATGGCTTTCCTTAAAGGGATGGGGAGGTAAGAGGGGGCAAGTAAAATGTCAGAAGACTCCATACCCTCTTTGTGGCTTGGGAAAAGTCAGCTTCTGGTGTTGCACCAGAGAAGGACGGACAGGAGGTCAGAATTTGGTGAAGTTTTTGCTTGCTGTTTCTGGTATTCATGGCTGTTGAGAAAGGGGGAAAGCTGGCACAAAGTGTGACCTGGCTAGTGGTCATGCTGGCAGAAGCAGCAGCTCAGAGCCTGGAGGAGCCCTGATGGTGAACTGTGGGCAACGGGGAGGCTTTAGATGTGATGCCCCAAAACAGGGAGCGTCTTGGCAGTGTATCCATGACTGTCACATAAACTGAAGAGGGTATGCGTTTGTGGAGGTTGCAGAAAAGGAGTTCAATCCATCTCAGGCATAGGATAAGGTAGATGGAAAAGGGATACTCTGTTCTCCCAGTGTGCTGCTTATTGCTTTTCTAAAACAAAACCACCATCCAAGCACTCCCTCTCTTCTCTCTCACGGCACCCTTTCCTAACAAAATCGCAAAGAAGCTAGAGGTACAGCCATGAGCAGCTGAAGCCATACTGCTCTGTACAGAAACACAGAGCACGATTCGGACATGAGGCAAGCTGCATGTTCAAAATGCCGCAGCAGACGAAGCAACTCAATTTTGATTTCTCTTATCTAGCAAGCAGGCAAAAGAAAGGCAGTCTACAAACACCATCTCCTTCTTCAGCAGTTTGTAAATCTAGCACATCTATCCTGTGTTTTATTTATTAGTGAATGAAAAGCAATTGGATTTTTGTCAGCAAGAATATCTAGATGCTGAAAGCAATGACAGATTTCAGTTTTTCATTCTGGCCATACAAATACACAGTCCACGTTTCACTTTCAGTGTGGGTCAAAACAGACTGGCTTTCCTTCCAGAGTCTCTATTAAACAGGATGGGTACACTTTGAATGAATGAACACTTTGGTCCCTACTGGTTTTCATTGCTTGAAATAATGCAGCCTAGTGGCTACCTCAGATGTTCCTCACAACAGTGGAACAGTAAAACTGCCACCTTCCCTGTTCCTTTTGGTGACTTGGACTCTAAGACCAGTACTGTATTAGCTGCATTCCTCATGTTTCTAATGTTAATAGAAATATAGCAGTAGAGCTACAGATAGAAACCAAAGCAGCAAACCTTCTGTCTTGCCTGTGGGCTGAAGTCAAACAATACACTAGTTAAAAAGGGGAATTATCTTGTACGCAAGGATTTTCTACAGCAAAGATTAGAGGTGAATAATTCTTTCCATGTATCATCCTCCCTCCTTTACCCCATGAATTGTTCCCATAAATAGGAAAGTTCAAAAAGTGTGAACTGACTAAGAGTTAGCAGAATGCTCTACTAGCTGATAAGAATGCATTGGCAGTAACTAAAATGTGGTTTCTGCTTTGGAGGTTTTAATTGAAATACAAGTATTCTGCCATTCAAATAGTAATTCTTTAATAGATCTATGTGTAGAAGCAATTAGTAATAATTTTATTTTATTGCAGCTGTCAAATAGTAGCAGTACAAAAACTAAGTGGGATGATGGCGTCTCGGATTTATTTTTTTTCCTTTAAAAATACGCAATCAGAAAAAAGTAACATAAAAGCTTTTGGAGGAGGATCAATATGCTCTTGATCTTGATCAAGAAAATACCGCAAAGTTCTCCCTCAGAAAATTACATGATTAGACAGATAAACCCCCTTTGTTTAATAGGATTTTGAAATAATGGCCTGTTAACTGAGATGAAAGTAAAAGGAAAATCCAAGGAGGCTATTTATGTTACCTGTATTAAGTAAAATGTAATTCCTCATGTTGGATCCTGTAAGAAATAGCCAGTACACTAATCATGATTAATAATATTTAATTTTCTCATTTAATTTTCCAGCAATTAAGAGAACTATGTTTAAAAGTCCCCTTAGATAACAATTTTTTATTAAACTTAAAATCTAGCTTATATTCAGAAATCACACTTATTTATATAAATATTTGCTACCTTTTAGTACTTACAAAAATACCTGGGTACTTACAAAAACTATTTCTAAACAAAAATCTACCAAAATAATTCCTGTTTGATTTAATGCTCTTACAATAGACTTTTCATTTCATTTCTTCTGTGATACCTTACTAGTGCTAAGTTGATGGTTTTTTATGAAACATGAATAAGTAAAA
The DNA here is from genome assembly GCA_008711295.1 of Anarhynchus alexandrinus. NCBI lineage: Eukaryota > Metazoa > Chordata > Aves > Charadriiformes > Charadriidae > Anarhynchus > Anarhynchus alexandrinus. Next base: position 4,650,856 of record VUYV01000030.1, read on the forward strand.
TGTGTCTTAATCATATAATTTAATCCTTCTTACTGCTGAATCAGTGGTATGTTCCATGTGGTGTATTTGAGGTTCACTTGCACCTTTAAAACAAGACTGTAATAGAGCAACTATGTGAAAGGCCATTGCACCGATCTTTTGGTTTTTCCACTCTATTACGGTGATGTCTCACACTAGGTGGACACCTCCCCACCTACATAAGCCCTGCAACTTAGCTGGCAGAATAGCCTAGATCACAAGTGGGATACCTACATCAGTAAGAAACCAAACCGCATGTAAGTTGTGGACATAACCCCATAGTAGAGACAGTGATGACTTGTACTGTCTCTTAGTTGACACCCAAGAGTTTGTATACACCCACCACTGCTGGGTACACACACAATGGCTGGTTGGGGTGTGGTGTTCCTGCCCCAACAGCATCCTGTATCCCACTCGCCTGGTGAGTCTCAGCTGAGGGCGAGTCTGCGAGGGCAGGCAGACTCACAGGCAGGGTGGAGCATTTTAACTACAGTACTCAGGAAAATAATCATCTGAAAAATCCCCAGCATACAATAATGAGTAGTGGTTTGTCATTTTATTTCTTCTGGTATTTACTGAAATATTTCCATCAAGGCCTTGTTTAACAGAGGTAAAATAAATTGTTGCCATGAGGTGCTTCCTATTTCGCTTTGTGAAAAACTGAAATTTTCTCTCCGTGGAAATGTACATTGATACTCTTAAAACCCTGCCAACCTATTAATCTTTTCTGCTCTTGTTCCATGACTACTTCGAGTGACCAGGAGGCACTCCAATATTTCTGACCTTTTCCTAAATACTGATTCAGACACTGCTACAAAACATTGATGTACAGATGAGCCTATAAGATTTTTTTCACCTTTATTTTTTTCATCCCTCTAGACTTTCATGCTTCCATAGGCATTTATGATCCTAACATTAGAATTACTTGCTCTAAACCTAGGTATTTCTTTCTTTCTCACAGATTAGTGAGGTGATAACCTCAGATCGTACTGTTCCAGTTATGCAAACCGCAAATTTAGGTAAAGATAAAAATATAGTAAATTTCTTTCAACAAATTTTCCTTTTTATTTTGCTAGCTATCCAGGTTCCTAGCACTTATAATAGTCAATCAACTGTCCTCTCTTCAATTTCTTTATCATACTAATTGTGTTTCCTACATGCCTGCTCAGTCCTCTGCTCTTACACTGTTCAACACCTGTTGACTGTTCCAGTGAAACTTCAGAGACAAGAGCATGTTCCCTATCTATTACACACGCATACCTTCTTCCTACAGTTCTACTCACTAATGACTTAAAAAATTAAAATGTGCACCAATTACACAGCTAATAATTCACCTTCTCTGTTTTCTGTCATCTCCTTCCTCCTGCTTATGGACTCTCAAGATCTCTGGAAATGCAATTTAGACTCTCCTTTGGCTTCCTCCCGCAGCTCCTGGAGAATTCTGCAGTCAGTGCTGACACAGTGTGGGGTCATCAGCCTACTTGCACTCACAAACTTGTTTAATTTAAGCATGTAAGACCTATTACAGTTGCTGAAAACACTAGAGTTTTCTATTGCATAATCATTACAATATAATGAATTTGTAGTGGTTCAGTTCTATCTCAAAGCAGTAATGGATTTGTGGAAGAAAATTAGCAGCCTATTCTGTTTTCTTCTTTTATAAAATAGATGCCCTGCTGCAATTTAAATAACAAAAAGAGATAGTTATGTCCAAGTGCCATTTCTGTAGATTATGGAATTCATATACATTTCACACTTTTAACAATATTTGAAAATATTATTTCCAAGTTTGGGGTTTTTTTCCTGCTTTTTTAAGTTCTAGGACACACACAGAAATCTGTTTCTTTTCTAAAGTGCAAAGTTCATTAGCTGTAACAATGTCATTCTGCCTTGGTGTCAGGTGGCACAGCATTAATTATTACAGAAAGCACATAAAACAGTGATGCTCAGATCCTAATGCACAGGAGAGTTATCTATTAATTTTAAGAAGGTTACAGCAAGGAGTCCTAGGTTAAACACAGAAAATAAGATGAGATTTTAATGACTATACATCATTAACCACTTTAAGGTGTATTTCAAACTCATAAAGCCATCACATTTTGTACTCACTGCACAAATTAAACAGAGGGCCAGAACTTGCTAAATAGTGTATTTAATAATTTATTTACAGATTATCTAAATGCAAATAACTGCAAAGGATTGAAATAGGTGCTCTGATATTTAACCCAGGGTTTAGTTAAGAAATGCTTAGATTATTTAGAATTTCAGTGTTTTAAACTTGTTTTCTGTAGCTTCAACTAATCTACTGAAATTAAAACAAGTTTCACAGTACTTTCAAGAGCTATATCTTCTTTATCCACTACTTCATTTCAATAAAACCTGTTGAATGTACAACTAAGAATTATATTGATGAATTTTGAAGATAACATGAAGATAATATAACACTTTTCAAAACAAATCATAAAATTATTATATTTGCTTAAGCCCTCTACCTGGATTGAGTATCAACAGAGCCACAAGTCACCTTGATACTTTCCAGTAATTGTATTTTTGTTTAGACAGCATGCTTTTCACTTTACTGCTGACATTTCTGTAAAAGATAAATTTCAACTAGTTGAAGTACCAGCAAAATATCTGAAGATAACTATTTGTAGATTATACAAGATTTGTACTTATTTGTACAGAAAGAATACATGGGCTTCCTAACATGCCTGTAGTCCTCTGTAAATGTTATCATTTGTGACCAGCAGTATAGCAACAGCAAAAATTATATTTTCTTATATTTTTACCTTCAATCATTCACATTTTCATAATAGGCATTTTCTTAACAGAAAATTTTATTATTTTTCTTTTAATTATACAATTCTAATCACGGCCACAGGGCTGAAATGGGTTTGTACTTACTCCAGATGCCTAAATTCTATACAGCTGGTTTCACATTACACATTACACATTACACCATGACTCTGTTTTAAAGATGTTCTGGGCTATGAACCACACGTTTCTCTATCTGCATTAGAGACACACGGAGGACAGGTAGTGTGTCACATGTAACTAGCTCTCAGCTGAAAATAAATACCTTATTTTAAACTATTTTCTCAGTAATTAAAATTCTGGAAGTTTCTCCTCTCACAGCCTTATCCATAAGAACTTGGAAACACAGACTACCTGAAGTTCATCTCTGCTATAGAATTAATTAACTTCTGTGACCAGACATGCTCTTAAAATCACTCTCATTAACAGCCCAAACCACTACTTATACCGTTTTCTACCTGATCTGGCTCATTCCCAAGGGAAGGAAGGCCTACATGCTATTCCCATCCCTACTGGTGATCTTGCAATGAGAAAACCACTAAATAATTTACATGCTAACAGTTGTCCACTACTTTTCCACCAATCCCCATAATCTCAGAAAGGCAAAAAAAATTGTCCTATAACTTATTCTGAAGGAAACCACAAGATCAGCCTCTTGCTCAGGATCCAAGTGTACAGCCGGAGAGGTTACGGGGTCCCACAGAGGTGAATACAGCAGCCATATAAATGTCGCACAGTATTTTCACAGCAATTTCTAATAGAAAGTATTTCAAGGCAAAATTGTCTGTTGAACTTGCCAACACAGCTTGTGGAGAGAAATCTTGGGTACCTTTTAGACTTTAAGAACATTCACCTGCACAGATGAGCTGCAGAACTGACTCCAGCAGCACCCATTTATCCCATCTGCCTGCAGTGGTGCCACATAAGCAGCACTGGGCATACACCTTTGCTGGAGGACCCTCTGGGAGCAAATGGGATTTGCAGAGAGAATGAAGTCACCATTTGGCTATGACAGCAACTGAAGGTACTGAAGCTCACCTGAGCACTGTTTTTCCCCAAACTCAGCCCTCAGTTCCAGTGATCCAGGACAGGAAAGAGACCCAATGAGGTGACCAGAATAGAGCTATTACCATTAAATCATACACATGGTATCAGAATTGTATGTATTATCACTACCAAGGTAAAAAAAAAGAAAGCTGTCCACAGCACAGTGAAATCTTTGCACATTCAAAAGCATACAGCAAAGCTGCATTATGCTGAGGTGCGAGAATTTCTAATTGTTGGGAAACTAAAATATATCAGAAGACAGATGTAGAAAAAATCTGCTTGGGCCAAATTTTATTTTGATTTGCATCACAAGTATTTAGTGCAGAAGTTATACTGATTTTACATATAAAAATACACGTGCAAGTCAATCAAAACAATCTTCAGGGAATCTAAAGTTAATATCCAGAACAAGAATTCTTATTGCCAGATACTTCTAAATAAAGCAAATTGTTTACACATTCTCAACTACAATTCCCAAGACATAAGATAGTATATGAAAATAAAATGTCACATCATGATTTCAGTTTTACTTTTATAGGCAGGTATAAGGCATCAGCCAACTGAAAGTATAATCTCTGCAACATATGTTCCATGCAAAGTAATTTCAACTAGACTAGGGCAAATATTCAAGAAAAAGCAATCATTTCCAGTAAAACTGAGCACTGAGGAACATTGCTCTGTAAAAGTGAAGAATGGCAAAAAGAATAGGGAAATATTTAATTTGGGTTTTGTTCCTGGACATGTCTGAAGTTTTCCAAAGGTTATTAGGATTTCAGGTAGCAATGCAGTACAAAACCACTAGCTTATCTTAGAAAGGTCATTTGAAGTTCATCTAGTCCTATCTAACATGCCACAAGTTAAACCCCATGGCACAGATGCCCAAAAAACAACAAAAGTACTAAATTCAAAATTACTATCCTGAAATGCCTGTGTTTAGTAACTACTGAATCCTGGAGAGGCTTTTACTTGTTAAAAGCTACACCTTGCAAACTCACATATTTTTGGGTTTTGTAGATATGCAAAAGAGCTTTGCAGGGCTGAGTCATTTTGCCCAGCTGACATTCACGGTTGACTGGGATTCAGAAACAAGCATTCTTGTACCTGATTTCCCTGTAAATATAGATTTTCCAAGTAAAAACTGACCAGATCAGATCTGCTCAAAGTGAAGTGATAGTCCGTTTTTTCCTTTTGAAATACATCCAGAGAAGGCATATAGGATAGAGGGAAGGGAGAGAAGACAGGAAGGAAGAGATGAAACCAGATTTAAAAATGTTAAAATATCCTTCTAGTAGTGAGAAAAGCAATGTTCATTTCCCTCGAGTGACTGGATTTTAACCCCAATCTTCTATTTAGAACATGACCATCATTCCCAATTACAAATTAGTCTGAGTATGGGATTTTCCCCCACTGCTTTTGCTGAAACTATGCAACTTTTGCAGAAAATAATGCATGAGTCACTGAGCAAGAGCGAGCATGACTGCAGTTAATGACTCACTACAGGTGATGGGAGGATGCTGATGAAAGAGGATTATAAACAAAGAAACACATTTTATACTAAACCCAGACTTGCTCCCTCCTCATTTCTGTCCAAATACTGTGCTACCCAAAAGGATTTTGACAGCTACCCTAGGGCACTAAGCAGATAAATTATAAGCAAAAATGCTCTTTCAGGACTCAAAATGGGATGCAGTTTTCAGGTGGATCTGCCAGCATCTTCCTTAAACTGAATATGCTTCAAACACCAAAAGGTCTTTCAGTTTTTTATGTTAGGTTTCAGTAGGGTCCCTGCAATAAGGTAACATTTGGAAAACACAGTTCAGATCTGTTGTGTGAGACTGGATGAAAATGAAATTGGTTTTGAACAAATCTTCCCTTTGCCAAGATGTCCCTCCAGGCTTGCTCTACATTCAGCATTTTTGATGGCTTCCTACAAGTCAATAATCTTAAAAAAAGCACTTTTTTGTTTTTACAAATGTGTCTTCCTTGGAGTCTGCCAGTGAAACAGTGCTAAATGTTCTCTGCCAATTCCAAAATTTCCATCCCACATGCCCAAACATCTTGCTCTGAAGCACCCTCTGCTTTTCTCCCAGGAGGCGTAGTCTACCCTCATTACCTGCTGTACCTGCAGTACCTACGCAGTGCTCAAAAACTAAAATGAAAAAAAGGACAGACAGAACAGTTGTATCAGCAGTGACACAGACACATAAGGTGTCCTAATATATGCACTGCAATTTAGCCCATGAAACTAAACCGGACAAAACAGCAGTCTCGTTATGGAGTTAAGCCCAAATCATCCATATCGTTGCCTCCTCAATTTGTATTATTCTTGATTGCTTCAACTGGTAATTTCTTGAGCATTTGCAAGACCCAAGGAAGATTAGCATTTCTTGTAAATGCCTGATTTTTTGGCATATAACAATATAAGACTGTAAGTAATATTTCCCAGTTAGATACTCTTCCAGGATCTACTGACCACTAATAAACAACTGGATAGACAGATAGATATATCAATAGATAAAAGAAACATACTTCTATAGATGAAATCAATAGAAAATGCCAGATAATCTTTTCCTCAGGCGTTTCTCTGGGTAAGTTTTCCAGGTAACTGAACCCCTGAACTTCCCCTAGATTAGGGAAGCAATCAGAAACTAGGTTTCATGTCAATCAAGTTACTGCAGTAAGAGACTTGGGAAGCAATCGAGTGCTGAGATTTCACATAATTTCCACCTATTTACATTCATCTGTACGTGTAAAGAGCCTGAGACGCTGTCTATAGTCATTTAATCACCATAATTCACAACCTTTCATCTAGCCTGAACATTTTATGAGCTGGCTTTGGGATTATCTTATGCACTTGTGATTTTCTCTCTCTGCAAGGCAAATTAGAGTGCAAAGTAAATGAATACTTTCATGAAAAAATACCCTACAAGATCTGATGTTACTTCAGAAATTACAATAATTTTGATCTGTAAAAAGAACACACCGCATCACTGGGTTGCTTTATTGCCTGTGATACTCAAGACAACAATGTCTGCTGGTGCTACTGGAATGCAGTGGTAATATTTGCAAAGTAATTCTGAGTGTCCAACACTTTTGAAAAATGTTGAATTGCTATTGAAACAAATGGACTCAGAGGTGACTAACTGAAATGTAACTTTATGTGTTCTGCAAGTTTCCAATATAGGCAGAGGTAAAGCTGTTGTGTTTTTTTTTTGTTTGGTTGGTTTGGTTTGGTTTTGTGGTTTTTTTTTTTAAATAGACGGAGGATATTTTTCTCAAACCTTGTATACTGATATGAAAAAATTATACTTTATGCAACTCTTATTAGTAGACTCAAAAAGGAAATATTTCTTATAGGCAAAAAGTACCCCAGAAAAAAATCATCTTTTTTTTTTACCAAGTTACTTCCTATGTAGTACCCATCTCTCAAAAACCACATCCAGTCACTAATGTGGCACGCTACTAAGTGAATTCAGTGGGCCAGAGCATCTACAGATAGTACACTGACAATATCAATGAATACTGGAGGGGCAGAAGGCACGTTCCTATGCTTGTGTGTTAAGGAATGGAAAGAAAGGCACGACTATGCTCAAAGACATTATTATGAACTCAAGGAAGCAAGTGAATGTTAAATTATAATACTGCTGATAGTGTCATTAACTAAAACTAATGAAAATTCTGATGATTATACTCTCTGCTCCAACTATAAACAACAGTGACATATGGTACAAACGGTATAGCAACATGGTGTTTTCACTTCAATTCACAAAGCAACAAAATTAAGAATGTATGTGGTGGTGGGAAGACTGAATTGACTGTGGAAAGCATTCAGTGAACAGCCTGAAGGGACAGACTCATAAACTTAGAGCAGATATCCTTAGAGCAGGAAAAAGAATGATGCTAAACATGACTTCAGACAATACTCAGTGTTAACACAGAAAGTCTAAAACACAGTCCGCAAATTTATGAGGGAAATTCAGTCTCACAGAAACATACACTTCATCTTCTTGCCACTTTTCAACTAATTCAAGAAAATTAAGACCAAACCATCCAGAACCACTGCATACATGAGAGAATTCTCATACAGCTTTCTCCAGATTGCTAAATCTGAAATAGCCCACAGCATACACATGCATCAATACCTACCTCTCATGGTACATTATTCTCTGAGGAAAACCAGGCTTAATACCTGATTTAGAAAATATATATTAAAAATCTCAAACATAAACTAAGCATTATTATTAGCACCTGTCCATTAGTGAAACTGTGGGATGCTGGATAGGGAGCAACTTAAACATAAAATGAAAATTTATGCTGAAATGAAAGCCAGTTTCTTCAGGTCATTTTTGTTACTTCCAACAAGTTCGTTGAGATAACAAAATCAGAGAAAAACTGAAGCTGGAAAGAATAGGTATATTCCAATCCAAAGCAGAGCAAACTTTAGGTAGACCAGGGTGTTCTGGGCCTTGTCCCAAAGAAATTTGCATGTTCCAAAGTACTTATCTGCTCTCAGCATAAGAGCATATCCATAAATACCTCTGTTCTCTGATGCTTGAATGCATCATTGCATCTAAAAAGGAATCTGAAACTATGTCCACTGCCTTCTGAAAAGGGATTTTGAACATAGCATGGTGGGGATTCCATATTTACTGTTTCTTTGAAGGCCACTACAGTACACATGCCTGCAGTCAACCAAGAGGTCAAGAGAGTCCCCATATGTGAACCTGCTGTTATCTTGTAAAAAATACTGTTTTAGAGTAATATGATTTCGGTGTTATTTGCTGTTGAAGGGTATGCAATAAGAGGAAGGCTTTTCAGAATTGAGTATCATTGTTACTCTCAATAGAATTCTTAATTTACCACTATGAAAAAATGCTAAAAACTCTTATGACATACTAATTTTCTTCTACTCTTCAAAAAACCCCTACTCTTCTACTCCTCAAAGAAAATTATCTATGGTAGTAAGTATCCCGCCTATTTGGTTCCTCCACTGTTTATGCTGAAATGTTTGCATGACTCTTGATTGAACTTATGCTGCATCTGCAAGGACACATAGCTGAAAGAGACAAAACTTTAGCCTTTGCTTTTAATCATGCCTGTCTTACACCCACTCTCCATGGTTTCTCTACCCACAGCTCACTATGCTATTTTGCTGTTCCTTCCCCTTTTCTTAAATTTTCTCTTTCCTCAGACTATGAATATCATCATAATTTGGGTTTGGGGCGGGGGGAGAGGAGGAAGTTTGAGCAGAAGTAATATTTACAAACACAAACATCTAACATGGTACAAATAAGTTTCCTTTACTATGTTATTTTCTAGCAAATTAAATATATTTTTCAGCAGAAACACAGATCTCTGCAGAATTCACATGACAATACAAGAAGAAAAACTGTTAATAGCAACCTTCCTTTGGAGATGTTAGTAAATTATAAAAAGAAAAACATAATAACTCTGTCAAATGCAATATTATTCCAGGGTCTTTAAAAACAGATTTTTGGCACAGAAAGGATTCTAGATACTGTAGTAAGTCCAATTTCAGCCTGTCTTTGCAAAATAAAGGTATCGAGTGGAATTACATCCCTGCAATGTATACAGTTTTGTAATTCCCAACTTATCTTTCATTCTTGCTATGTGCATTTGTAAACAGATCTATGTTCTGAGTATAGACACTTTAGTGTATTTTTCAAAATATGTCTGCATCCCTGAAGTTTTTCAGAGGATATAGGAATTTCATGTACAAAATGAAAATACCTAAGAAATATCTGCAAGTCTGCATTACAAAACAATACCAGTTATATGGTATTTCCTTTACTGTTTCTTTTCATATAGTATGTAAATATAAAAAAAACCCACAAACCAATTAATTATACAGAGAAACTATGATATGAAGAATAAAGCCCATTGTTGGGAGTGAATTGTTTCCATGCAAACATAGTACAAGCCTTGGTAACTTACAAATCTGCATTAGGTTTAGATCAGCAATACACTACTTACAAGCCTGGAGAATTGCATATCCAACAAAAGTCATTATGGTCCAGAACAACGTATGTGAATCACAGCGAAGGAACACTTAAACTGTGGGAAAGTTGAGTATAGGACTCATGGTTTTAATTGACCAAAATCACTATTTGTATAAATGGTTATACTTACACCAGTGAAATTTGCCTGCTTCTCCTGGTGCTGAATTTGGGTACAGGTTTATAATCCAACAGTTTTCTCTTAGCTACAACCATGAACTATTTCACATATAAAGGCAACAGGTTGAAACTTACTGCAGACTCTACAGTGGAAAGGATTTTCACAGTGACAGACAGTCATTAACCTCTCTGTTCAAAGTGCAGTGTGTGACTGAAAAATAGCAGGGCAGAGTTATCTGTGGCTTTAAACCTTGAGCAACATTTACAGCAGAGCAGAGTGAATATAAAATATTATTCTGGCACAGACTAGCATGTGGATTTGAAGTTGCAATTATTATAAAATTGAATTATATTTTTAGTATGATTCATGGTAGCTCAGTTGCAATTCCATTTTGTTGGACATTTAACTGAAGCATGCAATATTTTGGAAAAAACCCATGAAACTATGGATTCATTTATCGGTCTTCAACCTGGCCCACTGCTTTTACGTATTGCTACCTAACAATTTCCAGGAAAAAAGCTCAAAACAAACCAAACAACCTCAATCAATTAAATTAAAAACAACAACAAAAAAACCCCGAAACCAAATAATATTATCTTTGTAATATTTTCAAGTGTTTTATCATTAGGTTTCAACTGCATTTAAAATATAAAATCTGTCATTCCCCATGAGTATTTGCACTTTGCAACCATAAATCTAAAGTAAAAAGGAAACATTAACACTTCATATTCCTTTCTTTCAAGAGGTAATTTTGGGGAAAACAAATAAAGCAATGAATGGTAGCCCGAGAATAAATTTCCAGAATAAAAGTTTCTTTGTCTGGGAAACCAGAATGATACTTCTATTATCTTATTATCATAACAATGGTAACAGGAGGTGCTTATATTGAATGAAATTTGATAAAGCTAGTCAAAATTTAGGATTAAGAATTTTACACAGAATATGCTTCTAATTTTAAAAGTCCTGATTTAAAAGATAAAATAAATGGATATAAATTTTTAAACAATTAAATCATAAAAGGATGGAATGGTAACTGCAAAAGAAATACTCGAAGTCTTTAGGGCCTTCAGAAGTTCCATAGGAGAAGAGGATCAGGTGAGGACCACCTCCCCAGGGTGAGTGGGACCAGTTTTCTTCAGTATCATCAGAGACAGGACAGCAAGTTGAGAAGTGACACAGTTGATGCACACATTGAACATCTGGCATTTTTGGCTTTATTTCCTCTGAAAGCACAAAAAGCAGCAGGATTTTTCTGCCAGCATATTCATAGCTTTGAAAAATTCAAATCATACATGCTATTTCAATGAATGTTGTCAGTCGTGCTATTTTAATGATCAAAATGCAATTTTCCTTGTCTAATGAAAAGCAGAAGTCTCAGTTTAGCCAAATTTCATTTCTAGTTACCTGGTATGTGTTTTAATGCTTAGCTCAGTCCTGGAAGTAGCTTTCAAATAGATGAAGTCTTATCAGCTAAGGAGGTAAGCAGCTCCTGTTAAGTTCATATAACGTTCTCCTGTTATCAAAGAGTTACTTGAAGTTCCATGGAATCATTCAAGTTTCAACTTGCTAGGGATTTGTGTTCCTAATGTATACACAGACAGATCTGTTACTACGTATGAACCTCAGAATCCATATGATACTCTAATATAACTGGTCATTGCCATTGTAAAGGATGCATGCTTATCTTTTTACTAGATTATTACAATGTGGTTTAAGTGGCAAAAGATTTGGATACAATAAACATTGTTTTAAGTCAAATCAGAAACACTATATAGGAAAAAACATTTCACACATTCTCACCATAGGCAGTTGGTCACACAGCCTCAAATATGGAACTCTTAGTCACATTTTGGACAATCTGGGTCATCTTGAAATAGGGATGATTTAATCAGAATGGCCCAAAATTGAAAGGTAGAGAATGAAGTCATTAAAAAAAAAACAAAAAAACCAAAACCCAAAAACCAAAATACTACAAGAGGAAGAATTTCTGTTGGGTGACCAGTAGCTGGTGATTTGTGCTCGGTGACAAATAATCAAGAGTTATTGGTGACAATGGCATTTGTTCTCCCTACGAAAAGGGAGAAGTTGCTGGAAGTGTAGTAATATCATGGTTATGGAAGGTGTACCTTATATGAAGGCTAGTATGAAAGAAAGCACTCAAAATAGATTTGTATTTGAACTGATACTAAGGTTATTTAACCTTGGTTTTAGGAGAGCTCTAGAAATAGTCATGTAAAACTTATGTAGCTGTTCTTCAGAAACTGCTATGTATCACTGCAGTACCTGAACACACGGTGCATAGCTTCTGACTCAAAAAACCCTCATGTGTCTTTTAAAATATGTATATGTATATATACTTACACTTACTTATACTTCCTGAACGTGTGGACCCGTAAAATACATACATTTGTGTATGCATAAAGATGTGCTGTATTGTTTAGGAAATTATAGATGTGGAAATAGTGGGGTTTAGCCTACTACAAATACATAAAACAGGGTAGATTTAGGACAGGATAAGGAAGAAATTTTTTACAATGAGGGTGGTGAAACAGTGGCCCAGGTTGCCCAGAGAGGTAGCAGGTGCCCCATTCCTGGAAACATTCAAGGTTAGGTTGGACAGGGCTCTGATCAACCTGATCTAGTTGCTGATGTCCCTGCTCATTGCAGGGGTGGTTGGACTAAACGACCTTTGAAGGTCCCTTCCAACCCAAACTATTCTATGATTCTACAATTCTATAATTAGACAGATACACAAAGCAAGATTTTAAGAGAAAGAATCAAATGGGTTTCAATATTGCCAATTTACACCCCAATGTGGCAGTGAATAAAAAGAACTGCTAGGGACATCAGACTTTACCTGCAAAGATCTTTTTTATCTGTTGCAGCTACTAAGAGATGTCAATCTCTGTCTTCCCCTCTCTGTCTCTCTCTCTCCCCTTCTTATTGTCCCCTTGTGTTTTTCAGCAACTGCTGTGCCCAGTAGCTACTTCATAAATGCACGATTCTAAAAATTCTTTCTGACATCTGTTTCCAATTCATCTTTTTTCATGCCCTTTTCAAGCTCCATGTCCTATCATCAGTACAGTGGGCCCAGTTCACCCCTGACATAACTCATCTAGCCACTGGCTCTACGGATGGTTTTGGTCTTGTTTGTTCAGAGGGTTAATTTCTGTCTAAGCTATTAAAAATGACATTTCAATGCAATTCCCTCGTAACTGTCATGTTCTATAAGATGCATCTGTACTCCCATAATTTCCATTTACTCCCAGGACCACCTCTATGGCTTTTATGAAATGTTACCTATTTCATGCTGCATTTCTTTTATTTGAAATCCCAGCAATGCTCTTAGATTTCCTGTCCTTATGTTAGTCAGAAAACTCAAAAGAAAAACTTCCTGTTCAGCCACAAAGACTTCCAGGCATTATATGAATAAAAAAAAAAATAAAAAAAAAAGAAGGAGAAAACATGTTAAGATATGAAACTAAAGCAACTGTTCCCTGCCTCCTCCTTACACATTTAATAGAAAAACAACAAGTGTTAAATACTTTGTCATTTCATACCATGTGGGCTTCAGGAAAGAAATTTTGTGAACAAGCCACTTAGACATCACCTGTAAAACTAATCTAAGCTGGGATGTCACACTGTGGTGATGCAGTCAGAACATTTTCTAGGTGGGCTTGCTGTTCTTGCTTCTTTCACTGTTTCTTCTTCACCTCTACTTCACCTTTCACTTTCCACTTCAGTGGGGTCCTTCCTTTCATTGCCCCTTGACCCTGCTTGCTCACCCTCTCCAAAGCTCTCCCCCTTTCAGCCCTGCAACATCAAAATGGTCATTTGGCCAGCATAATGTCTGTTTCTTCCACCTTTTTTCTGAGCTGTAAATTAAGGTTTGGACCTTTGGAGGGGTGACTAGGAGACAGCTTCCCATTGTTTTGTGCAGTACTTGTTGCAATTAGTGGCCCCTCAAGATATATAACCCTCAGCAAGGCCCCAGGTCCAGGCCACTGATGCTTAATAACCTTTGACAGGTATTAAAAGAGACTCAAACCACAACCATCCAATAAAATGTTATGTCTTAGTAAGGGCAAGAAATAACAGCCTAAGCTTGCAGTTATTTGCTATGACACTGTTACGTACAGATATGCACACACAGAAATGCCTATAAATGTTTTTAAATTTTTCATGTTTGAAACAGTAGCAAGCTCTTCCATTCAAGTTGAAGCTTTAGCTTTTATAAATAAATTATTAAAGCAGCATTCTAAAATAATGTACCAGGAAATAAGTCTTACATTTTGAAACTTTGACCAAATAAGCATTTTTCCTAGTTTTTCTAATATTTTATTAGCTACATTTAAATATTTGCAAGCATATAAACATGGGCATGCCATAATAGCTGGGGGAAAGAAAACACATTTAAAATTTCAACACTATGCCAAAATAGTTGCTACTGAACATGTTGAAAAAGCTTTTAATGTAAAATGAATGTGGCACCTGTACAGTTTTGGCTGCCAAAAAACTCTCTGTTAGTAAGCAAAAATGATGAAAAGTGAGCAGGCAAAAAGTCCTATTTTTTGATAACTGAAGTCACTTTAAGCTCTTGGGTTCAGAAAGGCATGAATAAATAATGAGAAATGACCAAAAAGTTCTCCAAAAGAAAAGAGGCCAAACAAACTTTTCACTGTTGTACATCACATGAAACAGATGGTAACTGATAAACAAGTTACCACAGTAAATTGGATCCAAACCAAAAGACTAAGGAGTAAAGCGAACCACTAAATCCCATGTGCCTGTGGCACACGAGCCGCTCTGTTCACCCAAAAGCCGTGTTTCTTTTTTCAGTTGCTCCTTGGGAAATAGGGCAGGGTAAATGTGCTTCTCATCACCCCTTCCCTGCACTCTTCCTCATCATCCCTTTGTGTCTCACTGTCACTTGCTTTTAGATGGATCCAATTTGCCCATGAATGAATTGTCCAGTGCTCATGCTGCCATTTACTACTAGCCTTCAAAAAAAAAAACAACCACAAAAGGTGTGAGGAAGACTATATTCACTATTAATCTCTTCACCCACATATTAAGTCTACACTGGTTAGCTACAGCAACAGTATAATACTGTTTTGTTTGCTTATATTCGGTGCAATTTGTGAGGTTCTTCTGCAGATGTAAAAAAACCCAACCTACTTGCTTGCCTCATGTATCACCTGGTGATGGTCAGTCAGCCCTATGCTGAAAAATTTTAAAGCAAATTTGACCTCAGATCTCTTATTTAGAAAGGGAAAAGTCAGCTCTAGTTTCAAAAATCCTTTGCTATTGCACCACAAATAAGAGATTATACAGTATGTAATTTCATAATCAACATATACATATATTGAAAGTTTCCTGAAAAATTACTTCCTGTGCTCTGTGTTCCTTCTACTGAGTCCTTTTAATATAAAATAAAATAAATTTAAAAGCGTAACTAAGTGAAATTATAACATGAAGAAAATGCTTCTTTGATTTTGTTCATGTAATATATTTTAAAAACAGATCCAGTATAAACTGCTTCTCTGATAATCAGAAAAAGGCTTTAAGTATTATGGTTTGATTTAAATAATTTCTCCCTCATTCCTAACAGAAGCATACAGGATTTACAAAATATCAGAAGTGGTCTAACAAAAATACTGTGTTGAATCTAGACTGCCAGAATACTGCATAATTTACATTTTGAGCATTATGAGTGCATCTGAGATTTCGCTCATGTTTCTACTTTGTATCAGGTTTTCTTAACTAACATTCAGCTTATATTTCCTGGAGTAGACTGAGAAATCTTTCTTTACCTTAAATTCAGTGGTATTGAAAAAATAACGTTACGCAGTGCAAGAATAGTGAAAGCTAGGCGTAGGTTCCACTGTGGTGTGGTGAGTTGACCTTGGCTGAACACCAGATATCCACCAAGCTGCTCTATCACTCTCCCTCTTCAGCTGGAAAGGGGGCAGAAAATATGACAAAAGGCTCATGGGTTGAGATAAAGACAGGCAGATCACCCAGCAACTACCATCACAGGCAAAACAGACTAAACTTGGGGAAAATAATTTAATTTATTGCCAATCAAAGGTCAGAGTAGAATAATAAGAAATAAGGACAAATCTAAAAACACCTTTTGCCCACTCCTGCCTTCTTCCTGGGTTCAACTTCACTTTCAATTTCTCTACCTCCTCCTCCCAGGTGGTGCAGGGTGACAGGGAATGGGGTTGTGGTCAGTTCACCACACATTGTCTCTGCCACTCTTTCCTCCTTATGCTCTTCCCCTGCTCCAGCATGGGTTCCCTTCCACAGGAGACAGTCCTCCATAAAGTTTTCCAGCATGGGTACTTTCCATGGGGTACAGTCCTTCAGGAGCAGACTGCTCCAGCATGGGTTCCCCGTGAGGCCACAGGTCCTGCCAGCAAACCTGCTCCAGGGTGGGTTCCTTTCCACGGGGCCACAGGAGATCCAGGAGCTGGCTCCAGTGTGGGATCTCCACAGGGTCCCAGTCCCTTCATGGCACATCCACCTGCTCTGGCGTGGGGTCCTCCACAGGCTGCAGGTGGATGTATGCTCTACTGTGGACCTCCATAGACTGCAGGGGGACAAGCTGCTTCACCATGGCCGTCACCATGGGCTGCAGGGGAATTTCGTCTCTATCTCCAGGAGAACGTCCTCCCTGTCCTTCTTCACTGACCTTCATGTCTGTAGGGCTGTTTCTCTCACTCATCTCTCCCGGCTGCTGTTGTGCAGCTTTTATTACCCCTTCTTAAATATGTTATCACAGAGGCACTGCTAACATAGCTGTCAGCCTCAGCTTTGGCCAGCGGCGGGTCCATCCTGGAGGCATATGGAAATGGCTCTGTCCAATATAAGGACAGCTTCTGGAGTTTTCTCACAGAAGCCATCCCTGCAGCCTCTGGCCCCCAAAACTTGACACATAAACCCAATACTATGTGCGTGCATTGCTGACAGCACAGCTGTAGGAGAAAATTTCCAGGCCAAGACCAGCACACACGACACGAACAGCAAATCAAGGACAAAACCACACTTTCATTGAATGTAGGGACAGCTGAAAAGTGGCAGATCTTGAGGGATCCAGTGCACCCATGGCATCTTCGTGCCGCAAGAACAGTGAGCAGGCACTTAGCCAAAAATGGCTCAGAGAAGCTCTGGCAAGGGGCTGTGCTCAGTGCAGCTGAGTGAGGGAAAATCACCCTTGAGACCAGTGCCAATCTCCCAGGGAGAAAAAGCTCCTTCCTGACCCTAGACCTAGGGCACCAGTGGCCAGTGTTGAAAAAGAAGCATCTAATTGCTGCAAAAGCAGCAGGCAGGCATGTACCCAAAATGTCCCTGGGGAGCCCTGGCAAGGGGCCGTGCTCACTGCTGCAGAGAAAGGAAAATAAAACCACTGGGGACCAGTTCCAGTGTGCCCCGGGGGGAGGAAATTCCTTCCAGAACTGGTGAATGATCAAGTGTTCCCTGAGCATGCAAGGAAGACTTGTGTCCTGGCCCCACGGTGTTGTCACACCTACCCGGGACACCACCACTGCCTGACGCCTTCCCTCCTACAACCTGGATCCATCTCAGGGGTTTCCGAGATGGCAAAAAGCCCCTGGACGGATTGACCTTGGGGGCAAGAATCCTTCCGAAGCCTGGCAGGACACCACCAGGTGTGCAAAAGCACTGGGGGAAGCTGGTGGCTCCGATACCCCTTGCAACATCTTTGCAGCCCATTCCTTAGAGCCACTGCCATTGGCTCTGCAGGGGATGAGGACTGCGAGCTCTGCAGTGTTCCTCAAGCACTTAGAACACATTCCCATGATCAACCCCGATCACTGCCAGCTCTACCAGGGTGCTGCCAGGCCACTGGCTGCGAGTGTTGTAGTGGGTTGACCTTGGCTGGCCACCAGCTGCCCACCAAGCTGTTTCATCACTGCCGTCCTCAACTGGAAACTGGGGGAGAATATAGAATGAAAGGCTTATGGGTTGAGATGAGGACATGGAGATCACTCATCAATTACTGTCATGGGCAAAACAGACTCAACTTGGGGAAATTAATTTATTGCCAATCCAAATCAGACTATCATAATGGGAAATAAGGACAATATGTTATCACAGAGGTGCTACCAACATAGCTGACAGGCTCAGCTTTGGCCAGTGGTAGGTCTATCTTGGAGGTGGCTGGAAACAGCTTTGTCTGACATGGGGACAGCTTCTGGCATCTTCTCACAGAAGCCACCCCTGCAGCCCTCCTTCCCACCAAAACCTTGCCACGTAGACCCAATGCATGTGACAACTCAGCCTATCCATATTAGGAGCACCCCAAGTTTCCTAGTCCAAATCTGTGTATGAACTATGCCAAATTACTACCTGGCAAAAGCCAAGAGTGCAGCAGTGACCCAACTCTGCCTCCTGTTCCCATGCACCAGTTTCTATGCAATGAAAATGTCACACATGTAGGTCACAGTTGACCATGTGCTGTTTTATCAACAGAACTGGGAGACCATCTTCTTCCACACCAAGGCACAAACCCACAGGTCAAATTAGACAAAGGATGAGGCTACTTAATAGTATAGGTGATTGAATCAGACCTACAGTTCATAGTTTTTCCAGTTAATATAGATGAAGCACAGTGGTACAAGGTTGGTTTATCAAACAGGCAATTTCCTGTTAAACAGAAAACCAGTACAATACCTTTCTACCCATAGTACCGCATAATATTTATCTTGTGACCTAGAATCTTATGGCACTATGATAAAGTTCTCCTGTATTTCAGACATTTTAAAGCTTCCATACATAGAACAAATTTTCCTTGAAAACGCACCACACAAAACACAGTTGCTGAAAGCTCATGAAGTACTCACTTGAACATGATTTAAAAGATTCACTGCATGTCTGAGAGAGAAATAATTAATCTCCTGCATGTATGGTTAATGAGTAATAGCAAAACATACTTGTTAAAAGAGATACTAGTATATACAAATGCTTTTCTAATAGTTTTCCTGCATCAGCATGTGAATTCACACTATAAGACCATCACTGAAGCTCGTTACATTGGCAGTCTTCTTTCAAGAAATCAATGAGGCAGTTGTAATTTATTTACAACCTTATTTCTTGTTTCCCTAGCCTCAAAAGAAGTGACTGAACAACATAGCGTGTCTTTGTACAGCTGGAGCTGAGTATCAGGAAAAAGAGGAGGCAGAAAATGAACAATGCATGTAAAATGCATTAATACTACAAAATTTACACATTGAGCCTTAAGTTTATATGAAGTTTTGCTTACTGTATTTACTGTTCTCCTTCAACTTTTCCCTCATTTAATGCTTCTTGTGCCTCAGCCATGCAACTGAGGTTCTAAAAGCTGTTTCCCGCGTGCAAGAATGGCAAACCGTTTTACTAGACTTACTTCAGTGTGAATGTGATCAGAATTGACCTTGGATTATACCAAATTATATACTTGGAACAAAGTCTTTCATTTGCTGTACACTAGCATAATTGGCTTGTGTACCACAGTGAAAAGTTCAAACCTAAATGACAATAAAACAAAATGTAAATATATGCATTTTAAGATTCTTAACAAAATGAAGTCAATGTTAACTACTGGCCTTCAGATGAAGACACTGCATTCTTATTTTTCAAACATGAGTTTCTCATCTCTTCCTGCCACTAAGACATGATATCCTTTCCCTCTGACATTTTCATGCACATACAAAATAATTTAATCAACATATTGTAATAAAAGATTTTTCTAATTACAACAATGCTTTGTAATATCAAAAGAAAAGGGTTGTTTCACTATTTGTGACTGTTTTCCAGGTTTTGGCAAAATTGAAGTTCTAATAGTTTTTAAATAGCACAGCTAGTCTCCAAGCAGTGTACAATTACAGGTCTGCAGGTTAGACATACTCTTGAAATACTACTCTTGTATTTAAAAATCAGGACACCACAGGAAAAAAAAATAATTAAATCATCAGTCTCTAAAGTATTCAGGATCATATTCAATTGTTTATACTGATTTGAAATATATAAATTACAAATTATGAATCATCATAGCTCTATTTTTTCATTTATCATTTAGGAGGTGTGATTACCGAAAATTTTTAAAGAAATCTTTCACAGAGTGATATACTTTAATTTCTCAGTAACATATAACTGAGGTTGCAAAAATTACTATTATTAAATTTATCATGAAAACAGATTTATTATGAAAAATTATTATGAATTATGAAAATAAATGCATCATCAAAATTTGGCCTATTGGCATACACAAGCTTTCCCATAGATACTCATAACGACTGTTATCAGTTACTATCTCACTGCAGGCAAAAGCACAAAACAGGCAAAAAACACAATTTCTTTTTGTTAACCATGACCTTTTTTGTCAAAAAACATGGAGCGCTGAATCTTTATCAGATTAGTCTCTTGCCCAACCTGTTCAGTAATTATTGATATTATATATGCTTATCAAAATTACAGTGAATGTATTGTTTTGTTGATTGCTACTTTCACCTTTTTGGAGGTCAGTTTTTCACCAGTATTTCAATGGTCAGAGTTTCTCGGGGGAGACAATGTGAGAATTACTGATGTATTTACAAATGCTTTTACATGCTGTGTTATATATCATAAAGAAACAAAAAATATTGCAGATACTTCTCTCTTTCTCTCTCTGTGTCTCTCTTCTCTCTTCTCCCTCCCTCCTCTCCTCCCCACCACTGCCCCCGGATGGTTTTAGATGGAAAGAACCCAGGATGAAAGATAAAAAAAAATAATAAAAAATACACAACTTCCCCCTTGTACTTGGTAAGACAAAAAGAAGAAGTCTCTCAACAAGTCCCTAGCAGAAAAAGCTCGACTGTTATCTTATTAAGGTAAATATGAGTGGTGCTATTCCTGTTGCTATTAATTTATTTGTGTTTCATGTGTATCTGCAGGGATTGTGTTTTAGAAAATAAACATGCATGAGCAGTTCTTCGTTATGTAGTTATTACTTTACTGGTATTAAGACAATTTGGTGCAGAAATAAAAGTTACAAATTTCTTAGAAGTAGCAAAGTAGTTTACCTTAATTCTTATGAAAAGACACATTTTACTACAAGGATTACCAAAATCACATCAAAACACAACTTAAGTTCCTATTTTGGTTATATTTTCACCTCAGTTACACTGGTGAAGCCCAACCACTTATTTGAAATATATCGTGGTATGTATATATGAAAACATTTCTCCTGCAGCCTTACATACTTTTTAGATACTAGTCAAGCCAAGACAAAAACACATCTGTGTGACAAGGTTGATTCTTTTCCTTCATTTAATGGTAAAATCAAATAGAAGCACACAGGCTTAGGTGTCTATTTTTATTTAAAGGGTTCATTATGTCTTTGCGTAACTTCACATGGACACAATCTTAGTGATGAAATTCAAAGATACGTAAGCATTGGATGTCACCAAAAAAAAAAAAATTCCACTCCATCTTCTTTCATAGACTGTCTCATTGTCTGACTCACCATTTTGGGGGATAAACATCTTTTCAGACAGCGTGGGTCACCCATCTGGTTCACGGCTTCACCGCAAAAATGTCTGCAGTTGACTTATTGTACGGATGACACAAGAATGAGCGGCAAAGGTGAGTTAGGATGTTTTTTCAAAAAAAAAGTGCAGGGTTAAATGTACACTAAGCCACACCAGCACTGGGAATTGAATAGCATTTGTTTATGGCTGCATTCACAGATTAATTCTGAGGCCGATTCCTGCACAGCCAATTAGCATGTTGGCTGCCAAAGGATTTGTCACTATGGTTGATCTGGAGTATGTGGTTCTGCTGTGAATTTTACACACAGATACAGAAAGATGGTTTGTTCTGAAATCATAATTCTAAAACATAGAGGCCCTTCCATATATATCCATAAAAGGCATTCAACCCCTTCATTTCAAGCCGCCGTACAAGTAGAAGCAATTCATTAACACTCTGCACAATTTGTACTGAGTTGTGCCTGTTTATAAAAAACAAAGTTTGACATTTATTTTTCCATTGCTTCTGGCATGCTTAACTGCTTTTTTTCATCTCTCTTCTTTGTCAAGTACAAAATTGCACCTGCTGGAAACATCAGAAAGGTATATTTTTCATCTGTCTTTAAATGAAAGGTGTATCAGTTCTTTTAATGGCTAACAGGGAGCGTTAGGGTAAATTACTTTGCCCTTCTGTTTACCACTGTAGATCTTCAAAGTGATTTTCTCAGACTTAGTGTGTCTCTTCTTTTAAGAGACACCCAATTTTAATTTAAAAACTTCATAGTGTGGGTTACTGACTACTTTTCCAAGTAAGTTGCTCCACTAGCTACATACCTCACTGTGAAGAATTTTTAGCTTATTTCTAGTCTGATTTTATTAACTTAGGCAACAGTACCTTGTGTTTTTACCATATTAATGGGCCCTCTGCTGTTGGAAACCTTATTTTCACCAAATTAATAAATAAGCTTCCATGTAAATATTTTATTTATTAAGTTAAAGCAACTCATAACCAGAAAGTTTTACCTTAAAGGAAAGCTCTGACTAAGAAATAACTTCTTTTATTATTTTTCCTGAATTTTAAATTTGCATTGTATTACTACGTCAGCCAATTCCCTCAGGACTCTGGGATGTGTCTCATCAGGTCCCATAGACTTACGTATGTTCAGATTCCTCAGGTGGTCTTGAACCTGATCTCCTCTTAGAGTGGGAGGGACTTTGCTCCCTCAGTCCCTACCTTGAGGTCCATCCACTCGAGAGGCATGGAAAGAGAGATTGCCAGTGACGACTGAGGCAGAAAGGTTGTTGAGTACCTCAGCCTTCTCCTTGTCTGTTGTTACCAGTTTGACAGTCGTGTTAATCAGGCAGGACAGACTTTCTTTGACCTTCCGTTTCTGGATGACATACTTATAGAACCCCTTCTAATTATTGTTTGCATCCCTTGCCAAGTTCAGCTCCAGTTGCACCTTGGCCTTCCTGATCCCATCCCTACAGAACTGGGAAACATCCCTATACTCTTCCCAGGATACCTATCCCTGCTTCCACTGCCTGTGCATTTCGGTCTTGCCCTGTAGTTTGACCAGCAGGTCTTGACTCAGCCATGCTGGTCTCTTGCCTTCCTTTCCTGGTTTCTTACACATGGGGACAGAGAGCTCTTCCTCTCTGTGGAAAGAGCTCTGTTCTGCTCCCTTCTCCCTGAGTGCAGCTTCCCAGGGGCATCCCATTGACTAACTCCTTTAACAGCTGGATTTCTGCTTTCCTAAAATTCAGGGTCCTGACTTCACTCTTTGCCTCTCTTGTAACCCTCAGGACTGTGAACTCCACCTGTACACAATCACTGCACCCCAGGCTGCCTCCAATCTTGACATCACCTTTTAGCTCACTTGTGTTGGTGACCATGAGGTCCAGGAATGCATCCCCTCTAGTAGGTCTGTCTATTACCTGGCTTAAGAAGTTAGTCTCAATGCACTCCATGAGTCTCCTGTATTGCCTACAGCTTGCTGTGCTACTTTTCCAGCAGATGTCGGGGTGGTTGAATTCCCCAAGCAGGACGAGAGCCTGCGAGCGTGATGACTCCTGTAGCCGGAGTATGAAGACTTCATCAATAGGCTACCCTTGATCGGGCAGCCTGTAGTAAACACCAACCGCAAGGTTCCCTTTGTTGCCTCAGTCTCTAATTCTTACCCATAAACTTTCTACCTGCTCATGTCTATTCTTCAGAGACAGCTCTTCACACTCTATCCATTTCTTGATGTAGAGAGCAACCCCTCCATCCCTCCTTCCTTGCCTGTCCTTTCTGAAAAGCTTGCAGCCATCAATAGCTGCATTCCAGTCATGGGATTCATCCCACCAAGCACTTCAGCTGGATGGTCGGCCATGTCACCTTTTCAGAGGAACACCCCTTAATTCGTTTAAGGTATTTCACCAGGGTTCCCTGTTGGGTCATCTTACCTCAGAAGCCCCTGGCTCATCTCCGTAAGACTTCAGGTGTGCTCTGGTGTACCCAGCAAGTCTCAGAGCAGTGGCCTGAAGGCCCTTGCTAGCACCCTCTAACCTTGGCATGACGTCCCTTGGCTTGTCACAGGCAAGCCTGATATTACCCTTCCTCCCGCACCCAGTCTAGTTTAAGGCTCTGTCAATCAGCCCCGCTAGCTCATGAGCAAAGACCTTCTTTCCCCTTTGAGAAAGATGCATCCCATCTGACACCAGCAGGCCTGGTACTGTGCAGACCATCCCATTATCAAAAAACCCAAAATTCTGGCAGTGACACAATACACAGAGCCATGTACTAATAGACTGGGTCCATCCGTTTCTTCCAATATCACTGCCCACAACTGGAAAGACAGAGGAAAAATTCTGAAGTAGGCTTACATAAAGACCAGTGTTTAATAATGGACTCCTAAGAAGTCTTGTTCCTTTTATGAGAGGCTTGGTTATGTCCAATCTGAGACACAAAACCAGCAGCTAGATAGGACCCACTGGACCCAGCAATGGTAACCTGACACAGACACCCAGAAATATGGACTAATTCAACTGAAATGTCACCAGGACTGCACACCTGCACCAGACCAAGGATGTACAGCTGCAAAGCTGCCTGGTAGATGCACATCAACTATCAATGGTCACAGAACGACAGCCAAATGAGCAACACCTATCCCACTGGAAAAACCCAGGGAAGTCAAGAGGTACCATCCACTTTCAGCTCCTCTATCTAGTTCTGTCGCACAGGGTTGACCCCAGTATGTATGTCTACCTCTACCATCCAGCTTGCTGTAAAACACAAACCTATGTATTTTTAACACATTACTGTTGTGAAGCTAAAATAAAATGTGTATTTTTGCCAGTTGGTAAAATGTTTTTATGTTGCTTTTACTTTTTCTTCCCACTTTTGACACTTATTCGGCAGCATTCATTAATCTCCTTGTCCTCCAAATCACTTGATTTTGCCTCAATACCAATGAAAACTGAGCTTTAAGATCATTATATACATAGCTAAATGTGAGAAGTCTGTTAATTTATCTCTTTGGTATGCTTTTATTTCTTTAGGTCCATCTAAACCAAAAAATGTATTTTATTGGAGAACTGCACTCTATATAGCACATCCAGTTTTAATACTTTCTTGTTCCTTAATCAGCTAGTATAAAATTAGCTCAATAGTGTCAGATATTTCCTGAATCTAGACTAGTAAATTCTCTAGAGGCAGAGATTGTCATTACCCATTTCTATCAGGAGTATTACACACTTAGAGGTTAAAACTTGGACAAGGGGAGACCTTGCTGAATGAAAAAAAACTCAGTATTTTTTTCCTCGCATTTTAAAATAGCAGAGTTAGGACATTTTAAATATCTGATTCCTAGTTTCCATTCAAGGAATGTTCTAAGCATGTTTAAGCCCTATCAGTGAATATATTTTAGGGGATATTTGTTGACAATGTATTTGGACATTTGGAGTATGCAAAGCTTCCTTTCCTACATTTTACTGCTTGGAATGAGCCACACATTGAATATTACAGCTCTTTGGAAACAGATGAAAATAATAAGGGCTTGATTTCCAGAACAACAAGAAAATTGCAGTTCCAAATTTGTACACAATATCCTGTTAACATCCATTGGGGAAATAAGGGCTGATACGAGAGCAGCAAGCAATCCTATGCTCCACTAAACACACACACACGCGACCGTTCTTACATTTGCAGCAGTCATTCTGTAAGATTTTCTTGTCTGTGACATATGCTACCTGAAAGAGTTGACTGCAGACAAGCTAGAAGTATTTCTATTGGTACAGAATAACAGCATTTTGATAGAAGTTTTATTTCACTTCAGAACAAGAGTTATTACGAAATTCATGGAAACAAATATACCTTTAAAATTGTTTCAGGAAATAGGTGTTTTATTTCAGTCTTTTGATAGATTTACTACTGTGATCTATAAAAACAGATCTCCTGAGCTACCAGTACTTTGGTGGAAAGTTGAGAGCCCCAGGGAACCTCAGCCTTTTAGTCTTCAGGCTAAAATCAGAGTCGAGAAGGCCAGGCCAGTTCTGACAAGAAACTACATGGATTTCTGACAGAAAGCTTTTGATGTTGCTTGAAGAGATGATAAAAAAATGCCCACTCTCTCTTCCAACATTCAAACATGAAGGATGGTGTCAGAATCTTTATTCTGAATACTTAGGTTGAAAAGCACTGACCATAATGCTGTGAATATTTTCATCTGTGACAGCCACATCAAGGACCCCTTCAATCTGTGAAATACAACACCTTCAGTTTGTGACAACCACAAAGACCTTAGTTTCAATCATCTGCTTAAAAATAAACTCAGTGATAGCATCGGGAGTCTAACTGGCTGTCCAGTACCAGTCAATGCATGCTAAGGTGGGGTAGATAAATTGTTTTCTCTCTTGTTCCGTTCCTAGCACTGACTGTTGATGATTGGCATTTTTCCAGTTAAAAATGAACGGAGAGTATCTGAATATCCTTTATAAGCATTTTTGTGGCCACATCTAATAAATTTTAGTAATCTTCAGCCACACTAAATAAAGTTAAACACTTAGATCCCAAAAATTTATCCCATTCTTAAACTACTGTGCATTTGTGGAGAAAGAAAGGGAAAAGTAGGGCAGGAGAAGACAATGAAGGGTACAAAACCACAAACTTTCAAACTACCCAAATACTATGTAATTCCAGTAGAATTAAACCCTGGGCTGAGCAAATTGTGTGGTTTGTGTTTTCTGCAGTGCACTGAGACACTGCCTTGTTACTACACCGACCTGCAAACGTGTCTGGCTATGCAAGGGATACTGAGATATAATGTCACTTATATCTGATTTAGTATCAAGTCCAGAAATGCTGCAGTGCTAGGAACACAGTTCCTCCAGGAAGAAGTTTGTCATTGCCTCCCAGTGCTCCTCCTCGGCAGCGCAGCTATACATCATACCTTCTTTCATGCTGTATCTAAGGAACAAGTCCCAGAGATATTAGTCTTACTCACTCATTAGACAATTCTATGATTCTATGATTTTAAATTTATCCTTTTCCTGTTCCACAGTACAGGACTTAAAAGACTTAATCACATTTTTCTTTTATTTACTATATATTATTAAACGTCATGTTTTCTATGCATTCATTAATGGGTTCTACATCCACTTGATAGCTAATACTAAAAGTCCCCTCTACCGCTAACTATGAATGTCCTATTGAACACCACTTATCTTTCTGTATTATTTCTCTGTCTTCAATTCTAGCACAGGAACTTAGTTTTAATGAGTATAGCACCCTTATTTTTCAGTTATATCCTAAACAGCAAAAGTGACTTATTCCTTTGTTTAGTCAGTGAGCTAAAAAGAGAGAAGCATTTCAAATACTTTCCTGTCTAGGTAATGTAGTACAAGTTTAAGTATCAGAAGATTTATTTTTGAATATTCTTCAAAACCTCTGTACTTTAAAACTTCTGGAGTAAATGGAGGCAGCTTTCATATATAGGTGAATTTTGCTGTTTCCAGCATGGACGGAATGGCCTGGCTCTATTCTGACTCTGCCTGCACTATACCAACTCCTCCCACTGTGCTAGACTCATCTCACAAGCATATGCACATCCCATGTTTTAAATAAAATAATAATAGAAAAACCCTGTTTCTTACAGATACAGAAAGGCCCATACTGTCTTATAAATCAAAAATAAAAGAAGGAAAGCAAGCAAAACAAAAATCACTTTATTTATTCATTTTTTCGTACTGATTCAACTGGACTGGTTTAACAACACAGTATGAGAAAGCTGGTCCACACAGACATAGATAAAATTAGAAATTGTCTCCAGTCCATTTCCTTCATACATTTCATCAGTACAGAGAGCTCTTTTGCTTTCTAATGCAAAATAAGTACATTTTCGTCTGTAACAACTACTACGTAGTAGCATAAGTGTCTTTCATAGAATCATAGAATTGTCTAGGTTGGGAGGGAACTTTAAGATCATCAAGTCCAACCATCAACCTAACACTACCAAAATCACCATTAAACCATGTCCCTGAGCACCATGTCTACCCATCTTTTAAATACCTCTAGGGATTTTTCCCAATATCCATCCTAAACCTACCCTGGCGTAACTTAAGGCCATTTCCTCTTGTCCTATTGCTTGTTATTAGCGAGAAGAGGTCGACCCCCACCTCACTACAACCTTCTCTCAGGTAGCTGTAGAGAGCAATAAGGTCTCCCCTCAACCTCCTTTTCTCCAGGCTACACAACCCCAGTTCCCTCAGCCGCTTCTCATAAGACTTATTCTCCAGGCCCCTCATCCAGCCAGTTTTTTACCCAGCAAAGAGTACACCCATCCAAGCCGTGAGCAGCCAGTTTCTCAGGAGAATGCTGTGGGAAACTGTGTCGAAGGCTTTACTGAAGTCCAAATAAGCAACATCCACAGCTTTTCCCTCATGCACTAAGTGGGTCACCTTTTCATAGAAGGAGATCAGGTTAGTCAAGCAGGACCTGCTTTTCATGAACCCGTGCTGACTGGGCCTGATCACCTGGTTGTCCCACATGTACTGTGTAATGACTCTCAGGATGATCTGTTCCATAACCTCCCCAAGCACTGAGGTCATACGTGTCTTGTTACACGCTTTTGAGAAATACCTGCTCTATAGTTTTTTTCATAAGAAGGTTTGCTGATGAAAGTTTTCTCATAAGCGAGTTTGCCAACTACACCAAGCTGTGTGGTGAAGTCGACACGCTGGAGGGAAGGGATGCCATCCAGAGGCACCTGGACAGGCTTGAGATATGGGCCTCTGCAAACCTCATGAAGTTAAACAAGGCGAAGTGCCAGGTCCTGCATGTGGGCCGGGGCAATCCCAAACACAAATACAGGTCGGGTGGACAATGGATTGAGAGCAGCCCTGGGGAGAAGGACTTCGGGGTGTTGGTTGATGAGAAACTCAACATGAACTGGCAGTGTGCACTTGCAGCACAGAAAGCCACCCACATCATGGGCTGCATCAAAAGAAGCATGGCCAGCAGGTCAAGGGAGGTGATTCTGCTCCTCTACTCCACTCTCATGAGACCCCACTTGGACTACTGAGTCCAGTTCCGGGGCCCCCAATATAAGGACATGGACCAACTGGAGCGAGCCCAGAGGAGGGCCAGGAAGATGATCAGAGCGCTGGAGCATCTCTCCTATGAAGACAGGCTGAGAGAGTTGGGGTTGTTCAGCCTGAAGAAGACCTTATAGCAGCCTTTCAGTACTTAATGGGTCCCTACAGGAAAGATGGGGATGGACTCTTTATGAGGGAGTGTAGGGATAGGACAAGGGGTAACGGTTTTAAACTGAAAGACGGTAGATTTAGATTAGCTATCAGGAAGAAATTCTTTACTCTGAGGGTGGTGAGTCACTGGAACAGATTGCCCAGAGAATGTTGTGGATGGCCCATCCCTGAAAGTGTTCAAGGCCAGTTTGGATGGGGCTCTGAGCAACCTGGTCTAGTGGGAGGTATCCCTGCCCATGGCAGGGGGGTTGGAACTAGATGATCTTTAAGGTCCTTTCCAACACAAACATCTTTTTATGTAGTACCAGAAAGATTCTGCAACCAATCCTTTTGCAGTGGGTGTGAGGAAAGTACACTGGCTTTGTTTCAAAAGTCAGTTTCCGCTGGTGTTGGCTGTAGTTCATCTTAATGACTGCTAAACACAATGTTTTGTCTCACATGCATCTG
This sequence comes from Anarhynchus alexandrinus, assembly GCA_008711295.1. NCBI lineage: Eukaryota > Metazoa > Chordata > Aves > Charadriiformes > Charadriidae > Anarhynchus > Anarhynchus alexandrinus. The sequence goes on from VUYV01000030.1 coordinate 4,680,576, forward strand.
AAGCCCCAAATTAACATTATAAAGTTGAACTATGTAATCATGTTGAAATTGTGAAACTCAAGGAAAACGGTCATCCATTAAAATTACAGCATGTTAGTTACTCCTTGGTGACAGATGATAATGTAATTTGCAGCTCCAGTATACAATCCTCACTGTATTTGCAAAATATGAAAACAAAAATATTCTGTAGGCATTAGAGATTTATAGAAAAAGAGATTATCATTATCATGTTTTGGTTTTCACATGCTAATTTATCCACCAAGGAGACTGACATATATTAATAACCTGAACGTAGCGAAGTCAAACTGAACTGGAAAGGAAATAAACACTTCTATGAAAAATTCTGCCATGGACTGGCTTTTTTCTTGCTCTCTGATGCTTGAAGTGATTCAAGATAAAGTTTAAAGTAATGACAATAACCTTACTTAAAGATAAACAAACTTGGGGATTGATGTAGGCATCATCACGCAAGCACTGCTGAAGAGTACACAAACATATTTGTTCAAAGTTCTTTTTTTTTTTCATAATTTACCTATTACTTTTCCCTTCTTATGTAAATTATTTTTTTCCATTATTGCTTGCAAAAGAAGTGAGTCAAAAGATCAGGCAAACATCATAAAGGGACAGATCTGGGATCAGAAAACTCTTACAAAAATATAATTTCTTATTATGAACACAATTTACAACCAACAGTAAAGCAGATTGTGCTCAGTTTCTTAAAGAATCTTCATACACAAATAAAATATTTCAGGATGAAAGAAAAAGCTCTTCCCTTGAGGAGAAGAGACAGACAGCAATTTCTGGAGCTCCGCTCTTTACCTTCCCCAACGAAAGCAGCAGAATAAACCTGGTCTTACCCATTGTTCGAAGCACTGCTGTTGTCTGGCTATCACTGGCAATTTATGTTCTACTTCTTTTACTGGATCAGACCTGACTTTTTTCTCATCTATCTGTAAAAAACATTTTCACGCCACAAAAGATACATAGTCCTGCAATAACAAAAACAGTCCTGCAAAAAATGAAAGGTTCTAGTTCCTCTTGGTCATACTGGCATGAGAGATTCTCACCTGATTTTCATAACCTGACAGGAGACTGATTATCTCAATAATAAGAAAACTCTGCCTCAAAATTTCCAGAGATCCAGCATACAAAAGACTGGGTGACCTAAATACCATGGTCCCACCTGCTTACACCACTGAAATAATGCAGCCCAGCTGATGGATACAGCACATGGTGCAATTTCTTAACAAAACCCTCCAACTACATAGTAACAAGGGGACTTTGCCATACATGAACAAATATAAAAAAAACATAAAACAGTAGCAGACTTGCACAAGTTGACAAGAGCACGGGCCATTCTCCTGCAGCAAGATATCTGGTCAAGTCCATTTATCCCAGCAGCTCCAGTCTCAGCTAACAAGAGCGCTCTTTGACCGACAAGAGGCAGCCAGATGCCAAATGATTTAAGAACAGGAACACAACTCCCTCAGGTAATTAAAGAATTCACACTGCACTGTGCTTGCTTCAAAACCAATAATGAAGTTATCTGAAGGAAGTTAATACGAGCTGTAATCTACTTCACTTACTTCACGCAACATTTTAAATAAAATATTGATTTAATCATAAAAAGGAAGATGAAGATTTGCAATCTTTTCTTGTTTCTATGAACAATGGATGATGTGATGAAAGGTATGATGAAAGGTGTGACAACTCCAGAAGACAAGAGAGAAGGAAAAACAGTGACTTTTATTAGGTGATAAAAAGATCCACAATCTTTTTGAAGATTCTTTCCTCATGTCCTTAAAAAGGATTGTTATTGGATTTTATTCTGCTAGTGTTTCTTTCTTACGAAGCATCCATATGCCAGCTTTTATTAATCAATGACATTATTACAAACTAAGCAATTTTCATGGCTTATTTTCCTAAGCTCATCCCCTTCATTAAATTGATAGAAATCATCTTCTCCTTCTATTTGCATTTGAGAAGTCTAGATCTGGACAATTCAGACTTTGAAATACCTTTAGGGAATCAAAACTGAGCAGCAGTCTGAAATGATGGCAAACGTTGAATTAAAGCTCCGAGTACTGTTACTGGCCTTTCAGTTTTTCAGGTATTAACGTCTTTGCAAAACACTAAATATAATCTCAAAGATATTAAATTTAAATTTCAAAGGCAGACAATTCCTATCAGGTTCTGGTTAGTCTATTGTGTTTTTCTCAGTAAGGTGTGAAATAGACTACGTTATAGGTGTTCAAAAATGCTTCACAGAGATTACATACCTAATTTAAATGTAAAAACCATTGCTTGCTGAATATAGTATTGCATTCTTTCTTACACCATTTTTATTAGAAGTTTCCAGACAGTGCTGCAAAGCTTAAAGTTAATTGTTTCCCATGCTTTGCAAGTTTACCTGGTGTAACCTGAGTTTTATTCTGTCATGTTAATGTTGTGGAATTATTATACTGATAAAAATACCTTACAACAGGACACAGGCCAGAGACACTTTCATTAAAACAGAAGAATTGATTCATCATTCATAGCATGATTTAACAGAGACCTTGGATCACTTTGGTGCACTAAAGAGAGCATGGGTTAGCAAACTGCAGAAAAACAATGTATTTCCTTCACATTTGGAAACTGCATTTCTGGCCAAAAGCAGCACTGCATTTGAAAAGTTGCATCTTTTGTTTCTATAGCATAGCACTTTCCTCCCATCAATGAAAATGCACAAAGAAGGGCAGTAGTTTGTGAAAGGGTACTCAGGAAGCATGGAGAAAGAGAAAAGAAAGCACCTCTGAAAGACAGGACAAAGTGCCAGATGGAAGATGTTGGATACCAAAACTGAACATGAAATGCTGAAAGTCAGATGCCACTTAAACTTTCCAGAGCTGAGAAATGTAAACTTAACACTGCGATAAAACTGAAATTTACACGTATATCAGTGCATATCCATAAAGTATAGCATCTAATTTAGAGGTACTGACATATTCATGAGACTCTGACCAGCCCAGGGACAGAATCCAGAGGAGCAATACTGTACTCTGCTATCAGAGATGAGTTTATCCCGAAAAAAAAAATGAGCCAAGTGAGTTAAGACTTGTGCAGCAGACCCTCCCCCCCTAAGATTAACCAGTGTTATTTTCTCTAATTTAAGGTGAAAGAAATATTTTATAAAAAATATGCAATCTTTGAGTTGCATTAATTTATTGTACACAGTGGCTATTTTAAGAAGAAAAAAAATATTAAACTACTTTATGACAGTCGGTATATGATCTGCACATTAGTGCACAGTAGTGCAGTCAACCAGACAGAAAAAGTTTTCTTTTTAAAAGAAAAACCTGTAGGTACACAATGTGGATAAGTCCACACATTGTTCCTGTGATTTTAAATGTAATTTTCAATGTGTGAACAAAGGAGGTGCTGTGGAGTCCCAGGGCATGAGCAGAATCCACCTGACAGAAACTTCATTTGGGCAGCAAAAATCTCGCACACATACAGGACGAGTTACTGCCTCCTGCTGCAAGCTCTAGGACTTCCACTGGCAACAGCTCTCATGAGATTAAGTATAGTCAAGCAATACAAAATGTAAAGTGCATCATGAAAAACACGTGGGCACCACCTGGGGAAAGCATGATTAAGCATTTAAGGCAATTTCCTTGCTTTGCCACTTTTATGCAAGGAATATAATGTGAAGCTTTAGACCCTAAATGTATATTTGCACAAAATACAATCCTTGTTTACTGCAAAGGTTTTCAAAGGGTAGTTATCTGTTAGAATTTCTGTAATGATTATTCTTACTATTTGGTTTAAATACTATAAGTGTACTGTAATGTGCATACAGGGAAACTGCTTGAAGATTGGTTTTCAGTTTAATACTTATTACTGCATGCAAATGGAAATTTAAATTAAAAACCTGTTTTGTCTAGTTTTGTCTGCTTTGCCATAGAGTATGTTTTACATTTCAGCTGAAAAAAGCATACTGCTTTTATATAGCATCTGTTGGGCCATTTGAGATTAATTTGGCACAACTTTTGTAAATAACAGATTTATTATCAGATTTTCTTCACTGATCAGATGTTTTTTAAGTCTAGGTCCCAACAATTCTCTTTGTGAGAATAAAAGAATGTTCTTTCATAAAATAATTAAAAACACTGAGAACTTTTTTTCAACTAGTAAGAATATTAATTGGGTTCAGCATCAAAATGTGATAACTTGTAAAATATCTTGTTTTGCATGTTAATGCTTCGTAATTGCACAGAGCTTTTCAACTTCAAAGCTCTTTACATGAATTAAGTGGATGTCCCTGCAGGCCTTAGGCAAAATTTTCTTTGGCTTCAAAAAGAGATTTGCACCAGACAAAAGCTTTGTGAAAAACGCTGGACTGAGCTTTGTCATTTTAATCTACCACCATCGCACATGAGATAAAGTATTACTACCATTTTGCAGATTGAGCAGTGGAAATAAGAGGGAACTGAATGGGATCCATGCTCACCTGAAAATTCTGCACTTCACTGTGGCTGTGGCACATCAAGCAAGTGAGAAGCAAAATGCAAGATAATTCAGTTTTCTGATGCCATGTCAACATACCTTTCAATTATTTCTTTACTTCCCCACCTAAGATCAAGCTGCCTGAAAGTCCAATGATTACCTCCTATAGCACTGCTCCACACACAATGCCTTCACTCAAGCAGTCAGGCAGAGAAAAATGCATTTATTAGAATTCAGTCAAAAGCTGTTTTCTGGTACTCCACTATGCTTTGTCAAATGACATTTTAAAAGGTACTTGCTAGAAACAGGAAGTTTTCCAAAACCCAGGAGCAACGGTTATTCCCTTATGTCAGATAGACTGAAATCTATCATGAATTGCCACTCAGTATTTTCAAACCAAATCTTCTTTTCACTGTCTTTCAAACCACGCTACAGATATGAAACTGCAAGAGACATTTACAACTTATGAGCTAAAGCACAAATATTCTTTCAGCATCCTTTGCCGTAATGGCATTTTTTGGTGAGTAAGATCAACAAGCATTCCTCTTTGTACTTACCATGTGATTTTTATGCCACTTCACTGGACACAGGGAGTAATACATTGGGTCTTTTTATTGCTCAAGTAGAAAGTGCTCATTACCTATTTATGTTTATATATAGGAAAAAAAACAAAGAGTTGTTTCAAGTGGCATATATCACACTGTTGTAGTGGTTGATTTCCTCAAGATGGTCTTCTGGGGTTTTGGTGCAGTTTGTGGAGGCACAGTCGCAGGTCTTGGAGGAGGAAAGCTATTACTGGGACTAATCCCTAACCCTCCATTTTCCAGAGGAAATGGAGGCAGTGGAGGTGGTGGAGGCGGCAGAGGAGGGCACTGGTGTGGCAGCTTTCCCACAACACGGGCAGGCTCACTGTGCAAGTGCACCTCCCTGTTTTTAATGTTATACCGAACATCACAGTCGGGGCAATAGCCGTGGTACTGCACTTTTTCACTAAATCGTACCCTTTCCCTTGCTCCTGGCTGAGGACACCGCTCTTTCTCAGATCTGTGCATCTGAGGCTGCATCGAAACTTTCTCCAAATTACTGTTCGGTACACAGCATATATCTCCATTCGGGATGCGGTTGAGTCCGACTGGCAAACCCCCGTTTCGCAGCAGGGTACCATTAGTCTTGACAGGGTTGGCTGACGGAGGCAGCCTTGGAGGCTCGTCGCACTTGACGGGCGTCAGTCGCGGTGGAGGTGGGGGCGGATTTGGCTTCCGCAGCACAGTGAGGATAGCAGAGGGGTGCGCGGGTGGCTTGATGAGAGGTGCGCTGCCCCGCACCTTGACTTTCTCCAAGCTGGAAGCTGTTGTGCTGCTGGAGCTGCTGTTGAGTGTGTCCGTTTTGGAACTGTCTGTCATCTCATCCTCCAGCTGCAGGTCGGACGTCAGTGTGTCAATCTGGTCAACCACCTGCATGACAGTGAGAGTGAAAATAGTGAGAAAAGCTTGCCCCACTGAAGGCACAGAGAAACAAAAGCACTCTCCACTATGAGTTCTGTCCTACCCAGAACTGAAGCATCCAATTTTTTTTGACCGTTATTTCTTTTTTCTTCCCAACACAATAAACAAGCACAATAAATAATGACAATGATAATAATAATGATAATGATAATGATAATGATAATGATATTATTATTATTATTATTATTATTATTAATAATAATAATAATAATAATAATAGGGGTGGCTAGTTTGCTAGCTCATCACCTGAATACAAAAGAAATATAACTTGAAACACTCTGGAATGAAATTCTGTTTCTTTCCCTCTAGGGCTTAGTTGGTAATATCATTGTAAGTGAACTGTAATCCTTCAATATTACGCTTTGCCTTCCAGTGCAGGAGGAGACTGAATTATTTAACTTTAGCTTCTACATCACAGCTTCTGAATCCAAATCTTCTGCAGAGTATCTTTTAGCTCTGACCTTTCACACAGTCCAGATTTAAATATGCATCTCTGTATACATGATACTATACACCTACAATCATAAGTTTGGTACACTCTTTCCCAACAATTTCTTAACATAAACAAGGTACTGAGAAGCAGCTGCCCCCTTGTATCAGACTGCATAATCCCCCTTCATGAATATTTTCCTTAAAATCTGAGATCCTCTGAAGCAATCCTGAAATAGCATTCGCTGCAAGAAAAGAGGAAAAGTAGCTTGGTTACCAAAGTTACAAGCATTTATTAACACATGCACTTTATTCCAAGATTTCCTCTGCCTCCTATAATTCTGTTTGTAGTTTCGACAATGTTAGATCTCTCCTAGTCTTCCAGACTCCTTTGTCTACTCAATTTTTTATAGGACAAGCAACTGATGGTGCCATTACTAGGTAGCAAAACTTTGTCATGTCAACAATTAAAATCCCTTCCTGAAAACCACATTTCACTCAGTGCCTAGTTGAACATCTGTAGTTACAATCTACAGGTGACTACAATACACACCACAAGAAGTAAGCACATATTTAAAAATTGATCTTTGCCCTTTACATCCTCACAGGATAGACATAAAGTAAGCAGTAGCTGAAATGTTATTAGCTAACTTTGATGCATGAATAAAAGGGTTGTGCCATGGTTTGGGCTCCTTATGTGACGTTCTGCAGAGAGAGCTGGAAGGGACACCCGAGTATATCTGAAATGAGACTAGATGCCTCCACTTGTGCCACTGAATCAATCCTTCTTACCCCTTTGAGACTCTCATTTCTACTACCTGCTTTCAATAGTTCAGTCCTAATACTGCTGATTTCAAAGCCTGTTTTTGAGGAGTATAAGCCATATGTTAACTGCAAAGAAAGTGAAAGTCATTACTGAAGGCAGTGACTCTTTATTCGGTCAAATTTGTAACTCACTCACGTGCCCCGTGGTAAACAGTAAATAATGAAAGCAAAACCACCACAGAATGTAAGAGTGCTTTAGCTTCCGCTGTGATTCTGTAGCTACGAGTTGTGTGACATAAAATTCATAAAAATTCATATTCATATTCAGTTCAGTGCCTGCCTTCTCCTAAAAACAGCAAACATGCAGATAACCATGATTCAGAAAGAGCTTTCAAACATCTTTGAAAAAAAATTTACAGTACATTTTTTCTCTAAGACCAAAACAACTAATCTTTTATTCACTATTCAAAGCCCAATACTATGTTGTATTTCAGTTTCTCTTTGAGCATTCTGGTTTTTCTCCAATAAGGGATAAAGAAAAATTATACCCTTAAAACACAGATATTGATTCGCCCAGATAATCAGATAATTTAAAATACCAGCCTAGAAGTCGAAAGACACAGTTGAAGTCTGGTAACTGTCAGATCCCAAACATCTACTCCAGGGTACAGCATATTACTACACTTGGAAATTTCACAACAAAAGCAGATAAACCATATCTGTGTTAAGACAATGCAAAATTCATAGCAAGAAAGACAGTTTACAAGAGAAAGAATTCGCATTATCACCTTACTTTACACATGCAAACCAAGGTAGAGAGAACTTCTCAAAATGAAACAGTGAATCTAAAGAAACAAGGAAAAGACAGTCCTGGACACTGAGCCTGAAATCCAAGCACCCCTCTGCAAGTTTAGTATGGATTTGTGTAAATATTAGGGTCTGCCTACATATGGCTAAATATACTACTGAATGCTCTCCTGGAATCCAATATGTAATCTTCTAGTAAATCATAACAGCTACAGAATGGATTGATGCAACATAAACCAAAGAAACTCCTTGGCAAGCAAAAAAAAAAAAAAAAATCAAACAAAAAACCAGTCTTTAGGCAGGTGCCAGCAAGACAGAAAGGAAAGACATATCTGTAAGGATGCTCAACACAGGAGCCCTGGATAGCTCGTACATGTACTGATTGATATTACAGTATTAGATAATACTAAGTGATAATATTTGGTCGCTTTACACTGCTCAATAAGAGCAATATTAAAATGCCAGGAAAGAAAATTGGTTTCTTTTGCAATCGGCTTATTCCAACAAAACATAATTTTTCTTTTCTACCATGACAGTCTCCTTAAAAGCTACCTATAAGGATACAGGACCTTAGAAACTAACACTGCACATGTGAGGAAAAAGACAGCCACAGACCGCTGACATGGTTATTGTACAATTAGCTATGGATAAATCTCATGGACACTATGCAAATAATACATTAAATTCTCATTGCCTTAATAAAATTCACTCACAATTTCTAATATCAAATTCCCAATAAAGAAGAAAATAATATAACAAAAATGCATTTTAATGTTATTTTAAGACATACACAAAATTCTAATCATTTAATGTATTTTTTTTTCTGCAGAACTAGTCACAAATTATGGCTTCTTTGCTTTAGGCCTCGTGTGCAACAAAAATCATCCTTATTCACAGAACCACAGAATGGTAGGGGTTGAAAGGGATCTTCAGAGATCAAAGCAGGTTCACCTAAAGCAGGTTGCACAGGATCACATCCAGGCAGATTTTGAATATCTCCAGAGAAGGAGACTCCACAAGCTCTCTGGGCAGCCTGTTCCAGTGATCTGTCACCCTCAAAGTAAAGAAGTTTTTCCTCATGTTCAGATGGAATTTCCTATGTTCCAGCTTGTGCCCATTGCCCCCTGTCCTGTCACTGGGCACCACTGAAAAGAGTCTGGCCCCATCCTCTTGACACCCACCTTTTAGATATTTATAACCATTGATGAGATCCCTTCTCAGACTTCTCTTCTCCAGTCCAAACAGACCCAGGTGTCTCAGTCTTTCCTCATAAAAGAAGAAATGATTCCCTTGATCATCTTTGTAGCCCTCCGCTGGACTCTCTCCAGTAGTTCCTTGTCCTTCTTTAACTGGGGAGCCCAGAACTTGACACAATACTCCAGATGTTGCCTCACTAGGGCAGAGTAAAGGGGAAAGATGACCTCCCTCAACCTGCTAGCCATGCTCTTTTTAATGTACCCCAGGATACTATTGGCCTTCTTGGCCACAAGGGCACATAGCTGGCTCATGGTCAACTTGTCCACCCGGACTCCCAGGCCCCTCTCTGCAGAGCTGCTTTCCAGCAGGTAAACCCCTAACCTGTACTCCTCCCTAGGTGCAGGACCCTACACTTGCCCTTATTGAACATCATTACGTTCCTCTCCACCCAACTCTCCAGCCTGTCCAGGTCTCACTGAATGGCACCACAGCTTTCTGGTGTATCAGCCACTCCTCCCAGTTTTGTGTCATCAGCAAACTTGCTGAGGGTACACTCTGTCCCCTCATCCAGATCATTGATGAATATGTTGAACAAGACTGGACACAATACTGACCCCTGGGGAACACTGCTAGCTACAGGCCTTCAACTGGAGTCTGGTCCACATTGTACGAAATAAATGTACTCCATGCAGTGTAATTCTAGAAAAACAAAACCTGATGTTTATTATTTTGAGACAGACACGTTAAAGGTGATATTCCACTGATGCTGTGAGGATATAGCTGTAATTATGCAGCATGTGTGTCATGAAATGGCAGGCCCTAGTGATAAGAAAATTTGTGTCCATTCCAACTGTCCTTCTGACAGTGCAAACATTTTCTCAAGAGTAACAGGAAAGTCTATTATGAACTGTCCTTGAATTTAAATGACTACAGAGTTTATCTCTTGCCCTCTGGGCAAATGTGTAGTACACATCAGAATTTTTTGTCACCTACCCATTTGTAAAACATAGAACCAGCACAAAATGGCTCTAACATAACAACACAGTTTATCTGTCGAGATTCATTCCCACCACAAGTTGTGATTCTGTTTACTGTTATTTTCTTTTGCTTTTTTTGTTCCAGAAGGAAAAAAATCAAGTAAGATGAAAAAGCAACAGAGAACCGATGACTAACACAGTGATGTAGTTAAAAAAAAAGGAAAAAAGAAAAACAGTGGGTTGAAAAAAATAGCCTCCATTGCGCTTCCTGTGGAAGTAAGAAAGAGAGTATTTAGAAACAAAAATGCTGCTCTAGTTGTGCAGAATCTGTCCATTTTTCAATTCTGAAATAAAACAGGACTTGATTCACATGTACAAGCATGTGGGAGACATCCTTTTATAGACTGAGGAGCTCCTTAGCCATTAAGCGGATTTGAGCTCTGCAGAGATGCCCTCTTCTCCCCCACCATCGATATCATGAGGCTTCAAGCTCTGTAGGATCTGGTGTCACACTCCTGAATGGACCAGGACATTAACTCATTCCTACACTCTTTATGGGTTGTTACGGGACAAGAATATAAGGTCCCCAGCAGGGATGGAGCTAGATTTCTCTAGCTGACCCCAAGAAATTAATCAAAGTCTGTTAACACATGTACACACCCAAAATATTTCATCCTGAAATCTAAATTGTTCAACAAGTCAAATCTGTGCTTATAGTTTCACTCTATCCTCAGAAATATCTGTGGAGCGTTTGGATGGGTGGGTTTTTGGTTTGGTTTGGTTTGGGTGTTTTTTGTTTGTTTTGCTTTTTTGGTGTGTTTTCTTTGTTGTTGTTGGTTTTTTGTTTTTTTTTTTTTAATTTTGACAACAACTGGGTATGTTTCCCACACAATGAACAGAAAAATAAATTGTTTGGATAAAGCAAATTTAATGTAGATATTATGTTTATCCATCACCTCCAGTTTACTGATTGCAATTTATTTTTTACTTTCTTGTCCTTTTAATTTTTTATGTAGACACCCAAGCCTTTCTTGCTAGTATTGCTCAAACTAGACAGAAGTTCAACAGCAACAGCATTTGTAAAACATACATAATCACCATTTAGAACCAGCAATCAGCTGTCGTGAATTAAATTAATCTCTACCTAAACTCAAAACAGCAGGGGTATATTTAAAAACCAACACTAGTTAACAGCAATTTATGAAAAATATATATATATAAAGAAAAAGAAATCAAAAAAGTAAAATTAGAGTTATGATTCAAAATTCTTTTGCTTTTTCTTGTTCTTTTAAATTTTTATGTAGACACTCAAGCTTTTGAGTAGATTTGGGAAAAAAAAATGTTAATTATGAACATTCTAATTAGGAAACAGACAAGCGCTCAAATGCACCAGTGCTCCTAAATCACTTAACTCAGAGGGGCTGACTAATGCATCTTGGAAGCTACCTCCTTGTTGAGTACCTAACTACAAGACCAGCTTCAAGGAAAAAATCAGTGTTGTATGACTATAGGAAGATCACAGATCTTTGCTAAAGCAAATGAATACTACAGCTGTTGACTTCTTGCTTGTCAATGCACTAACTTTAAATACTTTTAAATACTTTTTTTAAACTTTTTTTTTAAATCCCTATTTCAAAAGGTTTTCTCAAGATATCTAAACTAATAACTTGAATATTAAAAGAATGTAGAAATATATAATTGAGAAGATGGTATGAAGTGATCTGGGGCACTTTCCTCATACCAGCAGAATCCAAATCTTTAGAGAATGCCATATATGCTTGAGACATTTTACAGACAAGCATAATAACATATTTCTCTCTGCTTCAAAAGCTTTAAGGTTTGGATTGGACACAGAAAACTAAAGAATGAGAATAAAATGAAGCCAAAAGCAAAATGATAGATCTGTGGTTAAAACTGAAATGTGTGCTTAATTTTGTTAGATAATTTTAATCTTAATTTTCTGTTAAATAAATGCTTTGAATAGTATCCACCAGAGATGTACAAATGAAAACAACAACAAAAAAAAAATGGTTAGAAGCTCATCAAAGAGGACACATGGAAGTGAAAACTCTGCACTCCAGAGAGGACACAAATGAAAAAAAGCACCTGTGCAGGAAATGACAAACAGCCATTGGGAAGAAGAAAAGCAAACATGAAGTAACCAAGGATTGCTTCATGCTGATGATTTGCCAGGGAGTAGTTACTAAGAGTAGGCAATAAGGCCAGACCACTAGACTTTAAGATGGGAGTGCAAAATAAAACAGTGATTGCACTCTGGATATACTTTAGCAATACAGCATAGAAGTTGAAGAAGCCAGAGTGAATCAGTGGATGAATGTTGTGAACATGATTCCTGAGGACAAAATAATAGTGCAATGAAAGCTAGGAAAGAAAAGGCAGCCATGTAAAAGCACATCTCACAAGGAGCTGACAAAACATTTGAGTTAATGGCTAAAGCTGTACGATCATTTGTGAGAAGACTGCATGCAGAAGTTTGTACACATAACTTTTAATTTTACACAATATGTGAGATCTATAGTAACACTACATGAGGTTTTTATTCCCACTTCATTAAGATTAAACAAGAATACAATTTGTGCGACATTTGTAAAATAGAACCTTAAGTAAACTGAGATGAAAGATTACTATTTGGAAACAACTTTACTCCCTGTTGTCTCGGGGAGTGTTAGAGAAACTGTAAAGCTGTTAGAGAAAATGTAAAGATCCTTGTGGCAGACAGAGGTAAGATTAAGTTACATAATCCTGAAAAAAACCCCTTACCAGTGTGCTTTTTGACTCAGAAATTCTGTGCTGCAACCACCAGTGTACGGAGAATGAATCGGTACTATCAAACTAAGGAGGTCAACTGGACATAAATACTACCCACCCCCAATTAAAAAAAAAAAAAAAGTGAAAAATAAAGGAAGACATTGAAGTTGCAAACAAATTGCAATGCAAAGATATCCTAACATTAATCCCATCCATCCCTCAATGCTATCAAACTCTTACATTAAATTGCTTAAAAATACAGAGCTAGCATGAAGTATTGCTTTTCCACTAAGGTCAAACTGCAGTCCCTGTTTAAAGTAACTGAGAATCTCTTCCAAAAAAACATTTTGTGATTATCAAAAGCAGCCTATGCTGGACTAATATTTCCTTTGCTTAAATTGTACTTACAGGTTATTTTCTGTTTTTTACCTCCTCTGTGGGCAAATATCCTAACTCAATCAGAGCAATACCCAAAACCCCATATTTCTTACTGGATGCCAGGATCTCATTATAAGAATTTAGCTTGGCAATAATAAGACTAAAACATGACACAGAAAGCAACAGTTTCTTTTACTTCTTAATTATGTCCTTAACTTTTCTGGAAAAAAGTATGTACAGTTAGTCACAAACACTTTTTGCAGTGCTTCTCTCTGTGTGATTATGCAATACACATCCAAAAATGCATCGGTAATCTATTGGGATTTTATTATCTCCTTACAATAAATGTTTCACCAGGTTTCTTCTTCCTCCTGTTTAAAGGTAGTGGGAAACAAGGCAGTTAAGTACCAATGTTCAATGAATATATAAAGCACAGCTGCACTCAATCCACCACAGACAATTGTTGTGCTTTTTTTCAACACCTGAATAAAGAGCAAATTGTTTTTCAGAAATAAAAGTAATATACTCTTAAAAATTCATATACTTTTACATTCACAGAACTTCAAAACTGTAATTTTTTTCTAAGATGTCAAGCTATTTTCACTGTTTCGTGCGTTCTTCAAAGTTTCACATGGATTTATGAGTAAGATTTCTTTTTTAAAATTACTTGCTTCTGTACAGGCTAGTACCGCTCAAAAAAGCTGTATAAGCAAAATGGAAATGGTACTTAGCTGTGATATTACTTCTGAGATGGAATAGTTATAAGCCACATATTACTGTTTAGTACTACACCACAGCAGTGTACAGCTATGAGATTTGATTTAACAGTTTGCTGGAAGTGTTCTAGAAAACGAATAGTTACAGACAGGTATTGATTTTGATTTTAAATCAACTGAAATCAAGTCAGGTCATGAGACTAGCACAAGTTTTTGCTCTCTTACTTTGAAGTAAAAAAATTACTGGGGAAAGGAATGAAATTAGGTGGTATTCTTTACTTACAAATAAGTGCAATCAACATGTCTTAATTTCATTACTTTTGAAGCATTCCAAACACTTGCAAAGTTTGATAGGGATAAATTTTGCCCTGTACATGCAAAAATGAATGACATGACAAGCCAGAAGAATAAACATGTAATTAACAATAAAAAGCAATATCAGCTCTATCACAAAGAGGCTACTCTTGCCTTTAAGTAAGGAACTGGTAAATATGCTACGTCAGTACTTGTAGTATCTTATGACTGCATCTCCAATCCTACAAGAAATTGTTCACTTGCTGTAATTACTACAGGAATCTTTAAGACAGGCTGTCAAACTGTTTACCTTCCCATCATCTTAGCTCATTATTTCCTGTAGAGTTACTAGTCCTTTGTTGACAAAAATGAACGTTTAATATAACTAAGGACATAATTAAGTTTTTTTCGTACCAAGTCTTTGCCTGTTAATCCTGAACCACCACAGAGCTAATAACACATGAAAGAGAAGTCCCTATTAACAATGAGAAAGCCAGTATTTCCCTCTACAGTTTAAGCTGCATAAAATCAGAGTTCGCCCTGTTCTCAGGTGCTTATATACAGCTTAAGTCATCCATGGTCATATCTTTTACATTTGCCACAGCCAACTTCTCTACATTGCCCGCCTCCTGCCATCCCCGGTGAATACAGCTTCCAGGTCAAGGAGAAACGGAACCAAATTTAGACTAGAAGCATGTTTATAAAGTTGTGTAAGCCAAAAAGTTGCAAATAGAAACTAAAAGAAGAGCTGTACTAGAAGAGACAAGTGGTCTACTTAGTACCATATTGTGAACAATTACAAAAAGCAGATGCTCAGGCAAGAACACAAGAATAGAAAAGTCACACAGAAATATTTCTGTAGAATCTTATCCCAGTCTCAAACAATTTCTAACTCAAGGACTTCTTAAGAGATTTTGCATTAAGTAGATCTTGACATATTTATCTACCATGAACGTGCCTATTTCTGCTTGAACCCGTATAAGCTTTTAGCACCCACAATATCCTGCAGCTTCCCACCTTCATTAAATGGATATACCACCTACTCCTCTCTCTGCTTGAAAAAAAACACAGAAGCTTTTATACACAAAGTGCTTCATGGACTTGCATAATACTTAAGCTGTAGCTGTTTTGTAAAACCACAGCTACGCAAGCCCTCTTAGTCTTGGAATTTTTCTTTTGTTTTAAATCAAATACATGATAAATGTCTGTAGAACAAAGAGTAATAACTTAACAGAAGGAAACAAAGACTCAAATGACTGACTACACCCAGCAGTCCTTCTGCCACCGCTAATAAGTTATAACAGAAGTTTTACAGTGTACCCAGCAGCATCTTCCTATCTGAAGCTGTATTAATAAATAATCACGTCTGTTTACGCTGAGACATTCTAGCACAGCACTAGGGATGAATCTGGTATTTGAGTTAATACACACTTCCAGGCAGACTCAAAGCTCAGCTTTCAGGAGACGACTTAGAGTAGCATCTCAGGCAGCTCAGTCACCCACGCTGCAGCACCAGCAAAGGGCAAGGTTAGTGTTAAGGTATCTAAAAGACCAACACCACCCTAAGCAAGCTTGCACACATCCCAACTCGATAAATAACAGAAAACCACCCACATGCAGTTCTTGTTGCCACCAGAAAGGTTTGCTAAAGAATATACTAGTAACTTCAGCAAACTGGTATTACCCTTTGGAGTACATTGTACAGTCATTGATTCAACCACACTCTCCATATACAAATGAATTCAGAAAATCTACTCTGACATTTGGAAGTAAACTGTTAGGCTGGGCATAAACGTATAAATGGAACTTTAAGAATATGCCGGACTCTTGGGAATCTAACAAGGCCATAAAAGCTCAGTATCATTGTTCTGACTTATCATTTCATGGGAAGTGAACTGGGAAGCCCATATTCAAAATCTTAAAAGAAAAAGGCTTATTTTCCATGAAGGAAGAAAAAAAAAAAAAGAAATAGAAAAGGTGGTAAGCTGTTCTCTGTGTTCCCCTTTAAGAACTTCACATAGCCGTGGTAATTCCTCTGTGTACCCTTTTGGATGAAGTTTGCTAGGGCAGCTGCTTGGAATATCACAGAGAGAGATGAAGGCAGGTATGTGGCAGGCATTCATAGTACGAAGAATAGTACAATTACAGTTCCTGTCACACACAACTTATAGTTCCTGTCACGCACAAAAGAACCCTGATAAAATTATGATAAACAAACAGAAACACTAAGAAAATAAAGTAAAAACCAAGCAAACACAAAAAAATCCCTTTCTAGAAAAGCAAGTTCAAAGAGTATTTGTAACAAAAAAAAAAATAGCTGTTCTAAAACACTACCTGAAATAAGTCAGTTTTCCAGTTTTCCAGGTTTAGGTTGGAAAGGACCTTGAAGATCATGGAATTCCAACCCCCCTGCCATAGACAGGGAATGGTAACATAATTTCACACCTCCAGTGAAATACTCACATCATCTCCTGTTTAGCAATATAGGAAAGTAATTAATGTCATGAAAGCAAAGGGGATTAAATCTGTTTTCATGTCACTTCTACAAGCATAGAGAGATGACACTTGTCTTATCTCTGGTAAGGGAGTGCAATGATTTCACTCGTTACCCAGGCTGAAAGACAAGCTGCAACTCAGACTCAACACTAAAAAAGAACTCTCGCTCTGAGTTATCAGCCACCCCTTTCCTTTGCTCCTCTCTCTTGCCCATAATGATGCAGTCACCAAAACAGTGTAAGCACAGCAAATCAATCCACATATTTGAAATAACACGTAGGGTGCATATCTCTATGGGCAGCAGTTTTGACTGAGAGCCGTTCAAGAACAGATTCCAAGAGCAGCAAGTGAATCTGGCACAGCTTGTTCTGAACTTCGACAAGACTCACAACTAGAAAAAAGGGCTTTTAAGTACTGGAGAAACAGCTGAGGACTACATAATAAAATACAAAGAAAGTCTAATGTCATATGACTCACAAAGAAAACTGAAACTTAATGGGAAATCAGCAATTTTCCCTTTATTGTTATACTGATGTCAGTTATACCTTTTTTTTTCACTCTTCAAGTTTAGGTTTGACACTGTAGATATAGCCTGTGTGACTATTTAAGCTCATGAAAGTAATAGAAAACCAAAATAGAAATCTACTTTTTATCCTATCTCTGACAATGGCAAATGTAAGACTATAATAAGCAGCATGCACAAGTGTACAAATACTTTATTATTTTGGGTTTGTACATTTTATTCTAAATTTGTGGAACTATAAACTACATTTTTGGAAACACAAAGACTGCAGACCTCTGTTTATATGCTATTAGATGAGAAAAGGGAAAACATTGAAAAGGATGAAGCTGGACATGGTAAATATGCATTTGATCAATGATTTTTTTTAATTCATTGGCACAAATCAGGAAATTTAAAAGACAAATTGCTAATCAGTATTCGATGTGTAAAAGCACACGTACATACAAGTAAAAAGTCTTCCCTGTAAAAAACTCAGAAGAATGTGGAACCCTTGCGTACATGTTTCAGTAATACTCTCTGACAGTGGAATTCTTTTGTTTAATATAAAGAGGCCAGAGAATAACAGAGCCGTGAGACTTTTTTGTGTCTTCTGAATCAAATATATCTTTCTAAATCAACATTTTAGAATCTGCAGCGTACTACTGCTTTTCTCTCTCAAAACAGGTAAAAAAAATGAAATGGCTGCACATTGACAAAAACTAAAGAACGGTTAGCCTGTGCATTGTCATTATTTCTGGTGTTTTCTAAATAAAAGTGTTGTAAAACAGCTGAAAATGCAGTACAATAAAATGTTGGAGATTTTAGTCTCTACATAACAACAATAATTATAAACATTCATTCATAAGGACTACAAATACAGTGATTTGCCTAATCACACATCATATTAATTTAAATGAAGGCTAAATATTTGTCTAAGCTCTTTACTATTAATGTGAACAGCATGTAGAAGTTCTTTAAAGTATGTGCATCCCCAAACTATTAATGCTCACCATGGAGACTGAAAGTTCCCCTGTAGGATTAGAATAAAATGTTCCACTAATCACATAGTTTCCTAGGTACACTCTTCAGATACTTTAATAACACCTATTGTGAAAAAAAAAAACACCTTGTAACATTATAGCTCTGAAAAAGTATTTAAAATATTTAGTACACCCAAAAGAATTTTCTGAGAAATTGGTAAACAACTCTATTGCAATTCTTTTGTGTTAGCTCCAGTCTTAAGCACTAGGTATACTTCTTTGATCTTAAATAAACCACCTCACTAGGCACAGTATTAATCAGCATCCTTCCTTGCCCTCTGACGGTCTAAAAGAGACTCCAGAAATAAATGCTTAACATCCTTGTGTTCTGAAAAGAAAGAGATGTTCCCCAAGAACAGCCAATATATTTTTTGGGAGACCACATGTTGGGCTGGTGGATTTTTTGATTGAAAGGATGTTATTAGTGTAACACTACTCTGAGTTTAGATGGCCTCCATATTTTAATATTTCAGCATCATTTCTGTTACGGCTCCAAAGCCACATTTAAGCCCAAATGAAATGTGCAATGAATTTACATTAATCTAGAAGTACTAATTCCAAGCCTGTTGGACATTTATTAAAATACAGTTTCAACAGAGCTGAACAGAACTAGAGGATTTACTTTCATAGACACATTTCAAACCAGTCCTTTTGGCTTCAAAACACGACCCAAAATTGCACAATCCATTAAGTTTCATTCTAATTAAAAGTTTGAACCAGTCCAAAAGTTCCAAGCAAATTTTAGATGAAGTGACAGTATCATCTGATTTTACAGTGAAAAAATACAGTAGTAGGCCTTTTTTCTTCAGATATACCTGCAATACTCTTTCTTTTGATATGGTTTCATTGAAAGGAAGAGCTTCTGCTTATGCAATAGGTTGAACTATCTGCCTGGATAAAAATAATGTTATTGACAATGATGATCATTATTAAAAAGTTGTATAACTCTTTCAGCTGAGAGGTCTTAAAAGGAGTAAGCTGCCTTCTCCCTCTTACTCTCCTGGTGAGCTGCTGGTGACATCTGGAAGAAAGTATGCTGTAGACATTGTTCCAAGAATGAGAAAACAAAAAAGATGTTGTAATATTGACCCCACTGAAGGCTTCGTGGGACTGAGTTTGACTTTTTCCATCTGGATGTACTGGGCAGAATACATAACAGGAGAGATCCCATAGTGAGCTTACACCACTAATAAATAATAGTAATGAATCAGCCAAACCCTGCTACTAGGGAGAGTAATTGCCATGAACCACGTAGGTTTGAAATGAATACTTGGTTGCTTTTTAATTATTAGTTGCTCCAAGTTAAATGACTTCTGCTCACACTGCATCACAACATATTTAAGGAATTTAATTAAAAGTCACAGAATATTCTGTCTTAATATTTATTTATAACATTTTTTTTTCAGATTCCTTTAAATAAAATGCTACATGTGCACAAGGGAAATATAAAAATAAGGAGTTTTATCTCATCCTTGGTTCTGTATACATTATACATGTCAAAACGTTATAACAGTTTATTGAGTCTAAGCTCTCCATGGCTTTGGCCTGAACCACATTTTTTATTCAATATGCTAATTATCTGAAGAAAGCTAATAACAATATAATCTAGTCAAAACTTTTGTTCCCTTAGGCGGATACATAAATCTGATCCCTTCAAGTCATTAGTATAACTTATATATATTTTAAACAGTGAATAAAAGCAAACTGTAGCTAAGGATTTTTAAAAAGAAATAATATGATGAAATGATTTAGCAATAATTACAGTATACACATTAGCATATGAACATTGCCAACACAGCTGTTTAAAAAATTCAAAGTAAATAATATAATATAATGTTACACTTTTACATAGATGTTCGCTTACTTTATCATTAAAGCTGAATTTAATCAAAATCACTTATTTAAGAGCTTGACAAAAGCCTTTTCCCTGCCTTTCAGTCAAAAAAAAAAAAAAAAGAAAAAATACCATAAATTAAGGATGCACGGGGAGCAAAGGTGAAGGAGCAGAGTTTACAGATAATGTCTGCAATGAGAGAGACACTCTATTTGCTGAGCCTTAAAAATGCTTATCTAACATCTTTAAGATGCCTTTACGACGTAGGAAGTATTCTGTTTTCAAATCTAGTATTTGTAATCTTAATCACCCCAACAGAATAAAGATCAGGAAATCTGTAGCTCAGATATTTCCAGCACTTTTGCAGGAGGTAAATGATTCAGAGTGTGCCAAAACACAATACTATGGATGTTTTTCAAGCAATGACTAATAAATTTTTGTGCTTATAAGACCATTAGCTCATGTTTTTGGCACTATTATGTGCGGTTCCAATTCTATTTCTGGTTAAACATCAGGTAGGTTATACTGTAAGAAAACAGAAAGTTTTTCTTTGCTTTTGCACAATCTGCAAATCTGTTATGCCTGTAATGTACCTACACTCCCAGCACTACTGAACTGTTAAAAGAGAATTTGGCCACCTCGTGATAGGTTGTGGTGTGCTCAGCACCACGACACTGTATTTTTACTGCTTGTGGTCCGGTCCCTCTCTTGCGTATTCAGTTCAGATGCTTCTGCACCTGTGGCACAGGTTTCCCTTGGGTCTAGTTACTTTTGCTATTTTTAATGGAAAATGAATCCCTCACTAAATGAATAGTTGCATTACAGCAGAAAACTGCAGTAGTAGACTACATTGATGCAGAGAGTAGAAAACCATTTCCAAACAGATGTGCAAACACCGTGGTTTGTGGGGCAGGGGAGAAGCCCCCTGCCTTGGTCATGGAGACCTGCAAANCTAGTTACTTTTGCTATTTTTAATGGAAGAGAGGCATGACTTATCAGAAGCATTAATTAAAGGCCGAAGGGGAATTCAAGAGGTCTGTTTCCCTCACTAAATGAATAGTTGCATTACAGCAGAAAACTGCAGTAGTAGGCTACATTGATGCAGAGAGTAGAAAACCATTTCCAAACAGATGTGCAAACACCGTGGTTTGTGGGGCAGGGGAGAAGCCCCCTGCCTTGGTCATGGAGACCTGCAAACTGCAGTCGAGATTCAGCACGACTACTCCAAATTTCCAACCAAAGATAAGGTCAAAATGATTCACTCCTTGAAACAAATTGTTGATCCTTAAGCCTTTGAAGCTTTGTTCTGGTTTTTGGCTTCCCTATGAAGCATTTTCAGATGAGTTAGCCTGTTGACAAAAAAGCTATGGAATACTTATTTTAAAGTTATAGTGCCTATGAGAATACAAGGAAAATCTGATCCAAACCTCATGGAGAGAAGAGAAATAAAGCAGTTTTATGTGTTTGCTGGACCTTCCTTTCACATTGTCTTTTGGAATTTACATGATAGGAATACTTTTTCCTTTTTTTTTTTCTTTTTTAAATACATAATAGGCAAGCAGCACAACTTCTGCTTAGGTTAATTACGCAATCCCTCAAGTACTAAATCATTTCTTTGATTGCCACCCACATTACTAATCCACTTTGAAGAGTCCTCGCATCCTGTCCTTATAATTCCCAATCCCTTTCTGATAATTGCAGTACTTGTGGCAGCAGGAATGAAATGTTTTGTACCTATTATGTTGAAGTGGTCCTTAGATGTACAGTGTGGAATTTTTCCTGCTGCTGGCAGGATGCACAGAGAAGCACTAGGAAGACAGATCAAGTGCCTGCTTCTGCTGCTGTCCTATGGAAGTCATCTTGGTTTGCTTTATTTCAAATAAAAACACAGTCCTACTGTTCAACAGAACATGACTGGCGAGAAGAAAAGACATTACATACCACAGACCTTTGGTATATGCATTAACATTTTACTATAAATCTCATCAGCTAAGTATACAACATAATCAGATAGCACTGAACAACTAATCATTTTGTTTTCTGGGCTATTAGTGAAAAGAAAATTATATAGGTAAGCTTTATAGCTATAATTCATATTTTAATACGAGACCTAGAATTTTAAAGCCAAGATTTGCCCTTTTAGCAAAGCATATAAGCTGTAAATGTAGATACTTGGGGCTCAGACTCATAAAACAGGCCTGTGTACTTTTTGGAGTATACTATTAGAGTATACACGTCTAATAGAAGGAAGTGCTGCAAACTGTCAAAAATACCATCTGTACTTGAAAAATAAAGCAATTCTGAAATACCTAAAGAAGAAGCAAGTTTTGCAAATTATTCTGAAGTTTTAAACGAAAATTATTGAAAATCCTATGGAATTGCAGTTAGGTTTTTAAAAGGCATAAGAAAGGTTATTAGTTTTAGTGAAAACAATTGTATTTATTTAAGTTAAAAGTGTAAGATCTGACACATTAGGCAGCTCAAGAAGACAGAACTGTATTCACAGCTAGCTTCTATCTTCCTGGCAGAAGTTAACATGTTTCTTTTGGGCTAGATGCAACGTATTAAAAATGAGAATTCAGCGATAAAGAAAATGTAACATTAAGTAACATTTAAATTTCATTTAAATTATCTTTTAGGGACTATAATTTTGTATTAAATGGCTACTAGTTAATTATTGATAAGACATTAGTACTATGTACTAAATACTGCTATTTAATATGTGTCTGATTTCATCATTTATTTCTGTGCAGCATGATTGTGACACAAGCCAACTGCATTCTTGACAGAAAGTACAAGAGAAAATGTCACCCAACTTGAACGTACAAAACCGGATCATAGTTATTTCTACTATTCTTAATGTCAGAACAGTTAAGACAAAAGCAGCTCTGCAAAACAACACAAACTCTTCTCTCTTCTTTTATATGCATTATTGTACAAGTATTCTTAAATGTATATATGCAATATTATATGCATATTTTACACTTGCTATCAAATATTTATAATATATCTGGTTAACCTGGTGATCAATGTTTTTTTGTTGTTGTTCTTTTCACTAGGTTAGTAACATAGAAGGGCTGAATTACATTTTTTAGCCAAACAGGTATGACTTTTTGCATTGACAAAACCACTATAAAAATGGTGTCCACTCATGATTCCACTCCTTATGAAAGCAGGTAGTTTTGTTGCTCTTGATTTTACATCCTTAAGTATTTTTAAAATCAAAAATTTCCCCTTCTTCCAGATGAAGAACTGTAAAAACAACACAATTACATTGCAAAAACCCAGCACCATTAAGTCATTGAACATGCTCCTATCCAATCACGGGTATTGCAGCAGAAGGAATAATTCTTCACTTATTTTTCATCTCTTTTTATGTTTGTGACAGAAAAAAAAAAACCACAGTTGTTTTGAATGCAGTTGTTACCTATTCAAATAATACGCAATCTATAAATAATTTTAAAAGAGATCACAGGAAATAGCTGTGTGCCCAGTGGTTTCTAATTTCTAGCCCTGCTATTGACGTACAGTTGTGTTATACTCAAGAAAGGAGCTTTATCTTTATGTGGCACTGTTTTTCTCCTTACTCTTTATCATCTCTCATTTATTTAGACTGTACACTCTGGAACAAGAGCTACATTTCTCTTGTGCGCAACCCTCCCCGCAAAATATGTGCTACTTGTTACTATTATTCTTCAACACCCTTTAAGAGCAGAACATTGTTGGCTAATCTTGTTGGCTAATTTTTATGTCTAATAGGTTCTCTCTACAGCAGGATAAATAAAACACTTATAGTCAAGTTTCAAGTGTAAATGTTTCAAAATTCAAATATGCCTTTCATTAACATTTCCTTGCAACGTATGCACTAGAACATTTATTGAAAAAAAAAAAAACCACTCCATATTCACTTCATTTAACTATATATTGTAGAAATTATGATTTAGATACCAGCTATTGCAAGTAGTTGTGGAAATTATGTATTTTCAAGAGCAAGGTGTAAGTAAATTACGTACTAGGTTACATAACACTAAATGTCCCCATGGCTATTGTGAACGTGTCATACCACCCCTGACCACTAAGCCATGTTCACTCATTCCACCACCTGGGGTCTTAGATGTTGCTCCCATTCAAATGCTACTCATATCTGCCTAATCTCTCAAGAAGTGATTTAAAACACTTGTCCCAGAACCCAGATTTCAAGAAGAAAGCAATACCATTCATTTTTTTAAAAAGAGAAATCCAAAGTAAATATAGGCATTAAATAAAAGACAGGTGAAATACTACAGTGCATGAGTTGAGTTGAAGTTGACACAAGAGAAAGCCTATAAAACCTGTTACAAAAGATGGATATAGCGTTACAAGAAGTTACATAAAGTAACAGCAAAGCAGCAGAGTGACTTGTCTTAGCAGTTGACCCATGTTATCTTTGGTAGTGAAAGATAAAACTTTCTGATCAAGTTTCAGAGGAATTTCAGGCTTCAGCTTTCATAGGATTATTGACCTCAAAATCATCATGCTTTAATGGAAGAGGACAGCAAAGAGTGAGACTGCAGAAGCCCCCATCAACACACTTTTTGTATTTTCTACCTCTGTGCCTGGCAAGATCATAGAGCAGATCTTCCTGGAAACTCTGCTGAAGCACATAGAAAACAAGGAGGTGATTGGTGACAGCCAGCATGGCTTCACCAAGGGCAAATCATGCCTGACAAATTTGGTGGCCTTCTATGAAGGGGTTACAGCGGCAGTGAACAAGGGAAGATCAAGTGATGTGATCTACCTGGACTTGCGCAAAGCGTTTGACACCGTCCCACACGATATCCTGGTCTCTAAATTGGAGACACATAGATTCAACAAATGGACCACTTGGTGGATAAGGAACTGGCTGGACGGTCACACTCAAAGAGTTGCGGTCAACGACTCGATGTCCAAGTGGAGACCAGTAACGAGTGGCGTTCCTCAGGGGTCGGTACTGGGACCTGTACTGTTCAATATCTTTGTCGGTGACGTGGACAGTGGGGTCGAGTGCACCCTCAGCAAGTTTGCCGATGATACCAAGCTGTTTGGCGAGGTAGACACGCTGGAGGGGAGGGATGCCATCCAGAGGGACCTGGACAGGCTGGAGAGATGGGCCCAAGCCAACCTCATGCAGTTCAACAAGGCCAAGTGCAAGGTCTTACATCTGGGTCGGGGCAATCCCAAGCACAAATACAGGTTGGGCGGGGAATGCCTGGAGAGCAGTGCTGAGGAGAAGGACCTGGGGGTGCTGATTGACGAGAAGCTCTACATGAGCCAGAAGTGTGCAATCACAGCCCAGGGGGCCAACCATATTCTGGGCTGCATCAGAAGAAGTGTGGCCAGTAGGTCAAAGGAGGTGAGTCATGAGGATGATCTGAGGGCTGGAGCACCTCTCCTATGGTGAGAGGCTGAAGGAGTCGGGGGTCTTCAGCCTGGAGAAGAGAAGGCTCCGCGGAGATCTTATTGCGGCCTTCCTGTACCTAAAGGGGGCCTACAGGAGAGCTGGGGAAGGACTTTTTACTAGGGCATGTAGTGATAGGACGAGGGGGAATGGCTTTAAACTGGAAGAGGGCAGGTTTAGATTGAACATTAGGAAGAAGTTTTTCACTTTGAGGGTGGTGAGGCACTGGCACAGGTTGCCCAGAGAGGTTGTTGAGTCCCCATCCCTGGAGGTGTTCAAGGCCAGGCTGGACGTGGCCTTGGGCAACCTGGTCTAGTGGGAGGTGTCCCTGCCTATGGCAGGGGGGTTGGAACTCGATGATCTTCAAGGTCCTTTCCAACCTAAACCATTCTATGATTCTATGATTCTATTGATCTCCCAGGCTGCTCCTTCTTCGTCACCGTCTGGCTTGGTGCTCCAAGTTTCCATGCAGTACAAGCAAGTTATATGGCAAGTTAATAAAGGGATACAAAATTTGTATCAAAATCACTCTGACTTTCTGAAGCTATCGTATCTCTATACCTACTTCATTGTCCATTTGCAAAGTTACCTAATTTATACACTATGAATTCTCTGGCCTTGCTTGTTCCTCTATCTCAGAAGATTGTTAACACTCTCTGGTATCCATAATTGTTAATAAACCAGGAGTAATAAAACCATAAATATCTCTTGACATACAAGTGTTCACAAATTCTCCATCAAGTAAGCTTTTGCTTATATGTTAACAAACACAATCTCACCCATCTGAGCATGCACATCTTTTCTCAGGCATAATTCAGCTTCTGGCACTGAGTTCCAAGATGCACTGAGACCCATGTATTCATTGGTTACACAGCACACAGATGATGCAGCTCTAACTTAATTAGCTGGTTTTAAGTCATTATAGAAAATACTACTTTTTCCCCCACAAAGGACTATGAGAATTCGTAGTGAGCATTTTTTTGCAATGAACAAAAATAAACACCAGTATGGTGTCTCAGTGACTATCAGAAACAAAGATATGCTGCACAAACATGCATTCGCTTCCAAGTGGATATTACAGGAACTATTATAAAAAACTACAAATATGTTGCATCCATATATACAAACAGTCACACCAGAAAGGTAATGAAGCAAATGAAGCATAAAATTTCCTCAGTTTATTCATGAGCTTGCATTATCTGGGCTGCCTTAGGTACAGGTATATAAAGAATTCAAAATTTCTAACACCTCTGACATACAAAAATATAAATCCCAGAACCAGGATAGCTTAATGTACCATAAAGAAACTGCTGGAGTGCTACTTCCAAAAGAAGCAAAACATTTTCTGTTTGTATTAAAAATAAATATAAAAAAGCAATTGAAAACTGTGCACCAAGAAGCATTAGACGTGATTTTTCACAAAGACCTTTAAGCAGACTAGTTTCACTATGAAAACCAGAAAAAAATAACTTTACATCTTTGAGATGGAAGTGGTTGAAAAAAAAAAAAGATGGAAAGTGCCCTACTGATGGACTCACTACTTCAGGGACATGTAATAACATGACACTAATGTATGCACCAGTCTGAGACTGAAAAAGGACAGCCTGCAGATCTAGGTAGGCATGGTAGCACCAAATAAGCAGTGAGTATAAGAGAGAGTTTTTAGGTTTCTTCTTCTTTTTTTTTAAATTTATATATATATATATATATATTTTAAAGAATAAAAGTGATTGAGGTAAGCAGTTAGAATGTTCCTTCTCTTTTGATGCAGACAATATTCAGGTCTTTCAGAAGCTTAGCAAGGACAAAGCACAGTTATGTTTAGACTATCTAATTGCAGTTTATATGCTTCCTAGAATTATTAGGATAAATGGAGTTAATAGGCAGAATAGAGTCCAGACAGCTAAAAGATAGAAACTTTCAAGCATTATGATTGTAGTATGATTTCTGTAAAAAAGTACACCCACATTACAGATAATGAAATAAGGACTTAGTTCCCTTCTTAATCAAATCAATGTGTTTCTATTTGCTGACATCAGGTTCTGATTCCACAGATAAAACTAGGATCCTCACAACCAATAAGTATAATCTGAAATGGTAGCACTGATATCTAAAAAAAGAGAAGGAGAATAAAGAAAACATCAGGATGATATAAAAGAGGCAATAACAAGGGGAATCCATGAGCCAAGATGTTGTAGAGATACACAACATATTCATTCATGCTGACAGTTTTTACTGATGGAGTGGAAGAGAGAACTGCAGAGCATAAGAATCTGTATTTTTTTCTCACTGCGCTGTAGTAAAGGGTGAATCCTAATTGGAAAAAAAAACCCCAATAATAGAATTCTTTCCGTTGCTACTAACAGTAGTAGCGTTACCTTTAATTCTTCTCTCTAAGGGCAGAGTTTAGATAAGAGAATCCATGAACATATAAATAAATAAACCCAAGCTGTGGGAATTAACATTCTGAAGAATACATATTTAAGGCAGGCTGTAATTATTTGTTGTATTAATAATAAACCAGGAGAGTTTACTGAAAGCTATACATTAGACTTTAATTTTAAAAAAAACCCTCAGCTTAGCTAGACACCCAAGTGCATCTCATTCTCAGATTGATGTGTTTACTCACAAAAAGAAGCAAGCAGTAATATCTTTATATGACCAGCTGATGGCTGGAACAAAGCACTCTGGCTTTCAAACACACAGAATCTTTACTAAGTAAGAAAAAAAAAAGAAAAGAAAGAAAAAGGATTTTAGGTTTTACTTCTTTCCAGCTTGCTGCCCAGTTCAACTCCTTTATACATTTACTTCCTTCTCTCAATGAAATGAAAACTTTGAAAAAGAAAGAGGAAAAAAGCAGATTCGCTCATCCAAATTCTTTACTAAAACCAGACACTATGCTCCAACTTTTCATTTTGTGCATTCTACCAAAAGAGGAGGCGAAAATTAATTCTTGTGATCTCAGAAGTCAGGGGAGAAATAATTTCTTTTCATTATGAAAAATGAAGACATAGCTGTCTTTAATCCATGAGCTATGAAATATTTTGATCAAAGAAGCAACATTCAATGAAAATCAAATTAAATTCTATTTTCTATTGACTCATACTGCCTTGTCAAATCTTTTGAAATCTATTATTTGCAGGTATTGCAACTGTCCATTACACTGTCCACTTCTATCACCCTGTCCACTTCTATCACACTATTTTTAATGCTCCACCTTGTTTTGATTAAACACGTGAACAAAATTAAACACAGTTTTCATGATCTCAGTATGTGACATTTCACACACCTATTTGCTCTTCAGATATTTCACTGTTATCTTTTGCCAAACAACTTTGCTGCAGTCATGGGTCCAGTACAAAATATTTAACATTTGAGCCAAAGCAAAAGTAAACCATGTTAGTTCAAAGACTAACTGACATTTACATTGGTCAACTTTTAAAGCAGCTGTAGCTAAACTGAATAAAAATCACTTCATTAATATGCAGTAATAAAAGAAAATTAATTCTTTTTCCTTTGAGCTCCTGTTCTGGTTGCTGGCACAAGCTACTATGTTCATGTTCATAAAATCTGAACATGGAGATTTGCTAATTGCTATGGTTGCCAAGACATCAGTATTCCAGACTGCACCACTGTGAGGTACCAAAGTCACTGCACTGAAAATATTAAACTAGCCATTAAAATTTTCATATGCAATAGTACCATGCATGTGCAATATCCACGTAGCAAGTAAAAGTGTAAGATCAATTCAGATTCCTCAAAGCTTAGAAACCATCAGCACTACCCATCTCTAAGAAATATCCTGATTGTCCTAATACTGCTCCATGCTTCAAAGCTACAGAAGTCATGACCTTCAAAGTAGTGAGTGTACCACTGAATGATAGATAATATTCTTGCTTTCTGACAGACAGCAAGAAGAACACGCAAGAATGCATCTTTGCATGAAAGATGCTTCTCTTGTGTGTCTGATACCTAGAAACACTGAAATACGCAGAATGATGGAAGGGAGAAAACTGTCATACAGTGATTAGAGCCATCTGAAAGTAATGATACTATACAAATCAGCCAGTTAACCATATATCCATATAAACTCTGTATCAGTTTTGCTAGTACATTACCAACAAGATGACAGAAGGAAGACTTTGAAGAGCAGAACTTCTACAAGACATGTTAATCTTTAAATATAACTTAACAAAAACTCTCCTGAGGATTTTCGGAATCCATTACTGTTAGAAATGGAAAAAACTGTCCACTGCCTGAATGTAAAGTGGCTCTGAAACATACTGTGCAGCCCTCACGGACCAAAACCTCCATGTGACCTTATTCACTGCTCCTGTAGTAGCACCACATACATCTGTCAGGTAGCACCACGGAGACCTGTGCAACAACCGTGCTCCAGCACTCTCCCTCGTGCTGCCCACCCGGCAGCCAACGGTGTAACGTCAGGCATCACATTTTAGACCAGCTGCATGCTATAAAGTTTTGCTGGCCTAACCAGATTACCTAGACCTCGAGGACAAGTGTCCTCCTCCCAAAACTCTTCTGCCAGCGAAGCTATGGAGCAAGCAGCACCATGCCAGCAAAAGGGAGCTCTTGCTGCCCTGTGGATTCTGCTGCGCAGGGTGCACAGTGATGCCTGGGAAAAGACTCTTCTGTTGGCCTGTGCTGTGACTGCACTAGAAAATTCTCTGCTGCCATTGAGACACCAGGCATAAAGAAGGCAAGAGACTTTACCATAGGTTTGGAGCAACTTCAGATATCAAAAAGTCATTCGCATGAACTGAAATGTAAGTAGGCAAAATCTCCAGTCTCCAAGGTCCATGCTGGATCAGCAAAAGTAACATAATGCTTGCAGACTTTTGCCCCTGATCCTGGAAACCCCAGCTCTGGCCACCATCCTGTGCTTTCCATTAGTTCTCCTAAGATACCCAGGAGATGGAATCGATATCCCTAAACAACTGGTATAGTACCGAGGAACAACACTGCAGCTTGTCTTGCATCATTGGTCTATTAGATTTGGGGACAGATCTGTGAATAAGAAGTAACTTTGTCCCTTACAACCCCATAGCTTAAACTCAGGATTTGTTCTGAGGGAGGATTATGTGAATGTGGCTTTTACTAACTTCAGAATCTTATCTTCAATATTATTCCTGATTTCTCTTCATCTTCATTTGTATTTGCACTAAATACTATTTCTGAGAAGATACTAATTTTTTGACTGACTACATTAACTTCATTAAAAAAAAAAAAA
>VUYV01000030.1:4712552-4746988 GCA_008711295.1 Anarhynchus alexandrinus
AAAAAAATAACTTTACATCTTTGAGATGGAAGTGGTTGAAAAAAAAAAAAGATGGAAAGTGCCCTACTGATGGACTCACTACTTCAGGGACATGTAATAACATGACACTAATGTATGCACCAGTCTGAGACTGAAAAAGGACAGCCTGCAGATCTAGGTAGGCATGGTAGCACCAAATAAGCAGTGAGTATAAGAGAGAGTTTTTAGGTTTCTTCTTCTTTTTTTTTAAATTTATATATATATATATATATATTTTAAAGAATAAAAGTTATTGAAGATCNCATTACAGATAATGAAATAAGGACTTAGTTCCCTTCTTAATTAAATCAATGTGTTTCTATTTGCTGACATCAGGTTCTGATTCCACAGATAAAACTAGGATCCTCACAACCAATAAGTATAATCTGAAATGGTAGCACTGATATCTAAAAAAAGAGAAGGAGAATAAAGAAAACATCAGGATGATATAAAAGAGGCAATAACAAGGGGAATCCATGAGCCAAGATGTTGTAGAGATACACAACATATTCATTCATGCTGACAGTTTTTACTGATGGAGTGGAAGAGAGAACTGCAGAGCATAAGAATCTGTATTTTTTTCTCACTGCGCTGTAGTAAAGGGTGAATCCTAATTGGAAAAAAAAAACCCAATAATAGAATTCTTTCCGTTGCTACTAACAGTAGTAGCGTTACCTTTAATTCTTCTCTCTAAGGGCAGAGTTTAGATAAGAGAATCCATGAACATATAAATAAATAAACCCAAGCTGTGGGAATTAACATTCTGAAGAATACATATTTAAGGCAGGCTGTAATTATTTGTTGTATTAATAATAAACCAGGAGAGTTTACTGAAAGCTATACATTAGACTTTAATTTTAAAAAAAACCCTCAGCTTAGCTAGACACCCAAGTGCATCTCATTCTCAGATTGATGTGTTTACTCACAAAAAGAAGCAAGCAGTAATATCTTTATATGACCAGCTGATGGCTGGAACAAAGCACTCTGGCTTTCAAACACACAGAATCTTTACTAAGTAAGAAAAAAAAAAGAAAAGAAAGAAAAAGGATTTTAGGTTTTACTTCTTTCCAGCTTGCTGCCCAGTTCAACTCCTTTATACATTTACTTCCTTCTCTCAATGAAATGAAAACTTTGAAAAAGAAAGAGGAAAAAAGCAGATTCGCTCATCCAAATTCTTTACTAAAACCAGACACTATGCTCCAACTTTTCATTTTGTGCATTCTACCAAAAGAGGAGGCGAAAATTAATTCTTGTGATCTCAGAAGTCAGGGGAGAAATAATTTCTTTTCATTATGAAAAATGAAGACATAGCTGTCTTTAATCCATGAGCTATGAAATATTTTGATCAAAGAAGCAACATTCAATGAAAATCAAATTAAATTCTATTTTCTATTGACTCATACTGCCTTGTCAAATCTTTTGAAATCTATTATTTGCAGGTATTGCAACTGTCCATCACACTGTCCACTTCTATCACCCTGTCCACTTCTATCACACTATTTTTAATGCTCCACCTTGTTTTGATTAAACACGTGAACAAAATTAAACACAGTTTTCATGATCTCAGTATGTGACATTTCACACACCTATTTGCTCTTCAGATATTTCACTGTTATCTTTTGCCAAACAACTTTGCTGCAGTCATGGGTCCAGTACAAAATATTTAACATTTGAGCCAAAGCAAAAGTAAACCATGTTAGTTCAAAGACTAACTGACATTTACATTGGTCAACTTTTAAAGCAGCTGTAGCTAAACTGAATAAAAATCACTTCATTAATATGCAGTAATAAAAGAAAATTAATTCTTTTTCCTTTGAGCTCCTGTTCTGGTTGCTGGCACAAGCTACTATGTTCATGTTCATAAAATCTGAACATGGAGATTTGCTAATTGCTATGGTTGCCAAGACATCAGTATTCCAGACTGCACCACTGTGAGGTACCAAAGTCACTGCACTGAAAATATTAAACTAGCCATTAAAATTTTCATATGCAATAGTACCATGCATGTGCAATATCCACGTAGCAAGTAAAAGTGTAAGATCAATTCAGATTCCTCAAAGCTTAGAAACCATCAGCACTACCCATCTCTAAGAAATATCCTGATTGTCCTAATACTGCTCCATGCTTCAAAGCTACAGAAGTCATGACCTTCAAAGTAGTGAGTGTACCACTGAATGTTAGATAATATTCTTGCTTTCTGACAGACAGCAAGAAGAACACGCAAGAATGCATCTTTGCATGAAAGATGTTTCTCTTGTGTGTCTGATACCTAGAAACACTGAAATACGCAGAATGATGGAAGGGAGAAAACTGTCATACAGTGATTAGAGCCATCTGAAAGTAATGATACTATACAAATCAGCCAGTTAACCATATATCCATATAAACTCTGTATCAGTTTTGCTAGTACATTACCAACAAGATGACAGAAGGAAGACTTTGAAGAGCAGAACTTCTACAAGACATGTTAATCTTTAAATATAACTTAACAAAAACTCTCCTGAGGATTTTCGGAATCCATTACTGTTAGAAATGGAAAAAACTGTCCACTGCCTGAATGTAAAGTGGCTCTGAAACATACTGTGCAGCCCTCACGGACCAAAACCTCCATGTGACCTTATTCACTGCTCCTGTAGTAGCACCACATACATCTGTCAGGTAGCACCACGGAGACCTGTGCAACAACCGTGCTCCAGCACTCTCCCTCGTGCTGCCCACCCGGCAGCCAACGGTGTAACGTCAGGCATCACATTTTAGACCAGCTGCATGCTATAAAGTTTTGCTGGCCTAACCAGATTACCTAGACCTCGAGGACAAGTGTCCTCCTCCCAAAACTCTTCTGCCAGCGAAGCTATGGAGCAAGCAGCACCATGCCAGCAAAAGGGAGCTCTTGCTGCCCTGTGGATTCTGCTGCGCAGGGTGCACAGTGATGCCTGGGAAAAGACTCTTCTGTTGGCCTGTGCTGTGACTGCACTAGAAAATTCTCTGCTGCCATTGAGACACCAGGCATAAAGAAGGCAAGAGACTTTACCATAGGTTTGGAGCAACTTCAGATATCAAAAAGTCATTCGCATGAACTGAAATGTAAGTAGGCAAAATCTCCAGTCTCCAAGGTCCATGCTGGATCAGCAAAAGTAACATAATGCTTGCAGACTTTTGCCCCTGATCCTGGAAACCCCAGCTCTGGCCACCATCCTGTGCTTTCCATTAGTTCTCCTAAGATACCCAGGAGATGGAATCGATATCCCTAAACAACTGGTATAGTACCGAGGAACAACACTGCAGCTTGTCTTGCATCATTGGTCTATTAGATTTGGGGACAGATCTGTGAATAAGAAGTAACTTTGTCCCTTACAACCCCATAGCTTAAACTCAGGATTTGTTCTGAGGGAGGATTATGTGAATGTGGCTTTTACTAACTTCAGAATCTTATCTTCAATATTATTCCTGATTTCTCTTCATCTTCATTTGTATTTGCACTAAATACTATTTCTGAGAAGATACTAATTTTTTGACTGACTACATTAACTTCATTAAAAAAAAAAAAAACCAAACCACAAAATGCCTCTTGTTGCTTGTAATTGCTTGCCATTCTTCCTACTGCTGTGTAACTTTGTTTTTTAAGTTTATACCAAGTGTAATGAGACTGTGGTGTGTTGGGAGTGATACTATGTTTTAGAAAACAAACTAGTAAATGCATTTTAGGGAGATTTTCAGTAGATAGAAAAGATGGCTCTAGAAAGGTGTCTGGACTATGTAAAGGGTTTTATACAACACTTTAGTTGGATTATTTTTATTCACCTTCAAGGAGTGAGTAACTGCCCATAAAGAAGTCACAGAATTATGCAAGTCCACACTTCAGTGAAAATATTTCTTTTGTCAATGTAAGTGTTTGGCTACCTATTTTTCTTAGAGAATAAGAGAAAAAATTATCAATACAGAATTGTACTTCTAATCCTAGAAACGATGGCCTAGTGCCACATTGGAAAATATTATGATCTGGGTTTATTTTTCTACAAAGCTTCTTATGCATTAGAGAAGATTTACATGAACAAGACTAAAGAGTACTCAGAACAGTGATTACTATTTCCTTTGAGAAACAGATATAGCCAAACTCAAGTTCACTTTTTAATACATTTCATTGGTGAAACGACATTTGTGAGGTGACTGAAAGTTATTATCCTGTTTACAGAAAATATTATTAATATTGCCATTTGCTCATCATGTTTGAATTATCCCAGATGATAAAAAGAGCAGGCAGTTTTGAAAGAAATAGACCAATTTTTTTGAAAAAAACAAGGCTTTACCCTGAATCCCCAATTTAAACAACTGACAGTTACAAACAAAAGATGTGGACCTCTGTTCAGTATGCTTGGCCCAAAAGACAACTCAATCACCCAAGGATGAGTGATTCTCCACTGATTCACAGCATACCCTATGTTCCTGATTTTAACACCCCAGGACAACATGGCAAAAGCTGCAGGGACGAACATCATCAGGTCTGCCCATACACCACACTCTCCTGATCCGACTCCCACGGTGCTGGCACAAGGCTCAAAACCTGTTTCACCAAGTAGGTCGCATGGCTGAGGAAGTGTTGACTGGCTGTGCATGTCCAGGAATATTGTCTGTACTCCTTTGTCAAATCCCAGGAATTTCAATTTTTAAATTCAACAAAAGTTGGAATAAGCCATTTAGAGTATTTCATCCTTACTGAATGCACTGCTTCATCTCAAAAATATGAATGTGTACCATATTTCTCCTGTGTGACAAATGCACTTTGTCTTAACACCAGCTTATTCTTCAATTTACATGTGTATTATATATGTATAGTTTATTATGAACATTCACACAGACATAGATATACATAAACACATTAAGTATTCTGTTAATTTCATACAAGTACTTGCAAAATAATAGTCTATAGAAGCATAAAATGCACATAACTATGCCAATTAACAGAGAATGAAATGTAAGAAGAAATTTAGTTGGTGGTAGTGGTGGGGAACGTATGGTCTCCCAGAAATTATTTTACTTCATTAATGAAAAATAAAATAAACCCCCTTCTTTTGAAGATGCATGCTCTTTTCAGAGTATAGCACATGTATAATGTGCTCAATGAGGCAGCAGATTAAATCATTGGAGATCACCAAAATTGTTTTTAGACATGAATAACTTCTGAAAAGTCTTTACATTATTAAAGCACCAAATAGATCTAAGTAGCTGCTTATATAAGGCACCGCAGGTCTGATTCCCAGATCTCATCTGTAAGGATCCAGGCAGTTGGATGAGCCCAGGGAAAGAATCAGCAGATACGGAGAGAACAAGGCAGTGAGTGGGATATTGAAGTGGTTGAAGCAGCAGCTGGTCTGGGAGGACACCCAGGCTTTCACACATGCTACCTGTACCACCTGCAGAAGTTCCTCAAGCATATGCCAAGGCAGGCACCACCACAAACATAAATAATCACCAGAAAACAACAACAACAAAAAAATTGTGCCTTTCAAATTTTAACAGAAAGGGAGTGAGTGAGGTGGGAGGAATGAGGTCCTGTGGAGAGGAACATGGGCAGTCCCAGCCCAGGAAACAGGAAAGTGGGAATGGTAGTCCCCTGCTCCGGAGAAGAGCTAACAAAATCAGAAAGTTTTGTGTGCTTCTCTATGTGCATCTCATCATATAGAAAATATTAAAAGTGCATGCAGAGAGGTCAGCTGAGGGGAATGCTTGTAAAAAGCACAGCAGATTGAGACATTTAAAAAATAAGCTTGACAAAACATTAACAAGATCTTATGCAGTAAAATTTTATGCAGGAACATCATAAATGACTTAATAAGCCTGATTTCCATAGGCTGAGGTCAGAGTTCAGTGTTGATTATTATATGACTACTTTTATGGTAACAGCATAAATTACTGCAATTCCATGTTTAGATCAGTACACTGAATTCACAAATAGGCATTTATTCATTCATAAATACTTGTGATTATAAATGACCTATTTACTCATGAAAGTTTATGAAAAGAAAATCCGATGAGTTCATCTCTCAAAATACTAAGAACATCAGTACATAAATTTTCCTATAAACGCTCATCTTGCAAACCCAGAATACCATTTCTTTGCTGCTCAGAATCAATGACAGATTATTGCCCACCATGAGAAAGACAACACAGACTAATCTTTTATTTACTCTTGGTGTTTCTTATTGCCACTTTTCAGGTAGAATGATAGGCTGCAACACTAATTTGTTAGAAAATAGCTTAAGTTTTACACTAAGACATATCTCCACACAAAACTGCTTACCATGGTGATGCAGGTTTTCCTGGCAGAAAGTTGCCGAGGGTGGAATCTTCCCTTATAACGTCTCTTATATGTTTTTCTTCTTTTTTTTTTTGGTTTTTTGTTTTTTTTTTTTTTTTTACCCCTAGGAACATTAAACAATGCCTGGAATCTTCCCAGAACAGGTAAAGAAAAAAATAACTAAAATTTCAACAGTTGTTATGTGATGAAAGGCACCATGCTGCTTCTGGTTTTTGGTTGTTTTTTTTTTATTTTTTTTAATCAGAATCAGAGGAATACCCCCCACCGCTTTTTGTTTTGAGATGAATAAGCTCATTATCGCAGTAGCTGTTTTCCAAATAAACTCTAACCGTACATGTGACAGAGAACATTAAACTCCCTGAATGTTTCAGTATGACTGCACCAAGCTGAAATGCACGTGTTTACCCCTTTTCTCCTTTCCTTTCTTTCCCCCTTCCTCTGTCACTGAAAAGGACATGTTAGAAATCCAGCAGGGAGGCTCCCAGCACAGGACAAGCAAATCCCCAAACCGAGTGAGCTAACGAGGTAAAGAAGTTTAGCTGCAACAAAAATTTAGTTACTGGCAGCAGGAGGCCGGTGAATAAATCAAAAATGTACTGTGTTTGGACTGATGCGCTCAGTTCTGTCCCCTCATCCTAAAGATGACACAGTGGAACTAGAAAAGGGAGATAGAAGGGTGACAAAGGCAACGAAATGGCTTTTGCACAGAAAAAAAGAAAAACCTTAAGGAGACTAAGATTCTTCGGCTGGGAAAAGCAGCAGCTGAAGGAAGATATAATCAAATCATGAACTGCTATTCACCAACACCTTAGTATGAGTGACTAATCTTTTTCCTATTCACCACTACCAAGGTAAAGATTAGTCACTCGCTCTCATAATGCAGAACATAAGGAGCATTAAACGAAACTATCAAGATGCAATTTCAAGACACAGCATAGCTGGAATTCTTGCCTTGGCTAAAATCAGTCATTCTTTTATATTTCCTACATTTCTCTCCAGTTCAGAAAATCCTTTAAAATAAAGTTGAACTAGAACCTGAATGTTTTCAAAAGATTATATGTTCTCCTCCAGTAAATGGTTTCTAGGGAAAAAAGAAAGAGACGCGTACAGTATTATGATTTAAGGAAACTGTTAGGTTTCCCTGTTCCCAGCCATGCACCTTTCCCTGTCCTCTCTCCTCAAAAAGGAAGAAGCATGAGTTACTGAATAAAGCTGGGCATTTGGGGTAATTAAGGACATCTAATTAAGGACATACAAGCTAAAGCTTGATCTAAGAGTGGGAGAGTCACACAATCCTCCTATGTGATTAAATGTAAAAACTTGCAACAGGAGGGATTAATGAAACATGAGAGGGAACACAGATGCAGATAGCTAGGATGAATTGCAGATGAGTATCTTTTCCAGATTACATCCCTTTGGCATCTTCCACTGAAAGAAAAAAAATAAACTGCATTGTCAAGAGAGAAGATGATGTTAGGACACTTACTGATTTAACTGGTGTGTCCAGCAGCCCCTATCAGCAACTCTCCTTGAGCACATGCAGCCTACAGACAGATGTCCATCAGGATAAGCAGAAGAACATGTTTGGCTGTACGTTTCCGATGTTAAGATTGAGGAATCAAATATATCTGCATGAAATTAAAAACTACCAACTGATATTCTACTTTTCTTCAGCCATAATGGGATTAAAGCAGCTCATCGTGCTGAAGTTATGTGCCATTTCAGTTCATCTGCAATATCAGCACATTCAGAAAAACATCTTATTATATAAATACTCAAAAATAAAATACCATTCAGATGGCAGAGCAGCACTACTTAGAGTACATTTGCTTTATTTATTGTAACATTCAGTCAAGTAAATTAAGTCACTTCTTAAGGGA
Organism: Anarhynchus alexandrinus; assembly: GCA_008711295.1. Classification (NCBI taxonomy): domain Eukaryota; kingdom Metazoa; phylum Chordata; class Aves; order Charadriiformes; family Charadriidae; genus Anarhynchus; species Anarhynchus alexandrinus. The sequence goes on from VUYV01000030.1 coordinate 4,720,767, forward strand.
ATACAATTATTCTGAGTTAACACAGAGAGGTGATCACATGCTTTTATTTTTCACATAATTTTGATTGGCTGCCTTCAGAATAAGTGACTTCCTAGCACAAAACATACTAATTTTCTTGCCTTTTTTTTTTCTTCAATGGAAAGGAGGAAACAGAAAGAATGAAATAGCGAGAGTATTCTACTCAGCAGGTTGTTAAATACTGAAAACCAAAATTTAAGATATATATACTTCTGCACATGCTGGTTTCAGAATGTATTCCTATGCACTTTCCTTTCAGGTTTCTAACTTTTCATGTCTCTCAGAAGACTAAACACAAAAACAGGACTCAGAACAACTGAACACTGGAAATCTAAATCCAAGGCACTGTGCTCATCACACTCAGACAGCTCTTACTTAATGAAGGGAAATATTTAAAAATAAAATGTCCCCATTGAATGAAATCAAATGAGTCGGGTTTGAGACCCTTTAACTCTGCATAATAGACCCTTTGCCTGAAATTCAAAGAGACTTCAAACAACAACAATCTGGAGATTATTTTATGCAATTTTGTTCTTTACCCCAAGGCAATGCAAACACAGAACCCTCTAACATTGAAAACTCTCATCTCTGCGTTTATCTCATAATTAGCCAAACCCACCCCCCATATTAACCTTAAAGCATCAGCTATTTACCTGTTTCTTTCAAAGCAATACCAAATTTTTCTTCTTCTTCAAAACAACACTTGCAAGTGCATTAACAACCACTGCTTTTATGAGGGTGGGCAAAAGCAGTGTGCCAGTTCCCTTGTGGATTCAATTCCAAGAAAAAAACCCAACTGGTACTACTCCCTTAGTAATAATAGCATTTTTGGTGGTCATGCATGTAAAGCAATAAGGAAGAGGCCTTCAAAATTTTAGCTTTGCTTGAAACAAATATCATGGTGTAACAGTTGAAATGAGGAAAAAAAATTACTTAGAAATATTGAAAGGCAATATTGTACTAAGGATGATTTTAAAAAGAATACACAGGAAGGCATCTCATACAAAACCACTTTTTTTGATGTTTACCGTTTTTGATTATGTATTTCCTATATCTAAAAACATTCACTGAAATACAGTATGTATAATCCTGAGTGGATATCTTGGGATTTCAATTCACACTTAAAAGCCACACAAATCAAGCTCCAAAACTGTTACTGAAAGTATGTTCTTGCATAAGATGCATATTGCATAAGGTATTTGTGGAAATTCATGTGGTTTCCCATTTAACCAATAGTAACTACAAATCAGGGCAAATTTCAGCTGTGAGAGGGAAGGTTGACAAGTCAGCAGCCTCTTCTGCCAGCTCAAACTTATGAGCCATGCTGAATTTACCAGATTTAATAATGCACCTGCCACTCCGGAACTTACAGAACAGTTTTAGAGAAGAGCAAAGTTTTATCATAACTTTTTCCCCATTAGATTTTGTGACAGAAAGGATATCAGTACTGTAATTGCCTATTTCCTACCGCATCTAAATGAAAAAGTAAAAATAGCAAAGCTGAACAGTAATTATGAGGTGCCTAGGGAAGACCGAGGGAGCATTCACCATAGTTTACTCCACTATATTTTTCATTGTGGGCATTTTTAAATGCTGGCGGTGTACAGGTTGAGGATACAAGGACTAAGGAACAATTTACAGATTTCACAATGTGGCCTGGGTTCATAAGGTGAGACTTTTGAAACAATACTAGAAAAGTTCTATTTCATAAAACTTGATAAAACACAAATTGATGACATGAAGAAACAAAGACACTGTAAGCATCAAGTACATTTAATTTTCTCTCCCAGGTGTCTTCCACGTTTTTAGTGAAAAGGCAATAATTTCTAGACCTCATCTTACAGCTGGTGAGTTTCAAGCTACCCTTTACACAGAACAGCAGCAGTTCCATAAACACAATTTCTGTACTTCTTCCACTTCCCCTTTATGCAGCAGAAGGGAAGAAAAGTGTTCCTCCTGAAACTTTATCTAAGTAACTTTGACAAGAGGAAGAAAAGAAAATTTGTGATCTTGATTGTCGTTTCCTTTTTACCTGAATTCATGTCAGCTAAACCAAAAGATTATTTTCACAATCGTATATTATGCCTTTACTTGCCTAACTTGTTCTGAATTACTAAACACTTTACAAACTAGCTTTTGAGAAAAAAAAAAAAAATTACGATTTTAAATGCCATAATTAAGTAATACTATCTTCCAGGAAACCTTAGATATTATCCCTAAAGATGATTCAGATTACAAGACAATCAAATAAAAAACATTCAGATTTAAACTATGAAGTCCCTCTGCCTCTCATATGGAAGAAGAAACTTTAAAATACTGCATTTTGATGTTTCCTTAACATGTACATTCCTTCACATTTGGGAAAAATACAGCGAGTATCACTGACACCCAAACTATGCCTGAAAGCAAATAGTGCGATAGCTTGAGGAAAAGAAACACAGCATTTAACACACTTGAAGGCTGATATTCTGACCATTGTGGTCTGCAGTAGGAAAAATATGACATGTTCAATAACGCAAAGAGCACTGAAATATCCAAACAAACCCAACAGATAACTTTAAACAGTACAATCTTTGCTTAGATGGACTGACTGATTTTACGACTATCTTACTCTTTATTCACATCATGTTGATTGTAAGATAACAAATGTGATGCCTGCATGGCTGAAACCTCCCAAGAAAGAGCTGGTCTTTCCCTATTGTCCTAGTTTGCCTGTAGCATTGCTTTCCTTATATAGCTGTGTAAGAAGGCAAGATATTCTTTTTTTTTTTTTTTTTTTTTTTATCTTTTAAAAAGAATGTACTTGAACTCAGGTTTTCAAAATAATACTGATTGGAAAGTACTCTAAAGAGCCTCTCAGGAGTGCAGCCTCTTCTCAGAAGCTGGCTGTGCATTCAGAAATGTGGATATCCAAGTAAAGGGCTGTCAGACTAAACAGGAGTACAAAAGTGGATAGCTGGAATTTTGAGTGTATTAAACACTACAACTGAACTACAAAAGCCAGGAATTCTTAGCTTACATTAGAATCAACAAACTTCATATGCCATTGTAAAATTACCCAATTAATTTCTCATGCATGATAATAAAATGCTCCATGAAACTCTTTACTGAAAAGGCTTTTCTAATTTAAAAATTTCTACTGATGCTAGAGAGCACATATATTTATAAATGGGAGCTGATCACAATTATCATCCTTGATATAATTTATTATTTGGCATTATGTATTATTTGACCTCTACAGAGAGGTCAGCTATTCCAGTTTCTGGAATTAAACGCATGAACTTCTCATCAAATAACATTAAAGGACTTTAATTTCTCCTCATAGCTGCAGGCTACCCTAACAAATGGATTTAGAAGAGTAGAACCTAATTTCAGCCAGATGCCACAGGAAAACAGGCCATAATATAAATTCAGATTATTTACTATTTGCTGATGTTTAATTATATATGTGTGGGGGAGCTTATTTTCAAGCTATAGTAGAGCTCCCCTCAGCAAATAGCCACTGGGCTGCTGTACTGAACTGGAATAACTGACATTTCCTCTCATCCAGCAACCCATTACTTAGTTACCTTTCTGAGAAAGGAGTCTTTAAACTCAAAAACCTTCTTGGCCTGCACAGCAGCCAACATTGCGACCAACAGTGCTTCTAGTTGCAGTTCAGTTGAAGAGAAAATGAAGAAAATCTAGCAGCTTTTTGTGAAATCTGTGAAATTTCAGTTGAAGACCGAAGAACCATTGCATCTATCCAAGTTCACAGACTAGCAAAGTCACAAAATCACAAAGAAGTTAAGTTTTGCAAAGATACATTCACAATTTTTGCTCATGACAAAACACAATGCTAAGCATGCAGTTAAAAAGCAAATATAAGAGGATGGCAGAACACTTGAAATTTCAGGTACAGGGTCTTAAACACATCCTTCACCTTTCTTCAAACTAGTATGAAATACCAGTATTGGTCCCAGCCTCCTAGGAGGCAAAGACAACAGGGAAGTTTTATCTTCAGAGCACCTGCAGGAGGTGTGCACTGGTGGACCACCTGTGCCACAGAGGAAGTCAGAAGCCTAGACAGCATCAGAGGTGAGAAGAAAGAGAGAAGAAAGCTGTGGCTTTGCAGGTCTGAACCTCCAAAAGAGGTACCAAAGGAGGAGCAGGCAAATCCAAGATTATCCAGGTGGGAGTCCCATGAGGAAGGAGGCTGGAAGCTCATGACTTCTCACGCCAGATGGCTAAGCAGCTGGAAAGCAGCTTTGCAGAAAAGGACTTGGTGGTCTTGGTGGACACCAAGCTGACCATGACCAAGCACTGTGCCCTTACAACAAAGAAAGCCAGCAGCCTCCTGGGAGGTGATCCCTCCCCTCTACTCAGCACTGGTGAGATACATCTGGAGTTTAAGACATGGTGCTGGACTCCCAGTACAAGACAGTGGGTCTTGCTGTGGGGTTTTGTTTGCTTTTGCTTAACTGTTTTTGCAAAGGATTCACACCAACATGGCAGGGATGCTACCTGGTTGAATAGCAACTTGGCAAATGATGAAATTCTAAGCCTTTCAGCTGTAAGAACAGAAGATTGTTAAAAAATAATTCTGTTAAATGCTTTATTCTTCTAAATCAAGTTTTAATATTACTATTAACAGTAAACGTTCAAGAAGCAATGCTGGCAAATGTAAGGGTTCACATGTAAGTTTTGATTGAAGCTACCATGCTGCAGTACTGCTAGAAGCAACGTGTGCCATGGCATTATACGTACATCCTTTCTTTACATACATTGCGGTAGGGTGGAAGTGACCTAGATCCAGTGTGCCATTTCACACATGATGCTAACCAGCTCTGATACTCACAAGAGGAGAGGTCGGTAAAGATAGCTGGGGACAAGCCTGGGTTTCATTTATATGATAGTAAGAAGAGAAGGAGTTACCAGCAGCAAGGCTGGTGAGGTTAAGGCATGGCTGACTGAGTCTTGCAACAGAAACGAATCAGACAAATAGGATATTATGGCAGTGACTTCCTCTCTGAACAACTGAGAGGAAAACACTGACAGCATTTTGTACAAATAGACAATATCTGAAAGTTCTTTTAATGTCGTAACAAAAATCAATGAATCTCACTTAATTTTATGCAAATGTCACTTTTCTACACATTCACTGTTGGCTGGCACTGGAGGCAGGTTCTTGAGCTGAACACAGCCTTATCCAGCACAGCTGCTATATATCAATTTAGAATTCATAGAATTTGGATAAAATTTGTGTTATAACTTTGGATAAAAATGCATTCATTGCCAGATCATCGAAACAAGAACCCACCTCTTTCCACTCCATATCACACCCTCGAGATTCAACAGGTGTTTCAAGTTAATCTGAAAGGCAGATTTGGAGTGCTGAAGTACTCAGCATCTAAAGTCAATCATAAACCTAATCATTCCATAACCAATAAAAATGGCCAAAACTCATTCTAATGGACTGGAAGGAGCTTTGTTATTGTTGTTTGTTTGTTTTGTTTTGGCAGGCTTAAGTTGCCTAGAAAGTTTTTGATATTGGACTATACATTTCTTGGACCTAACCCAATTTCTAGATTTGTTTCCTCTTTTTTTAAATGATTGCTAGATTAATCTCATTACAAAAAAAAACCCTAGTCTCATTTAAGACCACTATGCAGAACCCAAGAGACAATCAATCCATAGTGGGGCCCAGAAATACTGAAGGGGTCTAAATTCTGTGATGGACACAAATCTGACCCCAACATTCCTTTCCACCTGATGAATGAAGTTAAAAAAAAAACCCAAACCACCACACAAAAAAAACCCCCAAATTTTCTCTAACATCAATGCTATTTCATTTAGCTTAATGACAATACACTGTACGCAGCAACTGGAGATGAGACGATGTCTCTTTGTTTTAATTTTACTCATTTGTCTTCTGTGGTCTGGCACAGAAACGTAATGTAGCCTCCAAGTAAAATTAAGCATTAATACGAAGGCCATAAATTATCTCTCAGCACTGTGGATTGAAAGTCCATGTATGTGTTCAGAATTAAAGAGAAAACATCTCTGGGAGTCTGAGAGTAAAATTGTAGACTCACATTTTAAGATGATTAAAGCATCTTCTTCAACTGTGTGCTTGTACTTCTATTGCTGAGAATGATCATATTCTCTCAATACTGAAATTTAATTCTTTACCATTTTATTTCCACAGCATAGGAACTCCCACATGCCTGGAATATATCCACAAGTTTTTAACACATGACCAATATCCTTGTTAGCAGATAACATAAAAACATCTTTCAGACATACTCTCTTCCTTTGAGTTTGGTCTAATTTTGTCCTTATCAGAAAGCATTCAACTGGATTCCTATGATACAGTTTTTCTGAAAGACAATCTTAATAATCCTAACTAAAAATCAACAGCCACAGAAAAAAATCCATACAGTTACTAGCCCAGTTTAATATAAAAATTGCTAACCTTCCTTTTTTTTTTTCTTAAGAGAGAAGGAACATGGATTCTACGGGCTGAATTAAAAAGCCTCACCAAGGCCATTTCCTCATGAAAAAATGAAAATGGCCTATGAATCACAGAACCTATGAGCAGTTTTAGTCCCTAAGTATACTACTACAGGTACTGCAAACTCTTACTAGAAGTTGTCCAACTACCTTTGTTAAAGATCCTCACCAAGAATCAATTAAAAATAAATTCTAAGTAAATTAAATTTTAATTTGAAGTTACTACTTGTTTGAGGTTGATTACAACATTCCTTAGACGTTTTTCACTCTAATAAATGAGTTTTTAAAAATCTCTAAGTATCCCCTGGTCTCTGGGTCCCTGCTCCGCTGTCTCACCATCTTTGCTGTAAAATTTCCTTTCCTAACACTTGATCAGAATTTCTCTTCTTGCAGTCTGCCTGTTGTCCTTGATCCTTTTGTTATGCATGTCTGAGAAGAGCCTGGCTCCACTGTCTTCAAAACCTCCCGTTAGGTAGCAGAAGACACTCACTAGGCACCCCCTGCCCACTCTTAGCCTTCTCCTCTGCAGGACAAAGGAGCATGGTTCCCCCACTCCCTCCTCACCTGGAAAGCCTTCTGGGCTCTGTCCACTTTGTCAATGTCTCTCTCATATTGGGGAACCGAAACTGGACACAGGAAGCCCAGATGTGCTCTGACACACGCTGCAGCGCTGCTAACCACTCCTAACTTCAACAGTATAGTCTGACACTACTGAAAAATCAGATCCCCTCAGATAGCTGGCTATGACTGGAACCCAGCATTAAGTTTAAAAAAATAGTTACAACTGATGTATATTACCAGGAGTAATTTGATAGAGTGACTGAGGAGACTGGGAATGACGCCAGTGGTTGATGTGGAGAAAAATAAATCATGTATATAAAGGAGTGATAAATACAAAGACTCTTCCTCAAGCACGCCTGCCGAACTGAATTTATCAAAGTAGCATTTGTCAAGGAAAAAAAGAACAACAGTAAACACCAAGTGCGGGAGAACCAACGTGATTTACAGCAGCAGTCAGCTTTAGCCTCCATCAGGTACAAGGGACGTGATTGCGAGAGCAGAATTCCTACGGCTTCGAATTGTTATCAGGAGCAGAGACGTCAGAGAGCGCTGCTGACCAAACAGAAGACCTTTAGATGTATTATGAAGCCAAAAAGTGTTTCAAACGCTCTGCAGCTTTCATGGTTTTACTAGATATTGTTTGTAACATCTTTTGCCAGCATTTGGGATATATGATTCAAATGCTGTACCACTAACCAACAATCCTTTTCTTGTCACATGCTCAGTACCTTTGAGCACATCACAATACCGTAACAACAGGTGGAGCTTAGGTGTTTTTTTAAGAAATACTGCAGCTTGCAAAGACATACAGTGAGGTTCACATATAAAACATATAACCCCAAGAGCAAACAATGGACTTCCTCCCCATAGATACAACAACCCAAAGCAGTAATTGAAGGGCAGCAGAGCCACAAAAGGATTTCAAAGAGAAATGCCTGCATAGCAATGACACATCAGTACACTGGTACTCTGTTCATGATTTTCTAGTAATAGTATTTGATTATGTTTCATTTTTCAAAGCGCTTCTTATTTTTTTGTTTGTTTGTTTTTGCAATAGTATGATTTTTGGGGTACAGTACTTTCGGGAGACTTTCAGAAACTAAACTATTAACAATTCACATCAATTATGTATTGGCTATTTAAGAAATATCTTTCTGATACACTGGTTCATGTTCTATAATTTACAGTAAAATTTCTTTGTCTGACACATTGATACTTACTATTGGAATTTCAAAGTACAGTTTTGTACTGTCATAGACAAAGCATTTCTAACAGCATGGCAATATCCATCTGTGCTTCTTTTTGCACTTAAAAACAGTTCTTATGGACAGAAATAAATATTTTCTTTCAAGAAGCCGAAGGTTGGTAGGTGCAACAAGTGTTGAGAATTTTTAAATGTTTAATATTCATCAGTTACAACGTTAAACAATTAGCACTGTTGACATACCCCAAAAACCCCCCAAAAACACAAACTACAAAACCTCAGTGGAAAAGTATTTTCCTTACATTTCAAATATGAATGCATGCAAGTTACTGACAGCTCCTCTATTTGTGACCTCTGTGATTTTTCTGAAAACATAAAAGGGATACTTCTGCTTCTCATTTCACCGCCTGCAATGTCTTTCACTTTTAATACATCTAATATTTACAGTTAAAAAAAAAAAAGTTCATCGTTCAAATAATACATGGTTTTGAATAGATCAGCTTCAATATGCCCCCTGAGAGTTAGTCTGAATTTCTTTTTCTTGATTGTCAGACACATTTTGTAAGGTCTCTAGCCATTTATATTTCCAGAAAAAAAAGATAGTTTGAAACAGCATATGGTTTTCAGACAGATTCTATTAATACAGCTTCACAGGATGCTGGTACGCAGCACAAAATTGGGTAATCTCAGTAAGAAGCAGAATGCAGCAGGTCAGCAACAAAAATTTCTGTGTTCAAATTAAGAATTTTTATGTATAAAACTCTAGCAAATACTGAAATATAAAATGACTGTGAATGGGGTAGGATACAAAATTCTGAGTTTTCAGCTGAGATATACTTCTTCCCTTAAGCTTTCCACTAGAAATACGCTCTATCCTTTCTTTCTTTAGTCAGAGCCTCTCATAAAAATTCAGGTTCTCCCATGCCAATGTGATTCTCTGATTCAGTTAACTTCTGCCCTGAAAAGCACTTGCTTCATTTTCAGCTGATCTAAGCCAAAAATGTGAAATGCAGAGTTTACAAGGTAATTAGCCTTCCAAAACTCTTTGGCTTTTCGTGGCAACTAGAATATTATCCCATTTTAGCCTTTGATAGATTCTCTTGGTAGATGCTGATTTTGGGGCAGAAAGTTTTTGTCTGCCTTGGCCTCTTCATGTTTTGGCACTTCTGATTTTCTGTCATTTCTAATTTAGTGATTGAGACACTTAAGAAAAAAGACATATGTCATGAACATATAAAACCTGCAGGACAGCTCTTAACGTTTATTTCAGTAATATTGGGGGATCTGGTATTTCCACTGAATTCTCTTAAACCTCTAATCCAGCAATTCCTAATTTGGAGAACTCACAGTGAAACCTACCCCTCAGAACAGTCTGTACATAATGGTACTTAAGTTGAAATTACATTTAAAGATCTTTAGGAAAAGTGTTACACATATTCTCAGATCTCACAGCATTTAAATAGCTGATTTTTATTTAATATGTGGTTTCCAAAGCTTTCTAACCAATTTCTGTCACATTTATCTTAAACTTTGGATAATTAACATTGATAGAAAAATGATAAGAGAATACACAGAAATTTCTGAGGAAGACTAAGAGCTACCAGTCTTTAACTTCAGAGGCAGTATTTGGTCTTGTAGCAAGACTAGAAAGGATTTTTATTACCTGAACTTAGACAAGGAACCATTAAATGTTATTACTGTCTGCTTTCCTTGAAATAAATTGCATATTTATAGCCAGCATCTCACAAACCTAAACATTATTTATCTAATTGTGCAGAAAATGTCAGCTTCAGTATTACTCTGCTTTTTTTAAACATTCTCCAACATTGTCCCCATATTAATATTTTAAGAAAGTATTCATAAATAAAAGAAACCCTTTTAAAATAAATATGTTGTGTTTTGATTCTGTTTCCTGTTTTTATTGAAGAAAACCATGAGTCAAAACAGCAAAACCCTTAACACTGGTGTCTCAAAAGCACTGAGAAGTCAGAACAAAGGAACTGAGTCTGTAGAAACTCACAATGAATCATCTGTAAGACTTTCAGAATTCATCCCATTGGTACAGGAAGGAGTCAAGAGACTTTAAGCTACCCTCCACAAGCAGAACACCGATGGAGCACAACATTTCTGCATTTCACTAATGTAATTTGTTTTCTATATTAGATTCTTCAAACCCATACTCAAGGTCCTGTGCCCCCGTAAAAGAATCCATATATTTGGACAAAAGAAGACAATTCCACAATTGTCTTGTTGTATAATTCTCTAACTTGTCTGGGTAGACAAACTAAGAGTCAATTCACAGGAGATCAGCTAACCTAAAGAATACAGACACATCAAATCTCAGGGTTCTGGGTTAGACTTTTTCAGATGTGAGAGGTGTGAGTTTATTTTTAAATGGTACCAACTGTCTTGTATAAGTACATCTGCCCCATTTACACATACGCTAAAATGTGACTCCTTTAGAGCAGTCTGGTTAGCTGATTCTCTTCTGTGGGTAAAGAAGAAACACGCGGGTGACTCTCCCTTCATCGCCTAGCCCATGGTGATAAGCTCTTTCCCATAATTCTTATTCATTCAATAATTCATAATTCCCAGTTCTTTCAGTACTGGGACCTGTACTGTTCAACATCTTTGTTGGCAACGTGGACAGTGGGGTTGAGTGCACCCTCAGCAAGTTTGACGATGATACCAAGCTGTTTGGAGAGGTAGACAGCTGGAGGGGAGCAATGCCATCCAGAGGGACCTGGACAGGCTGGAGAGGTGGGCCCAAGCCAACCTCATGAAGTTCAACCAGGCCAAGCGCAAGGTCCTACATCTGGGTCAGGGCAATCCCAAGCACAAATACAGGCTGGGCGGGGAATGGCTGGAGAGCAGCCCTGAGGAGAAGGACCTGGGGGTGCTGATTGATGAGAAGCTCAACATGAGCCAGCAATGTGCAATCGCAGCCCAGAAGGCCAATCGTATCCTGGGCTGCATCAAAAGAAGTGTGGCCAGCAGGTCAAAGGATGTGATTCTGTTCCCTCTACTCCACTCTCGTGAGACCCCACCTGGAGTACTGCATCCAGCTCTGGAGTCCCCAACATAAGAAGGACATGGAGCGTGTCCAGAGGAGGGCCACGAGGATGATCCGAGGGCTGGAGCACCTCTCCCACGAGGAGAGGCTGAAAGAGTTGGGGCTCTTCAGCCTGGAGAAGAGAAAGCTCCGGGGAGATCTTATTGCGGCCTTCCAGTACCTAAAGGGGGCCTACAGGAGAGCGGGGGAAGGGCTTTTTACTAGAGCATGTAGTGATAGGACAAGGGGGAATGGCTTTAAACTGGAAGAGGGCAGGTTTAGATTGAACATTAGGAAGAAGTTTTTCACTTTGAGGGTGGTAAGGCACTGGAACAGGTTGCCCAGAGAGGTTGTTGAGGCCCCATCCCTGGAGGTGTTTAAGGCCAGGCTGGACGTGGCCTTGGGCAACCTGGTCTAGTGGGAGGTGTCCCTGTCTATGGCAGAGGGGTTGGAACTCGATGATCTTCAAGGTTCATTCTAATCTAAACCATTCTATGATTCTATGATAATATCTGTTAGTTGATCCACTGTTACACTGTAAATACAGGTTTAACGCACCACTGAATGCAAAGTTGCAAAGAGACACAGTAGGAGGAAAACAATTCATAACTTCTGTATGTTGCACATGGTGAAATAAGATTCAAGCTTCATTGCATGTGCAGAAAACCTGGTTATGAAGGATAGATAGGAAAAAAAACCCAACAAAAACCAGAGTTTGTAATCAGCATCAAGAAAACAAATGAAATCTATTACTTGAAAAAGTTAAAACTTCAAGAGTAGACATTCATATAACAAATGGGGAACAAAAGCAGTGCTTTTCTTCCTGAGACACCATTATCTACGCTGAAGCTCAGGGATCCTAACAACAAAGGTGGTTTTGCTTTTTTATACCCAATTAACTTAGCACAAGAAGCATACAAGATTTCCCAGCTACTCAACAGGAATTTCCTGCTCGTTCCTATGCCACCTCTAATCTTTTCTTTCCAAGGCCTCTGGTTCTCCTTCCCCACAGAGTCATAACAGCATCTATGTATTACAGTATATAAAGAGAAATTAAGCCTACAATTACACAAGACACACTTAAGATTACTTCCACCAGAGACCTAGTAATTTAATTTTGGTTTAACACACTTGTGAAAAGACTGCAGCTGAAAATAAGTTACAAAAAAAAGCCATAAAGAAGATTAAGATGCTGAAAGTCATCATGAATGAACACATACACATAAACCCATCACCAATACTTTTAATCCCTCTACGGTATTAAAAAGATAGGGCTACTTAGGATTAGAAAATGTAGGGCTAATATGAGTATAACACTTGAGGGTTTGCTTACGACTGCAAGGCTTTCTCTGTGCCATCTGCACACAGTACAAAAGACTCTCACTGTAGGACAGAACTCTTCTTAAAATCCTAGAAACACTGATCACACATTAAACTTTTCAACACAGCAGGAAACACTTCTCTTCTGGATCCATTTTCTCTACAGAAGAGCACCCATAATGATCACAGTTGGCCTCATCTCCAGTTTCAGACAAACTGAAGAGTAAAAACAAAGAAATTCCATGAAGTTCTAAGATTAAGCTTCAATTGTAAGAATGGAAACAGCATGACAAAATAACATGTAAATGCAATCTTCACCTACATTACTGTAGCATTAAGACTCCCAACTTTCTCTTATCTAAGGTCCAGCAGACATGGACCGGTCACCAGAGCTATGATTGTGTCTGCATAACTACCATCTTTTTCTGAATCTTGACCTAAAGCTAGCTTGAAAGCTAGTGACGTACTCCCCCACGCTCTGCTGTCCTGCCTTGAAGCATTTCTAGTCTCTCTGTGTTCAGTTTTCTATTCTTTACTCTGCTTTTGTCTTGGTGCCCTGCTTTTGAGCCAATATTAATAAGGCTTTTTAGACCTACTTCTTTTTATATCAAATGGGGGGGCTGTGGGCTTCCTGTTTAATAAAAACATAACTTTGATGATACATATCTCCTCTGTCTATTGCCTTTGAAGTTGTCTTGCAAGCTGGAAAATGACAAAGACAGTTTTTGAGCCCTCGTCTTACTACCCTACCTCCACCATGTTTTTCAGTTGCTTCACAGTTGGCTTTCATACTAATTTAAAAGATCTCCTGACTGCTAAGAATTCTTCAAGACTGTTATACAACAAATTACTCATCATATGAAATATGCATTGCATATGCTTTGTATTGTCGCTCTGTAGCCTTGTGACTACAGCATCACCATTGCTGGTAATAGATTTCATACTGACTCTGAAAGGCCTTGGGACTTGTCAGGCTTTGTCTGAGTATGTCTTGGCTTGCGTAGAGATTTGTTTTAGCTGGTTTAGCTGTAGAAGCCTACAGTCTGTTTTGTTTTACTTTTAATTATCTTTGCATAATCACATGGTATAACCATAATTTTTATCTAGCTGGTAGTAACAAGCTGTTAGACTGCACAGAATTAAATACCTGTGACCCTGCCATAATGATGTCATATGAAAAAAAAAAAAAAAAGCAAGCATGGTGTGACAACAGCAGCCTCAAAAGTGGATGAAGATGGAAGTGCAGAGGAGTATGCACACTATATGATAAGAGGGAGTAGAGGATGACAATGGAGATCCTATGGCTACAAGCAACTCCCTCGCCATCTGTTAAAGGCACCGAAAACCTGGGAACTGGGAAAAGCGTTTTTCTTAGGGACAGCAAAGGGAACAAAGAACAACTACCCAAAATACAGAACACCCACCACATACATCAAATTCCAATGTAAAGTGAAGTTACAGACCAATGAAAATAAGCCTGGCATAAAGTGTGGTGGAAGCCCCCCTCAGACTCCAGAGGGAAGAAGAAGATGATACCAACAACATCTCACTTCCCTCAGCAAAGAGGAGGAAGAAGCCTGCGCTATCAACACCATACCCCTCCTGGTACGTGACAAGCATGCTGACAGCTTGCTTATGCCATCACCACCCACCCAAAACTGAATGCAGCCATCTTAGGGACCTCCCACCATGTGATAGAAGTTAAGCATAACACCACAGAAAGGGGCAGAAAGGAGGAAGGGATTTTATGAGGATTTTAACAGTACTGTTAAGAAGTATATATGTCGATTGTGCTGGTCTACTACAGACCTCAAAGTTTATTTCTCCTATCACTCTGCAGACTCCGTTTTGTTGATTTTGAATGGACTAACTGCAAAGACAACTGTTTTTGAAGAGTGTGTGAAGTCATTCTCTTGATATCTGGTTCCAAAATCTTTAAACTGGTGAATAACTTTGTACTTTTTCTGAAAAATGAAAATTTGTTAGGCTTTAAATAAAACTGGCAGCTGGACTGGTAAGTTACCACATAAAATTTAACTACAATTCAGGTTCTCAGTTGCAAAGGCTAGAGCAGACACACTGTCGCTCTTAGCCAATCTTGCTAAAACTCTCCCCAAATTGTTGCATTGTGTGGGAAAGAAAAGAGGGCCTGGCTGAAAATGAATTTTGAGGCTGTCAGTCACAATATTAAATGCTAGCTTGTCAATGCCAAGTTTAAGGCTGTATTTTCTAAAAGTTTTTCACTAATCATCTGACAGCTGCACAACTAAGGAGGAGGCCCTTTGCCAGCTAAGAACTACCCTGCAGTTACAATCTAAACATAAGTGTGATCCTTCAGAAACTAAAAGATTATGCAAAAAAGCATGGTCTGGCATACTGGGACTGGGATATTTTCCTACTCAAAATACATCTAAATACAGCGGACCAAATCCTTGCCAGAAAAGGTAGCAAGACTTAGCCTTTTATTACCGCGTAAGACATAGTAAGAATCACTAACAAACAAGGGACTCACCGAGAATGGCTACTACCCAGCCAGTCTATACAGCCATACAAAATGAGTACTCCCATGAACAACCAGTAATTCAGTCCCATTGATAGACTAGATAATGGAAATGATAATACCAAGGCACTGCCTGAGGACACATACCCCACCGACTGATGGGTCCAAAGCTGTTTGGAAACACAGAAAAACAGCAATAGTTGTAAGGTAAGTAAGTAAGTAAGTAAGGTCTCCATCCCTCACCCTACAAATCTGGCAGCAATTGCACCTTTTGAACACTGGTTTCCATCTGTGCACTTCAAATGTCTCTAAAAGGTGGTCAAGAGTTTGCAGATAATCCCTACCTATGTACAAAGCAAACAAACTTACCTTCAGTATACTACTACAGGCAGTCTAGGCCAACTTTCTCTTTAAGAAGCAAAGAATAGTCCTAGTGAAAAGGCTGGGAGTATGCTCTGGAGAATCAAAATAGGTCACTTTCTTCCCTATGTATATCTTAGGCTATAATTCAGAGAGGTTCTTGGGCAGGCTCCTGCAGGTAGGAATAATGTCTGTGAACATGAACCAGTATGAACACTGCCAGTCTTGAAAACAGGCATATGAAACTGGATAGGGGCTAAAACACGGTGCAGTAAGCATTATTCTTCATCAGCGCAGCTGCAGCAGACCAGGTATGTGCAGGAAAGCACGTTACGATACAGAGACGCAGAGGTGAGGCAGCAGCAGCAGCCTGTCACCGACAGCAGAACAACCTGCTCACGTGAAATTCCAGAATTTATGGGGACAACAAACACTGTTACAAAATACGCTGCCCCCCAGCATCAGAGAGAACTGAAGCTAAATGTTTTTATCACTGTGTGTTAAGGAGCTTAACAAAACTGCACTTAAGTGTAAGAAAAATGAAAAATCCCATCATCTCTCCTTCAGGGTATTCTTCCCTGCAGCTACTGCTGCAACTGCAGCTCACACGGATGTACCCAATCCAGCTTAAAGTAAAGTTGCTAACAAGGTCTCCACGGTAACACACAGCCCAGCCTTTGCAAACCATCTCCATGGTTAATAAATCGGTTACATAAAACTTGGGTAGGTTTTGCACCTGCACTGCTCTCTGCACTGGTATGGCAACGCTGCTTGCAGACCCCAAACTAAAGTCAGTGCAAGCCAAGAAGCTTTTTAGGCACTTACTAGAATAAAACATGGACAATTTAGATGATGTCACATTTTAAACCATAAGGAAACAACGTCTCAATGTATTTTTGCATTATTTTTTTTTTTGGTGATGCCACGCACCTCTGCTGTCCTGTGAAACTGGTGAGGCTGCAGATACAACCTGTGGGAGAGAATGAAGTCTTGCCCCACCGTGTGTTTTTCTGCTGCCTGCAGATTGTATCAGAAATCAATGCAAGACTTCAAGTTATTCAAACTGCCATTTCCAGTTAAAACTTCCTTCCTCTGTACCATAAATGCAGTAAACAGGTGCTGCAGATGTGGTAGCCTCACGTGCTACCAGACCATCCAGTTGCCTGCTGCATCTCCCACATCTTGGGCATTTGCAAGCTCTCCTAACCTTCCTCTTATGCTCTGGGCCCTCACACAACAGAAACGGTTGCCTGGTTCCAGCAGTGAGCTTCAGCTTCATCTGGAGAATAAGGTCACAGAAGAAGCAAGAAACTATAATGCTTCACTGTCCTGGAAGCTTTGCTGCACTTAGAGGAGAAAAGATGTATTTTTCCAGACACAGACAGGTTGTAACTGCAGTTCTCCTCTCATTGTGTCATTTGCTTAACACACGTTCTTCTCACATGAGCCAACGCATCAGTCTCCTGCGTCAGCTAGAAAAAGTGAGAGTGCTGTGTTTTTGATAAGCATCTGAACGTATTACAAATAAACAGCCAAGTTTTACAATATTTTACACAGACCCTCTTGAAAAAAGAACTATTTAATTTTTATGCAACAAGCAGCTAAATCATTACTCCAAAATCACTTTATAACATAGTATTTTCCAAAAAAGAATTGTAACAGTTATACTGGAAATATCACTTGGAAAAGGCTGGTTTGGGTCCCCTCACAAGAGTGTGCATGCTGCAGATGCACAGAAACAACCCCCACTTTAAAGATGGTACATACCTGAATGACTAGAGAGTCACAGAAAGCATATATAATTTTCTAAGGAGAAACTGGTTGTGGGATTTGTTTTTTTACACTGAGCGCTACATTTCTTGCCTTCTTGTCTAGCAAAAGCAGTACAATTTAATTCAAACACCCATGAGATTAATTCAGTCTTCCACAATTTCTTAAGGAAATTTACACTAAGCATTATTACCTCTCATGACTTCTTTCAATTATGGCTACTTTTTTTAAGGTAATACAATGGAATCTACAGTGAAAGAACCGAGATTTGAAAGCAATCAGTACAGCCACAGCTTCTCAGTTAGCTGGTCTTTAGAAAATCATTATTCCTAAATTATTTTAACTTTCACATTTCACCTTTACATAGAAAACTATGATTTTGAAGAGAAAACCCCCAAAATATTAGTCATTTAATACATGACAAGTTAACTGCACTGTGCATAAGTACAACTTAAGAATCAGATGAAACTCTTTAAAGGAAGTTTAGATAATGAAAGGAGAATGAAAAAGAGGATGAAAAAACTGTTCAAAATTGAACTGTCTGCCTAGCTAAATCTACTAATCTTTTCTTTTTTGTAGGAAGCAGGCATGCTTATTGTTTTATACGTACACAGTACACATTAATTAATCTGCAAGATTTGTTGTCAATAATAGTGCTTGGTTTCAGAGCTGAATGAAATTTGGAGTTTTCCCTTTTTCTGAAATCAAAATTGTGAAAAAGTTTTCAGCCCATCTTAGAAAAACTATAGTTTCTTCTAGTTTCGTGGAAACTATTTTATGTATTTTTGTAAGACTATCAATCCATTTTAGTTCAACAGTTCAAACGCGAGACAGAGTAAAGGCATGAAGCTGAAAAGCTGGAGCCAGACCTCTTAACTACCTGGCTGAGAGCCTAGAAACTCTTCAGCTTAATTGTAGGCTTTTTGGTCTGACCCTAACAGTGCACAGGCCAAGAATGCAAAGTGCTACAGCGGAGGTTATCAGACAGCTCTTACTCAGGTACCACCATCGGCATCAAGTCGCTGAGCGTACTGGTGCCAGCTTCCACTTTGTGTTAAAGTAACTTCTGAAGCACTACGTATCAATTTGAATACAAGGATACTGGTTGTGCAGAAAGCTATTTTCCATCTGCAAAACCTACGGCCTACTTCCATGGTCATATTTTCAACTCAAGGGTGAAACAGCTGCATATAAACTAAGTATTTTAACAACCAACTGGGTCCTTACTTTAAAAGATCAGTTAGCCATGAAACATCAGACTTGTGCAGCTGAATATGCATGTAATCATGAAGTCGCATTCGTGACTTCTCTATGGGTGTAAGGACTCTGAGATGTTTGATGCCTGTACTGTAATTTCTTATTCTGGTTTTGGTTTGGGGGATTTTTCATCCTTGACACAAAACATCAGCAATTTCACCTTCAGAAAATTCTCAGCATGAACTGAAGTGACAAAATAAAGAATATAACAGCTGGCTTGGCAAGTAGTAGTTACTGCCAAAAATGGTGGACAACCATATATAATGCACAATTTACTTCTGCTGAGAAAAGTCTGACACTGGTGTCTTGCCTCTCATGAATTATAACTTAATCTTTCTTGACTAGAAATAAATAATATAGCAACTTACAGCTGTGTACAGCACTTTGCTATATTTCCTTTTGTTCCCCTTCTGTAAGGCTGCCACGGCAAACATGCTGTTAGTAGCAAACAAGTGGCAGTAAATAGGAAACCGAGGAACACAGAAGAATGAAGAACTGTATTTCCTAGCAGGAGTATGTGAATCCCAGATCATTGTAGGTGAGTATGTTCAATCTGCTGAGTTGGCTGAAGCTTCCACTTCGGTGAGGGCAGTGTTTTATAGCATGCTAGAAACTTGCTACCAGGGTAATTTAGGTAGTGTGACAGTAACAGATGAGATTATTAGCCTGTCTGGAAATTGATACAGAAGCATGTTCAAGAAGGAAAAGCAGCAAACAAGAAGGAAAAGCAACAAGGCATCATCTTACACTACTCAAATCTCTGGACAGAAGAGAAGAAAAAGAGTGCAGTCCAGCAGTGACTCGCAGTCAACCCTGGAAGTGGGGAGCTGTCACAGAAAAGGCTTTTCTTGAGCCACAGATAGAATGCTCTGGACTGTGGGACTTGGTTTTAATCATTTAATGACATCTTTTCAAAAAGAATACAGTAGTGCATAATGCATATCCAGCATCTTCCTGGAAATTTTTGATACAAAAGACTAAAAATAAAAGTTAAAATTGCTTTGCTAGATTTAACTCTGAATAAAAGGGAGGAGATGGTTAAAACGTAAATGGCAGCTCACAGAACAGGGAACATGTTATTCTTAGGAAAAGAAATAACCTCACCTGAGAAACCTGACTAAACTTTGAAACTAGATCTGTTTAGAGCCAGAAGTTAGACTGAATGGGCTCAGCAGGCCTTTCAGACCTTTTGTTTTGGGGTGTTATTTTCAGGGGTTTTTTTGTTTGTTTGTGTTTGTTTGGGGTTTTTTTTGTGGGTGGGCTTTAAGCATAAAGACAACCATCTTCAGCAAATAAAGTTCTATAAACTCAATAAAGCTATAAGCATGATCCCATGGGAAGAAGAGATTAAGGAAAAAAAGTATTCTCAATTTCTTAAGCAATATGAAATGTACAAGCACGATCTATCCCAATGCAAGGAAACAATTAATAAAGGGAAATCAAATGGACTAGAACATGATTCCTTTATTCAGCTGAAACTCAACCCTGTTAAAATGTGAACTATAGATAAAATGATTATGGATAAGCTATAGCAATAGAGGTGCATGGATAAAATCACACAGGCCAAAGATTTAAAAAAAAAAAAATAAATAAAAAAATCCCCAAATGCCATGTAGGATACAGTAAATAGAATGAACAATTAATTCCTGGAGAACACTAACATATAGAAGACCAAGGAAATAGTTTATCTGTTAGTCAGTAACAAAAAAAAAAAAAAAAAAAAAAAAAGGAGTTTATTTTTTAGTCAGTAAAAAAAAAAAAAAAAAAAAAAGAAACATGTGACCCTGAGAAAGCTAACGTACTTCATTCTTAATAAATGTAATTAAATAAACAAACCCCAAGGAGTAAGAATCCAATTTCGACTAGCTAGAGAGTCTGGAATCTACTTAACTAAACTACAGGTTTTCAAGTTACCTGGGCCTGATGAACAATCACTCTAGAACATTCAAGGAACTGCCTGCACTAACGACATAGCCCTTTAATAACTGTTTTGAAAACTCGTGGTCCAAGATGACTAGAACGGGACAAAAAGAATACCTACCTTTAAAAATTTACAGAATAGCCATCCAAGGAATTACAGAAACCCCTCAAATTCCCAAAAAACTACTGGAAGAAACAGTCAAACCAACTACTTGTAAACACAGACAAAATAACAGCGAGATGAGTAATAGCCAACACTGGCTTGTCAAAAACAGACTATGTCAAAACAAATCTAATTTGCTTCTGTGACAAGGTACCAGGTACAACGGATGGGAAAGACAGAAGGATGCAGTAATTCTTGGCTTCTTCCTCATGTGTCATCCTCCTAAGCTAGTTAGGAAAACACAGTCTGCAACAGATACAGCTACGTTTTCTTTCTCTCCCCCCGCCCCTCCCCGGGCCCATGTGCCTATTTTGGGCTAGTCTGATAAAGAAACACAAAAATAAACTTTTCATTAACCAAGGAAGAGGGAGACTAGGATATCTCAGAAAAACAAAAATCCAGATAACGTCGTCGATTGCATGGCACTGCAACATGTGTTGCAAATACACACAGTGGTACAGAATTTCTGCATGATTTTTTCCTGCACAATGCATCAAGGTCACGAATACCCACTCGATACTGATCCTGTAAGCTCCGGAATTAAGCCTATGCTCTTCTCCCCATTATTCTAGGTCTTCGGTGCAGGCCTCCCATTTCAGAGGCTGGAGCCCCAGGTAAGAGGTATGAAGGCTTCTCCATGTCAGAAATACTGCCGCAATCCTAGTGCCTTACAAAATCCTTCCCACTCACCCTTACTGCCCCACAAGTTGAAATGTAGGATAAGCCTGAATACCAGACAGACCTGGGAAAATGATCCTTGCACCCTGCCACCGTTCCGAAAACATGCTGCCAAAGGCAAGCTTGCGTGCAGGTATTTGCAGACCCCAAACCATCTTGTACAAGGATCCCACTACACCACCAGTAAAACCCACTGGAACACAGTTCCAAAATAGCATCTGCCAACGGGTCATCGTCAAACTGGAAAAATTCATGAAATAAGACTCTTCAGTTACGTGGCTTAGGTCTGCTGCCATTCAGCATTTTTACTAATAACTTAGAGAAAGGGAGAGTTTCCTTTTTAAAGCTGCAGACACTGGCAACTTGGTTATTTTGTAGGAGAGGATTAGAATTCAAATCACAAGCTTGAGACGTGATCTGAAATAGACCGAATGCAAGCCAACTATGTGCTGCCTTTAGATAAGAGTATACTCAGCTGGACAAATACAAGATGGGGAAGAACCAGCTAAATCTGAAGAAAAGATCTTGGATCTACAGTAACTCATACATTAGTCATCGAAGCAGTTTTTTTGCAAAAACAAACAAAAAACCCACAACCAAAAAAACCCCAAACCTCTCCAAAATCCCCAACATATCAGAAAGAGGTTACAACAAAAAGTGTCACCACTAACAATGCAAAAGACTTCATCAAAGCTACAGCAACCCAATGGATTCAACTTTTTCTTTGAATTCTTTCCCAGTTTCTAATGCTAGCCAAGTTATCAATGCCCATAAAAAGCTACTTGTCACCAGTTCCTGAAGCTCCACCTTCACAGGACAATCCCCACAAGCACCCACCCCACCCCCCCCCAAAAAAAATTGCCTTCAGCAATTACACACACTGAAGTGGACAGGAGATTTAGCAAAAGGATAAATATTTGTATTTCACAGAAGGTGTCATTGGACCAAAATCAGGACTGAATGTAGTGCTGACCTACTAGAAAATTAATGCAGGAATATGGTGTCTCTTTATGAAAGTACGTGCTTTTTTTTTTTTAATTTCAATTTCCACAATAAGATACAGAAAATGCATCTGGCAATCTCCAGATATTTACAGAAACAGTAACCTCAGTTACTTCACAGCCCAACCCACTTTTAGGTGCAACAAGCTTTCATCAATGCTTAAAGATACTACACCATTAAATTGCTACAAGAAATTTTGACATAAGCCATTCTGTATCAAAGAAAAAAATTTATCCACTGTATAGTCACTATTTCTAATACATAATAAGTCATATTAACTAAAATAGTTCCCTAGAATACTGTGACATTCTGTCTTTTGCTGAGATTATCCTACCCTGGTAGCCAGATTAAAGAGTTAAAACACTTTCTGTATTAATCTTTGGAAATTCTTGTTTCTTGAAAACACCTCACAGAGAAGTGAATCCTGTTGCAAATTTCAAGCCAAGAGAAATATTAACATTTTATCTTATCTGACCTGGTTAAGTGCAGATTGACATTGTCTATATGCAGAGGGCTTTAGAAGATTTGCTGAAAAAAAAAAAATAATTTCAAAACAATCCAGGAGACTCTTGGCTAAATTCAGAGACTAAGAGATGAAGCACCAGATGTGAAGCGGGGCAGATGGGTAGAAAGAGCTTACTTAGAAGGTCACAGGATGTACAGGGTCGCAGCAGGACGGCTGAAAGAGTTCGCAATGAAAAGACGGAAGTGTGTTGCATGGACTGAAACAGTAAAATAAAACCTATTTTTCATTTGGCTGACTTTGTTTCAATTTGAAACAGAAGGCGACAGGAACCTCCCTTCAAGCATGGGAGTGCCATGAGCAGCTGTGTAGCTGGCGTACTCCCACAGAGTCAAAAACCACTGCCTGAGTCATATTAAGCTCAGTTCAGACAATGGTTTAGCAGGCATAGAGAAGAATTTATGTGACCAAGCAGCCTCACACTGAGCGCAATCACCGTGCTTTGTCCAATGCTCCTGTGCACACCAAGCAGCCTGATGCCAGAATTGATTAATACATACCAGCAGCAGGTCTGCGTTGGGAGTTCTTCCTTCCAGAAATCAAGATGAGCCTCAGAGGCCACACCTGAAACTCAACTTTCTGTTCTTGATGCTGACATTGTGCTTAATAATTCTGCAGGAAGCAGGGCATAACGCTTTAGGTGCTGCTTCTTCTCTCCGTCCCTGTCCCAAATCCAGAACAGGAAAGGAAATAACCCTAGATTTTGTAGATAAGAAACTAATTTTACTTATGTGTTTTCATCAGCTATAATCTTGTTTCAATACAAGAAAGGAATGGATGGAAAAGCACATTTTCATGTCAACATCTCACAAACAGAACACTGTTTCCTTGCATGTCTGTATACACAACCTCCACAAGGACATTAGCAGAATACTACATTTTCAAAGCCAGGAAGGACTGACATCCTTAGAAAAACACATCCATGTAACTTCCAAGATTGTTAGAAAGAACAAGAATTATTTCTAGAACAGAGGCACAGCTACCAAACTTAAAAACTAAAATCATACTTATTTAAACAATTTTAAAACTTTCTATATAATTATTTTTTTCTAACTCCCATGCAATTAATAGCTACATGCTGTCCCAAACAATTTTGTTTAATGTGGAGGACTATTCTTCATTTCTGTCTTTTCTTGATTTGTGACCTTTTTTAATTAGCAAGATGGGAAAAACACATGGAAACTTAACGATAAAAAGAGACTTGATCCTTTCATAGACTGGAGTCTGCTTCCACCATTTTGCTATATAAATCTGCTAAAGAAAAAAGGGTTTTTTTTAAATAAGTGAAAAATTAAACAAGTACAGTTTGGTAGGGGTCAAAATGAAGCATCTACTGGAGATACATCCTTCTGGTGTGGCTGTGTGCGTACTATACGATATGTTAAAACAGTTAATAACATCTACAGTTAACAGTAGTCTAAAATAGAATCATAGAATCGTTTAGGTTGGAAAAGACCCTTAAGATCATCAAGTCCAACCGTTAACCTAACACTGCCAAAACCACCACTGAACCCCGTCCCTAAGCACCACATCTACACTTCTTTTAAATAGGGATGGTGACTCAATCACTTCCCTAGGCAGCCTGTTCCAGTGCTTGAGAAACCTTTCCATGAAGAAATTTTTCCTAATATCCATCCTAAACCTCCCCTGGCACAACTGTAGCTGTAGAGAGCGATATAAGGTCTCCCCTCAGCCTCCTTTTCTCCAGACTAAACAACCCCAATTCCCTCAGCCGCTCCTCGTAAGACTTGTGCTCTAGCCCCTTCAGCAGCTTTGTTAAAGCAATGTAGCAACGAAGAAGGAAAAATTTGCTATTCCATGTTAGAAAAGAAACATGGCACTTCTGCCTCAGCAGTAAAATTTCAAAAGTGAAATGAGTGTCAGAATAGAACCTAATTCAGAAGAACGTCTCTTGCATTTCATTACCTCTGGAAGGTGCATGACTGACAGATCCAGAAACAGTATTGTATTCCTGCCCAATACAAGTTTGACACAGACAGAAGATGTGCCCTAGAAATTTCACTGCCAATTTACTTCTGTCCTTACTTATGGAGAGGCCAATTCAGTTTTTAATCTGCAATTCTTCATTATGTTCATTAAAATTGCCAAAAAGGGGGACAAATTTTTACCAAAAAAAGACTAAATTCTCAGATATAGCCATCTGTCTGCAGTAAATCAAACAAAAATCATTAGGCTATTTCACTGTTGTAGTTTAACCCCAGCCAGCAACTAGGACCACACAGCTACTTGCTCACTCCCCCTACTTGGGATGGGGTAGAGAATTGGAAGAGTAAAAGTAAGAAAAAACTTCTGGGTTGACATAAAGACAGTTTAATAGGTAAAGCAAAAGCCACGCACCCAAGCAAAGCAAAACAAGGAATTCATTCACTTCTCCACATCGGCAGGCAGGTGCTCAGCCATCTCCAGGGAAGCAGAGCTCCATCACATGTAATGGTTACTTGGGAGACAAATGCAGTAACTTTGAACATCCCCCCCCTTCCTTCTTCTTCCCCCAACTTTATATACTGAGCATGACGTCATATGGTATGGAATATCCCTTTGGTCAGCTGTCCCAGCTGTCCCCCCTCCCAACTTCTTGTGCGCCCCCAGCCTGGTCACTGGTGGGGCGGTGTGAGAAGCAGAAAAGGCTCCGACTGCTTAGCAACAACCAGAAACATCAGTACACTACCAACTCTATTCTCATCTCAAATCCAAAACATAGCACTACGCCAGCTGCTAGCAAGAAAGTCAGCCCTAATCCAGCTGAAACCATGGCACACTAAAGCACCAAATAGCAATTTCGAATCAGTATTAATCTAGATGTCATCCAAACTATCAATCCTTTATGCCGAATGACCAAACACTAAACCCAGTAAGACTGAAATCTCTATCTCACCATTTTCTCTATGTTTTTCTGCTGCATACTTTTTTTTCATTTCTACAGCTCTCCTACCAGTCTTCCATAGTCCCAGTGCAGTACACTGAAAAACAGAAAAAGGGATCAGAACATTCAGGAACAGTTTTCCAACATTGCTGCAAGATGTCCCTGCAAAGAAAACTGGAGTGAGCAAGTGCTCTATACATCAAAGAAGTACTGAAAAAGTAATCAGTTTAAAATGCAGCAAAGAGGACTCCATTTTCCATTTTCCATTAAGAAAAGCTTTGTAATGGTAAGGACAATGGAACACTGGAACAGATCAACTGGGAATTTTGTGTAATCCACATCATTTGAGATTAGAAGATATGATTTTGATCCAGCCTGAGAGCAGAGAAAGGGGAAAGGATCATCTCTTAATTTCCCTTTTGATTTTAGGATTGGAAAGCTAAATTATTTAATTAGTTGGGCAGAATGGATCCGAGATCAGTTTAGAATAGCAGGAAGTTCTTTAAAAAAAAAAAAAA
>VUYV01000030.1:4747859-4800306 GCA_008711295.1 Anarhynchus alexandrinus
CCCCCCTTCCTTCTTCTTCCCCCAACTTTATATACTGAGCATGACGTCATATGGTATGGAATATCCCTTTGGTCAGCTGTCCCAGCTGTCCCCCCTCCCAACTTCTTGTGCGCCCCCAGCCTGGTCACTGGTGGGGCGGTGTGAGAAGCAGAAAAGGCTCCGACTGCTTAGCAACAACCAGAAACATCAGTACACTACCAACTCTATTCTCATCTCAAATCCAAAACATAGCACTACGCCAGCTGCTAGCAAGAAAGTCAGCCCTAATCCAGCTGAAACCATGGCACACTAAAGCACCAAATAGCAATTTCGAATCAGTATTAATCTAGATGTCATCCAAACTATCAATCCTTTATGCCGAATGACCAAACACTAAACCCAGTAAGACTGAAATCTCTATCTCACCATTTTCTCTATGTTTTTCTGCTGCATACTTTTTTTTCATTTCTACAGCTCTCCTACCAGTCTTCCATAGTCCCAGTGCAGTACACTGAAAAACAGAAAAAGGGATCAGAACATTCAGGAACAGTTTTCCAACATTGCTGCAAGATGTCCCTGCAAAGAAAACTGGAGTGAGCAAGTGCTCTATACATCAAAGAAGTACTGAAAAAGTAATCAGTTTAAAATGCAGCAAAGAGGACTCCATTTTCCATTTTCCATTAAGAAAAGCTTTGTAATGGTAAGGACAATGGAACACTGGAACAGATCAACTGGGAATTTTGTGTAATCCACATCATTTGAGATTAGAAGATATGATTTTGATCCAGCCTGAGAGCAGAGAAAGGGGAAAGGATCATCTCTTAATTTCCCTTTTGATTTTAGGATTGGAAAGCTAAATTATTTAATTAGTTGGGCAGAATGGATCCGAGATCAGTTTAGAATAGCAGGAAGTTCTTTAAAAAAAAAAAAAACCAAACACAAAAAAGCCTATAATTTTATGCTATGTATTTTAACATTTTGTGGGTATGTGTGTGTACTGCAAATGTTGTAACAATTGTGTCTCACAAACTTGAGATCTAGAAGTAGACCTCATATCTAGTTTTGGTAAATACAGCTTGATACTGATAAATATGCAGGTTTGCAACATCTTAAAGGTACTAAGAATAAGGACTAAGAAAAAGAAGCATAGTAACTGATACTTTAACAATACAAAAAGAAATGCTTTGCTGTTTCAATGATCCTTAAACAACACCAGGCACGCAACTCACTGGCTGTAAGCTTGTCTATTCCTAGCACTGGTGTAGTGCAGATTAGTCTCAACCATTTGTCCTGTAATCCTGCAGACTAAAACGGGACACGTATCTCCTGATCTACCAGTTTTCCACCTACTCTCCCTGCCCCAACACTTCCAATAAACCATCCCTGATTCCCCAGTACCATTTGGGGTTTTTGCATTGAACGTTGCTCAGCATCTGACAGCAAGCTACTTCCCTGCCAACCAGCACTAGCTCAATGGCCAAGGGAGAGGGGTGATTCCAACAAAGAATGGAACAAATGTCTCATCAGAGGCTGGTCAGATATCTGTGCTAAGAAATTCTACATCAAGTATGAACATAAGCAGACAACATTGAAAATATCTGCAATAACTGAGAGGCAACACCAAATGGAGGCTAAAGCCTGCTGCGGTTTCCCTTGGCTGCAGCCTTTTCATTCTTTCCTCTTTTCACTGTGTTCCAAAATAAAACCTCCCACCAGCAGAAAGCAATTATCACTGTTATTTTTAGATACCACCTCCCATACACTTCCTGACATTTTCTGCAACAAAGTGGTGCCTCTGCTGTTTACGAAAGGAAGCACTCGCACGAGGAAGGAGCTGGACATCCAACCTGTGATCAGAGGCAAGATTAAAACACATGTAGCATCAAAAGCATTTTCTCCTGACCAGTTCAGCTGCCATGTCCTGTCTGTTGATTGCTGCAATCCCTAGTTAAATGTACCTAAATCTATGGAATTGTTACACAGGGAGCTTAAGTACTCAGGTCTGCGGTTTCTTCTGTGTAGCAGAAGAAAGCAATGTGCAGAGATCCTGAGGCTCCTTGCAGACATACAAGCCCTACTTCTTCACACAACATGACAAATGCTGAGATCAAGGCTTACAGTCTGAGCAACAGTCAGATGAACACAAATAAATTGCTTACAGACTTCATTCAGCATCCATGGTACACGCAGGTCTCAACATCTGTGACATCTTTAGTGGCTATATCCTTACTCATTGAAGTTGCTTCTATACCACATCTGTAAACATGAATGCTCACATGCATAGGCAGAACATCTCGAGAGACAATAACATGTAAAAAACAACTTTAAATTTTCCTTTAAAAATCACAAACAGTGGAATGTGTTTAGATGGGCCTACCACCAAATAGCAAAAGAGGTAAGTTAACTTTCTAAAGAAAAATTGAGAAGTTTATGGCCAGTATCAAATTCATTGCCAAAATTAACTGAGCTGCCTTTCCAAATCATAGTCTATGAAGCTAGTTTTTCCCTTCCATCATCAAAGGACAGATACTGCCAATGCTCTTTGAACAGAACCCGGTTAATCAAAAGGTTAATCAGAAGCACCAAAGAACAACAGAAGTGGATCATGACATCATACAAAGAGAAATATAGATTAGTCCACATAAATCTCTCCCCCCCTTCTTTTATGTCAAATTGAGAATCTCAAATTATTTCTTTTTAAAGGTAGAAATCAAATATTAAGCATCTTCCATCTTTCAAATATTAAGTATCTTCCATCTATGAAAACTGAAGCCTGAATTCTAAATAATGTTTTTCCTGTAAGTCTGCCTGTAATAGAATTTGACTTGACTATCAGTGTTAACTTGAGCAAGATATGAAACATTTTTAATTCCTCATCTTTAAATCTTACTAAATACAGATCGCTAGGATGCCTATAGCTGTTTAAGGGTTTACTGATCAGGGACAATTTGCTCAATCAGGTTGAAGTGAGCCAGTGACAGACAGCAGTTTTCCTCCTGTGCTAAAAATAAAGAGCCAAACCCCTTCTCTCCCAGCTTGAGCAAGCAGCTTTTCTCCTCAGCTTTCTTCCCTTCTCAGACAAGCTTCCTTTAGCTGTTCAAATCTCCTTTAGCCAGTCTAGCAGGAAGACTAAATATGTCTGCTGGTATAGATAACTAACTATATTGTTCCAGCTAAAGCCACACCTCAGACGCACACATGCACTATATGCATTTTTTCCTAGATGTTCCACTTTTAGAACTAGGAAGGGCTTTAACGAAGCACTAGCAAATGCCTTGACACTTCTTCACAATTTATATTCTTAAGCACTCCGCACCCGAACACACAGACTGGAAGCTGGCAAGAAGGGATACAAAAGACCCACAGTTCGTGAAAATGGCTACGAAATGTGGATAAGAGCACTTACTCCACAAGTTGTGCCCATTATCCAACTCCAGCAGTTGATAGAGATTAGAAATTTCCTCCCTTCGTCAACTTTGTGAAAGTTCCTAGCTTTGTTTCCAGGATTGGGAAGGGAGGGGAAGGACTGATTATTTTTTTTTTTTAATTAAATTTAGACTTTTCAGCAAGGGCAAAAAGAAATATACATTTCAATGACCTTCCATTATAAAGAAAATTAAGGTTTCCAAGAGAAAGGGAGTGTCTCAGAGAAAACAGGTAGGAAAACATGAGAGGCGTTTGTAAGTAGTGTTAAACAAATGATGGAAACACTTTTGTTTCACTTGCCATAAAGTTAAAATTCCATATATGAAACAGATGGCCTGAATTTCCAGCACAGACTTGATTTACATATAGATATTGGCTATTTACTGGCAAAAATGACATCTCTGAGCATAAAATCAAAACTAAGCAGGACACCCTAGCGAAAATGTAAAAAACAGCCCAAGAAAACTATTTGTAACTTTTTACACTAGTATCGTCTCCTCCACATCACGATTATTTCTGACTGCCCTTTGTTGGTGTCCTGTTTTGGCATCTGTTCATAGAACTGCATTTTGCCCCAGTTCTTCTGGAACCCATCCGTGCTGCCTGTGACCACCTGAGGGAGCTGCAGTGCAGCTGATTCTCTGCTGGGGATGCAGGGTCGGCTTGGGTTTGGCCGGCAACTCACACACAGGTTTTATCCATATTTCACTCCTGCATGGGGAAGAGATCCTGAATGAGTGAGGGCTCCCAGGAGTTTGTAAGATTTTTTAACGCTGTGCTGCTATATAGAAAGGGCAGTTGCCAATTTTAACAGAAAACGGCATTTTATACCTGCAGGAAGAATTGCTAACCTTAGTTCAATATTCATAATCCATTAGTAAAATACAATGCACTAATTTCTTTTTGAAAAACACTTCATCTTCTACACAGATATAGCTATACCTGTAGAAGAATAACATGAAGAAATTAGCCAAGTTATTAGCAATAAATGCCCTGCTACTGCAGCAGAATTCCTATCAGTTGTCTCCCAAATCAATTGTAGTTTTTAAAATATAGCAAGCACACTGCCTGGCTGATATCAGTGTATCATTTTTAAAATTCCAAATTATTTTCAACCGGAAAATGGGTTAAGTTACTCTTTTATTGCACGATAGTTCTTTTAAGAAAATCCCTTCATTTGCAGGCTCTTAGGAACAGGAGTAATAGACTGGTAGAATTAAATAAATTGATTGGTTTTACTTTAATGCCCTCTGTACTCGTACTAAAAAGCAGAATTGCCTTGAGAAAGCAGCAATTAAAAAATCTATATTAAACTCATGGAAATCTGTTAAAGGTGCAAAGATACAACATGGTGACATTTCTTTAAATGTTCATTGCATTTGTTCACTGACAAGCGCAAAATACTCATTCATTTATTCTAACAAAAAAGGTTCTCCACTCTCACTTAGTTCTTGTCTTAAAACAGAAGTTCATGCTTTAACTGTTTTAAAATAACCATTTTACACATTTTATGAGGAATTCAAGTTTGCAAAAACAAATCAAGGGCATTTGTTTATTTCTTTGCTTTAGAATATCTACATCATTAGTCCCAAATGTTATCAACAAAGTTAATAATCTCTCAAAAGAAAATTGCCCTTTCTTCAGTAAATCAGAGTGATAGTTTCACTCCACTGGTGTATTTGTCCTCAATAAATACAAAATAAAATACACCACCTCTGTTCCGTTTACCTGCCGCTCAATAGGAATTTTGGTCTTGCGTATCACTTATATTGCCTTTCATTCAGCTCTCCCTGAAGTTGAAAAGATCTGTCTGTCCATTATCCACATCTGCCAGAGCAGATGAACTGGTTGTCATTATCAGCAAGTTCGTGGAGCGAACAACAGTCCGAGACCCTACCCTATGACAGCAAACTCCCCACAAACTCTCTATTAAACAAAAGCCCATTACAATGTTAGTTCTCATGTGCTGACAGTCCATTTTCCAGCTTCTTGCCCACCAGCTGAGAGAATGGAAAGTAACAGTCTTCCCCACTGGCTAAAATAGAGCAGGACTGCCTGGTACCCCCATGGTCTGTGCTGTGTGGGATCTCCAGGTGAATCACCAGGACAGATACAGTTATCATATAATGTGTCTTGCAATCTATTCAATTTATGAAGTGGAAACATCTACTTTATCATTTTGGTGGGGAGGTGGGGTGGGCAGGAAGCAAGCTTACTTTAAATTGATCATGCTTGACACAGTTTTCAACTGGGTCAAAAGGAGTCAGATGGTGGGGGGGTGGGGTGGGCAGGAAGCAAGTTTTCAACTGGGTCAAAAGGAGTCAGACCCTAACTTCAGTGGCAACCTTACCTCTTAAATTTTGCCTTTTTCTGAAGTTTCATTAGGATGGAGAGTTGCTTATTGGCCTTCAGTCCAGTTCTGCAGACTCAAGTACACGAAAATCAGTTATTTAAAACCTGCCTCCCACAAACTATGTTTCCTCCTTGCCAGCAGTGCTTTGTGTCCGTAAGGCCATGCCCTGTTGTTACACAAGAAAGAACAAGTCGTCTTTCCCATTGCCTCACATCACAAATAATACTAAGAGGAGCCTAAGAGGAGAAGGGCATTCACCACTACTGAGATTCACATCTGCAGGCTGGGATTAGGATCTATGACTACCTCTGTTGCACACTGAGAATGCCACGCTTTTGGAAGAAGTGCAGTACCTCTACTCCCAGCTGCAGCTATGAATTTCGGGAGTCCATATCCTGGGCCTAATTTTGTTTTTGTTTTGGAGATGTTTTATACCCTACACATATCAAGACTTGAAATCAGAAAACAAATGAGACTTTGTTTGGTGTTCATGCATTTCATTTCTGCTAGGCTCCTTTTAATTATGCCCATCACCTATTTGCTGGCAATGACCTATCTGAAAGCGCAATCTAGATGGGTATAAACAGCAATCAGCTAACACAGTATTGCATTACACGCTCTACATCTTCTGGCAGTGATATTTGCCAGTCAAGAAACCCTTAAATCATCAACTTTCTTGTTTCTGAGAAGTATGACATCTGTTAGAGCATCTGTTCATACTAGGGCTCTATCAGCTACGCATGTGGAAGCTGAAAAGGTTCTCAAAGCAATTTATGTTGCTTTACATCTTGCCCTGGGCAATGGGTCAGTTCTCCTATCCAAACCCAAATTCTCTATGGTGAAATGATGAAGTTCTTGATCAAAGAAGAAGGGGCTGAGCTAAATTACTGTTGACTTTTAGAGCTTCTTTCCCAGTCCTTTGTATATTTTGTGGACGCAGTAACTTTGTTATGACTTCACTAGATTCCGAGTTGAACGGTATATTTGAATTCCTGGCTTCTAGGGATATATTTCTCTGCTTTTGCACTCAAATACGTGGTGCTGTTACTCACTTCTTGGAGCCCCATAGAATGGAAAAAAAATCAGTGAGCCTGTCTGCCATTCAGAGCAGAAATTGCACTGTTCAGAGGAGTTTGTCTATTTCATGGGAAGGAAACAGCTAAGAGCAGAACCGAGACATGTGAAATCCAGCTAAATCCTGTCTTTGCAACAGAGTCATCTTGCCTAGGTCACCAAAAAGCCAAGAAGCCTAACACCATCACTGAGCTTCAGATCAGTCACCTTACCTTTACTTCTCTAACACCAAAGTACAGGTACATATTTCATACAACAGAAGCTGCTGTGGAAATAAGTAAATCGGTAAGTACTTTCTTACCAATAGAGGGGTGAGGTAAGTAGCAATTTAAGTTATTCATTCAGCAACAAAATCATCTTAATACCACTCACATATTTTCATGAGAAATATTTGGAAGCGTAACAATATTCTGTCAGTTCAGGTACTCATAAAGCAATTGGAAGATGCTGATTCTTTTCCCTTCCGCACCACATATGCTCAATGGCCAGAGCAGGCTGTCCCACCCATGCAGGTGTCCTTCCCAGGGGTAACGGCTCCAGGAGCAGCGTGCACCCTGTTCCCACTACACTGGGGAACTGAAACACGGCTAACATGCTCACCATGACTGTGAAAACCAGAAGTATTCCTGAATCACCCTGTTTAGACATATCAGTACATACTGATCCAGATGCTGATCTGGATGTTGATCCACAGCAAAACTCATGCTCAGCCAGCTACAGACAACAATGTACACCACATCTGAAAACTCACAGATGTTTTTTTCAGACATTGAAGCCATTGAGATGCCCAGGTACTAGGAAGTCGTGTAAAACCACAGAATCTGCAGATGCTCATAAAACATGCAAACCACAGTTTTGCCTTTTATGGCTTCAGATGGTGGCATATAAAACACTGAAATACCTACGTCAAAGTCATCATTTATATCAAACAGCTTCCTACTTTCCCATAACTAGTGAATATATATTACAGGGGTTTAGTCAAAACCTCCCACTACATCTTCTTTAAATCTTTGTGCCTACTATACCAAAATATTTCTCAGGCTTTGCTGTCTGTGACAGATGCTCTTCAGATTTCAGTCATAAAGTTTCTTGTTTTAAAAGGATCACAAAACTTTGTTCAAAGTACATGATAAAGATAAGCCCATAAACAGAGATTTAATCAATCCACCTGATTTTTTTCAAGTGTTTCTTTTTTCCCTTTAAACTGCCCAAGGAACTCAAGTCTCAAGATTGAAATTGTCACAACATTGACCTAAAAAAGCCCTGTATTCTGATGCAAGCCTGATATTTTCAAATAACTCAGCAACTATCTCCTACTGTATCACTTAGTGCAATCAGTATTTTAAATATCTTTTTAATTTTGTATCTGCAAGAGATGATGAGCACAAATAGCAGCACTTATATTTTTTCCAAACAGCACCTATAATCAGTTACATGGATGTCGATACATTATCCAACTTAAAAGTGCAATCTGCTAATTACAGGAGTAAATGCTATGGTTTACATTTAAACCATGTCTCTTCAACACCTAGCTTTTCTGAAGTTACAGGGATTACAAATACTAACATAAATTAAGTTAAACTTTCACACAGTCCTCCCCTCAATTTTGTTGCGCTTAGGTACTGCAACAGTTTGAGGTAATCTTAATGCCAATTATTTTTGTTAGTCTATTAATAATTAATATATAAGCTTTATTTCTTGCAAAAATATATTTCTTAATAGATCATATACACTTATTTAATGGTTTCAAAATACCTAACAGATTATTTATCTGCATTTTTTTTTTCAGTTACTTACAGAGGCTTTGCTTACAGACAAAATCATCCTGTAAAACTTTTTCCCCATGGACACAAAACATATGCTTAGCAGAAACTGCCAAAATAAAATTTATCTGCAAACCACTAACATGGTGGTTCAGCTACTGATTTCCTTCATACCAACGTGCACAACATCTTAGGGACCCTTAAACCACGGATTACTGGCATAATGGACTGCACCAGCCTGTGTCAATTCCTACTTAAGTTGCTTTAATCAGGATTACCAACACAGGAAAAGCATCAGAGCTTCAAAATACCCATTATGTTCTATTTTGTAAATTAAACATTTTTGTAAATGGTAATACTGCGATGTGATATGAACACACTTTATGCATCACTGTCCCCCTCCAAACTGAGTATAAATGATCCATGTGAACAACTATTGCTATAAATATATATATTAAATTATTTTAAGATACAATATGCTTAGGTTTTTTTACTTAAAGCAGACACAAACTTTAAAATTACCTGAAAGCTACTCAAGGGCAGCCTTCTCCAGTTTAGAGAAATGAATTTAGGCATCTTTTAGTACATTTAAAAAAAAAATCAAATACTTCACTTCCTGGTTTAAAATTCATAATAAAGTTAAAAAACATGTAAATACTGAAGTGAAATTGAATATGAAAATGCAACACGGAAATACTGAAACTAGTTTATAAACGCGCAACTCAGTTGTGCATTGCTTTTGAACAAACAACAAGCAGACCAGACACATCAATCTGCATTTAAATAATGTCGTATTTTCTACAATATCTGGGAGCGCTAACACAAGATAAGATAGGTGGCCATGTCACATATAAAATTATATTAAAATACATATTTGTGTTCCTTTAATGTGAATTACAGTAACATTCAGAATAGTGCACCACTTCGATCTTAATATTACTAAAAGAAATAACAAAAGGTAGTTTGGGATGGTGGTTCTGGCAGCCTAAACATAGAAATATCCTCTGCATGCTAAATTGTTCAAAATTTCAGTTTTACTTCTGGAAACTAAATCAAAACTAGTGAATCTGTCATGGCTCTAAAGCCTTTGTTCAGCAGAAGAAAAATGAAACCATTAGAATTTGCCAATACTGTAATACTACATTCGATTTTTTTTTATTTTTAAGTCTTGCATTTAATTTATCCTTTGAATCCAACTCCACCAAGGGTTCTGTTATCTGTTTAATTAATGACTCTAAAAAACTTTGAACATAGAAAAATCTAATGTAAGTAATGAGCGTTATTATCCTCCTAGAACTAGAGAAAAGGTAGTCAGCTTCCATCAGAATAAACACCCTAACAATTTAAATATATTAGTATTTAGAGGAAAGATCATAATATTCAGAAGAAACACCACAAAACATTTTAAAGATTCAAACGAACAAGAAAGACAGCAAAGGCTATCTTAGCATTTTTATTGCTAGCTTTTGAAGCACAGAAATAGTAACTCTTAACTGGCTTTTATGGGTTTCATAGTTTACTGAGATATTTTATTCAGTGACTCTTGGCACTAGGCAGAGAGTTAAAAAAGAAGTGGGTTTGGCCCATCAGCAAGTCTGGCTCCCTATCAGATCTCTGCTAGAGCAACTTCACATGTTTCTTCTACTCTTTTTTTTTGTCACTAAGCTCTCTGACACTGGTTCCACACCCTTGTGATTAACCAGCTGCAAATCAGAGCACCCAGAGCAGAAATCACAAGTTTCTGCATTAAAAACAAACAAACAGACACAGGTTTTCAAGAACTCCAGACAAACAGAAGAGGAAAATCCTGTCTTTGCAGCACCTCAACTTTTCACAGTACCCCACAGTCTTCAGTTTATGACATGAATAATAGAAACTGATGAACCTAGTTGTTTTAAACTTCAGCAACTTGCCGCATGGGTTAATAATGAAAATAAAACACCTATCTGTAAACCACTTCTCAGTGACCCACCGCAGCAGAGGCTGTTTCAGACCAGGAGTGCAGATAAATAGTTCTATTCCATAATAATTTCACTTCTTTATACAACAGAAAAAAAAGGAGCCATTCATTTTCATGAGCATTAGCAATCTGAATGCTTTACCCAAATCCTGATTATTTTTTTCATTTATTTGTAATCTCCACTTTCATATGCAGCAAATCTCACCATTCAGTAGCCATCCTAATCTATCTTACCTGATCCTATTAAG
The DNA here is from genome assembly GCA_008711295.1 of Anarhynchus alexandrinus. Classification (NCBI taxonomy): domain Eukaryota; kingdom Metazoa; phylum Chordata; class Aves; order Charadriiformes; family Charadriidae; genus Anarhynchus; species Anarhynchus alexandrinus. The sequence goes on from VUYV01000030.1 coordinate 4,758,663, forward strand.
TCTGTTATTTTTTCCCTTTTAAAAAGCAGCCTAAAATTGGACATGGTGTTCCAAATGAATAATTTCTAACATATCAGTTTCACATTTTCTAGTTTCAAACCTCCTCTTAACGCATCTAAGAATCCTACTTGCATTGTCAGCTCCTGTTGCTAGATGTAGTTAATGCTCAGATCAAGCTGTGATGTTTGCACTGTATGAAACAGTGACCCTGTAAGCATTGCAATTATATCATCAGTATCATCACAGAGAATGACGCGTGCATAGAAGTGGATGTCAATGCAGAAAGAAACACCTTTGTGGAGTACATTTAATGCATGAGGCCCAGTTAATAATAGGCTGGGTTTGGTAATATAAATACTGGATTTTCATTACAGTTGCCAGACTATGTTTTTCATTTACAATATAGGCCACATCGGCAACCGGCAGGAATTGGGACACGACAGGCCAGGACTGGCTGTGAGAAAGCCTTTCCCCAGGAGGACAGGTAAGTGGTGGCACAGGCTGCCCCAGGGCTGCGCATCCTCAGGGGGTCTCAGATCCCGACAGGACAAAACCCCGAGCCTCCCGGTCTCACAATGCTATTGACTTGATCTTGAGATAATTTATAGAAAGTCTTTGTAGAGGCGTGGAAAAGGAAAAAAAATATACAAATCTAAAGGGGATTCTACAAAAAAAGCCTGATCTATTTTCACCAAGTATTGCACCAAAAATATCTTCAGAAAGCCTGTTGGCTAGATGAAAGTCACCAAGAACTAAAAAGAACAGACTACAGCAGTTAGAAAGGAAACATACAAGTCATTTGAATTATGATTACCCCTGGCATGATGTTAATTAACTATCATATAAACATCAGCGTAACATTTTGCTTTTTTATGTAAACATCAGCTTTCAAAGTGTATGCCTTTCTTCCTGTATTTGCAGCAAACCTTCCACTTTTTATACCAGCTTTCATCCTTCTTGAACTCAGGTTTTCTAAAGGTCACAACTCCCTATTATCAAATATAAACAGAACTTATATTATACTTTGCGGAGCAGAAAAATAAAGGAACTAGCACTGGTGGGCTGTTAATTCTCAAAACATTTGAGTTTCAAATACCCAGTTTAAGCACAGACAGGTTGACAGCGACCTCCTGCCTTTCACCTAAACCGAAATCAATATTTTAAAAATTCTGTCATTCTTGTTAACTGTTGTTTTTTAAAAGTGTGAAGTAAGTGACAGAGCAAGCACTTTATTCACTCTTCTGAGACATTTGCATGAACCTGCATGACAGAAATTCCCTGACTGATCCAACTCTAAGAAGCCAAAGGTTTATAGTCATGCCATGCATTCTAATACAGCTATGCATTTGTAGCTTTTTTCTGTTATAACTACATTGTGTTATTATTTTGAACCTCACAGGTTGTGTATACAGCCCATAAGGTGCATAAACATACTCTCCTTTTCCTGGTGGGTTTTAGGTGCTCAGGTAGTGCACAGTCAACTTAGTTTTATACCTCAATATAATTACTAAAAAATTATTTGCACAAGTTTCTTTCTGACAAGAACAAGAAAACTAACAAGCTATGGAAACACAATTACTTCAGGCAGAACTTAGTGCCTTATGCATACGTGTGCACATATAATTATGTGACATGATACAAAGATTTTACTGAATAAATTTTATGTAGATGATTTTATACTAATATAAAACTTATCACTGACTAACAGAGGCCAAGCATTTATCTACTTGTTTTGTTCGTATAACATCTCTGAGACAAAGTCTTGTAAATCTGTACTAATTCATTTATAAGTCAATACCATGTCAATATATATGCAGTAATTATACAGACTATATATTCCATACACATTACCTGGGAAATTCTGTTCACTGAAGCTTGGTTTATGATTACTTTTGGGTAATAATTGCAATCCATAATTTTTTGTATTTAGAGTAAATATGGAAAAGTAATTAACGATAGAATTTAGGAACTCCACTACTAGTAAATTAGGAACGTCTGCTCTGCAAGCTACAGCTGTAAGTCTATATCTGCTGTGTTAGGTTGTGTAACTGCTGTGCTACCATGTGTGCCACCACTGCTGTCCCAGATAAAAACAGATATATTTGCAAGTGGACAAGAACTTTTTTTTCTGCTGAAAGTCCATCTTTTAATATACATATTGAACACAAGCCATCAAAGTAAGAGAATCACTCGAAGATGTAAAAAGATATCTATTAATAAATATATAGATATTAATATTCACCTACATTGATATTTGTCTTGGCAAAGGTATCATTTAGAGACAAGGTGAAATTGAGTAGTATCTATTTTAAAAATTATTTTAGTAAAACACAATCGAAACAAAACACTGGGTAAAGCAGGTCATCTAAATCCTTACTATAATTTTCAGGCTAGCCTGACATGACCCACTTTCTGTCCCTAAATCAATCTCATGATCAAGCTGTGACATGGGTAATCCATTCAGGTATCTGCCTCAGCATACCAAAAAGGTACAAAGGGAACCATCTGGGGAAAGACAAGTTGTCAAATGAAGATTTAAACTAAGATAAATGATGTAAGGGTTAAAGGGAATCAGATTATAAACAAGGTCATTAGCAAAACCAGTATCTGCTGAAGAGAAAGGGTAAGTGAGGAAGTTGCAAAATACCACACCTTTTTAATTTCTTTGTCTTCTAGCACTGCTAAGTGGAATAATGCTCACAATGTGGATCTTTATGAAACAGCAAACTAACTCTCAGGAAGATGAATCAACAGGAAGGAAATATATTGTGGAAGAGATGTCTAAAAAGATGGTACAGGTAGGTGTGAAATCCCCCACACAGCACGTTTTTATTTAATTTTCTTTTGCCACAAATAGTGAGTGTGGAGCAAGCATCATACAGCCATGCCTGAATTAGGGTTCACCCCCACCAGAGGTATCATCTTCTCAACTCCCACCTAACTCAGTGTGTTAAGTGTTTTCAATCTCAGTAAACTATGCTTTAGTGCAGTACAGAGAATGCAAGATATGGTTATCTTGAACCAAAGACTGCAACATTTCGCTTAAATCAGCGGTGTCAAAGAGATCCACCCTACAGAGCTGCTACATCTTGTTTGAAAAATTCCCAGAAGGCTCAGAAGCAAGCCAACAAGACATGCTAAGTCGTGCAGCATCACGTAACTCTACCTGCTTTGGCCTGGACTTGGTTTGACCTTGTTCCTGTGGCACCTGCATCACAGTTAATGTGCCCTACGAGACTCCGCCTTTCCAAGTCTCTAGTGCCACATGAGGTAAAAATAAAATACAAGTATCAGTAAACATTTTCCATGTGGTTTGACACGGAGCAGACTCATTGCAAAAAAGCCTGGTTTAGGCAGGAAGCTCTGCTCTCTCTCCGTCATTTCTTTCATCCATTGCAGGGTTTGAATATCCTCATGGGTTAAGGCTGTGGATGCTGTGTCAAGAATCCAGCAATTTGCACATATTGGAATGTGCATCAAGTTTTCCAGTCATCTCCTCGCTTCCCTTCCCTTTCATTTTATTTATAAAAAGATATATAAATCCATCAGAGAACAGGACTCAGAGGTCTGAGGTATTCAACCCCAGCTTAAACTTAAACAAAAAAGCCCACATAAAAAGGATTTAAAAATAAGTTTCATATCAACAAAATGATACTCCTCATGGAGCAATTTTATTTTGTCAGCTTTGAATATATTATATGTAATCTAATTTTAGATTTGCAACAGAGTGGGTCTTTTCACTTCAAGAGGCATTCACATCTTGGAAAGCAAATTAAGTTACGCTTGTTTGCCAAGCTTCCCACTGTCTTGCCTTATAAAAAACAAATGGGACTGAATACTTCACTAAAAAGGCTCGATACTTCATCTTTTCTCACAAATACTCTGACAAAATGTTTTTGTTTACAGGTTTTTCTAAAGAATGTAACATGCCAAACAAGACATAAAAAGTAAGAAATAGTAATGAAATTAATTCACAAACGTATCTGCTGAGTAAGAGGGCTGGTAAGTACTGGAATCTATCTGCAAAGTTGGATCTGTATTATGGGTGAACAAACCCAGAACTGAAAGAATTTAAAGTATTTTGCAAATGGCATTTTGGTTTGCCCGTTTATATTACCAAACCACTAAACTGAACCCATACTATCTTTCCAGAAGAAAGAAATAGTACTTTACTTATTTACAGATCTCATCTCCTATTAAAAAAAAAAATAAAATATGCAATTATGACATCTGTACCCATTTTAGAGCTAGGAGAGAAAAAAGCTGGCTGAAAAAGCAAAGCAGAGTATGAGGTAAGCAAGCTTCAACAGTGAATGCTACTTATGGTTCCCTTCTAATAAGGATATGCAGGTTACGGAAAAAAGAAAAAAGGACAAAGAAAGTCCTGTCACTTACTAAAAATATGTTTTAATAACCTGCAGTTTGAATACTAACCTCCTCCCTCCTGACTGCCCATCTTGAAATAGAGAAAAATGGAAGGGGAAATATTGCATTGCTTACAATGGGCGGTACTGAATGAATGACACTGTCACCACAGACAAGTTCCAGGGTTTCCCGCAAAAAACTTTCCATGGAAGACTTTGTGGGATCCTCTAGAATGTGCAGTGCTATAAAACAGCAAATTGTTTCCTCTTTTCTCCCAGGACATTTTACTCTCCCCCCCGCCTCTTAAAAATTCACTGTAATTTTTCCCACCTACACTTGCACTAACTTTTCATTGTTTAACACAGCTGTAGTTTTGCTATATATAAAGCTAGCTAATTGTTGTTGCTAGATCCAGCTGAAAACTGAAAATGGCTGGAAACTATCCGTATTAGCATTTTTGCATGACAAGAGAAAAAGGGGTTGGTCATCAAAAATCTCAGTTCTGCTAAATGGCAAGACAATGATGTACTAGCGCTCAGCAGATCCACTCCACAAACAAGCTGTGGAAGGAAGATGTATCAACCTCTCACACAGCCTCTTCTGTATAAGAATTCACATGGATTGCCATGGCTTTAAACTTACATTAATGTGTATGCTGACAGTTTACTAGTCTGCAGAAGACTTTTTCTCCACCAAAATGTTAATTACCCAGTGTTGGAAGTGTTACAAATAATGATTTAATAAGCTCCCAGGTTTGACAGCCCTAGTGTTCTCCTTTCCAAATGATTAAAATCTACCAAATTTTGCCTAGTTTATTTCTTTTGCAAGACAGAAAAATGAAATTGTGGGTTTTTTTAAGACAATAGTCTTTTAGAATAAACTTCTAAAATAAGACAAAAAATAATATGTCAAGGGAAAATTTTAGTATCTAATTGGCATCTATAATAGTATTTTCCACAGTAGAATTCTGCTCTCTCCATGAACCAAAATGTTTATTTCCCCACTGAGTCAGTGTAAAGGATGCTCTAAACAACTGACTTGCTACCAAAAAGGAAGCTTCGTTACTTCTGTGATGCATTTTGTCAGTGTATCAGGTTTTGGTAGGTTTTGGTAGCAGGAGGGCTGCAGGGGTGGCTTCTGTGAGCAGACACCAGAAGTTGCCCTCAAGTTGGACAGAGCCAGTTCCAGCTGGCTCCAAGACAGACCCACCACTGGCCAAAGCTGAGCCCATTGGTGACACTGGTAACACCTCTGTGAGAACATATTTAAGAAGGGGTAAAAAACACAGTGCAACAGCAGCTGGGAGGGTAGACTAAGAAAATGTGAAAGAAACAGCCCTGCAGACACCAAGGTTTATGAAGGAGGAGGAGGAGGTGCTCCAAGCACCAGAGCCGAGATTCTACTGCAGTTCAAGAACAAGAACATGGTGAAGCAGGTTGTCCCCCTGCAGCCCATGGAGGACCACACCAGTGCACATACCCACCCTGTAACTCAGGGAGGACACCACAACAGTGCAGGTGGGTGTGCCCTGAAGAAGACTGTGACCCTGTGGAGAGCCCATGCAGGAGGAGGTTTTCTGGAAGGACCCCACAACAAAACCAGTCTCCAGGCATTCAGGCATTAAAATACCTTTTTTTTTTTTTTTTTTGACCTTTGGTCAAATACACCAGGACAATAGCTTTAAAACGCTTATTAACCTAAGGACAAATAATTTATTTTCCAAAATGATTATTAACATTTCTATCTCAGAAACTACCACCACCAGTATGATAAAAAAAAAAAAGGAAGGCAAATCACACATAGCTAGCTTTGAAAAATACTGAGCATCTGGAAAAGCCTCCCTTTACTTGAGAGGAAACTGAAGGTATTCAGCATCCTTGACATGAGGTCAAGGGAAGGAAATGAAGAAATAAAAACAGAAAATAAATCCTTTTTAATTATTGCTGTTATCCTTTTCCTCTCTAACCTTCTAAATCAAGCACTGAACATCTGCAGTGCTCTGCAAAGAGATTAAACAGTAAGACACACATGGATAGCATAGACAGATGTCCTTCAGTTTGTATCTGCTAACCTGCCTCTAGTCATATTTGTGAAAGAGAAATATATGCATAAGTACATTTTCCTTCACCACCACACTGCTCACACATACTCTATAACATATGAATCAAAGAATCAGTGATATCACCTGGAATTTTTGTCATTTTCATTCTACTTCATTTGCTAAAAGAATCACCCTTGCCCCCAAACCAGCATTCCACAAATGATAACACAACACACTCCTCCTTGGTTTATAACTCACCATTAGAGCTGAGCAGGAAGTGGTTGGCAGGACTTCCAGGCAAACCAGGAGCTCTGTGAAGAGCAGCAGTTTTGGGTAAACTCTCTCAAACAAGTGTTCTGGCTGGCCCAGGGAGCAAACTCAGGGGCAAGCAGAACCTGCTTATGTGCGTGTTTGGTAATGTTTTAAGTATTTCTGCCAAATCCACCGACACTGTAAAGAGGCAAATCTATAATGTTTGCAGTTGTGTTGAAAAAAGTGCAGGCAACCCAGGAGACCTGGAAACCCACCAGGACATACTTTGTGCAAGGTCCCTCTGCTCTTTTCTTTGATTTGCAAGGCAGAAATTCCACACAGGAAGCCCCCTATGCAACTCCTTACAGATTGGGTATGTCATCGCACCCTTTCCAACTGAACAAACTCCACTAGGGCTGTTGAAGGGCACCGCCGAGCCAGCGGTGTAAGAGGCAGAGGACGGCCTCAGGAACACCAGCCTGAACTAACACCATCTTCTCCAATAGCGGACAGGCAGTTCCCTATGGATGGGACAACTTAATTCCTAGAAAACCTCAATACTGTTTTTATGAGCATCAGCTCATGCTGTTCATCAGTTAAGCTTAGACAACCCACGTTGGATGCACAAGAAATATGTTGTACAGCTGTCTGCCTCAGTGAGTCCCACAAGGAGAGCAGGAAAACATAGCCAGAACTCATATTCAATGCTCTGTGGAAGACAGCAGCTTTGTCTTTGGGGAATACACAAAGTATTCCAAATTGATTACTTTGTCTCTTCCTCTCAAATAACACTCTCTTTCTTTAGGCCTAATTACTCACCTTGGATATAGCAAGTTTAGAAATCTTGCGCTTGGAGTGCTAAGGACATTTGCATCTCTGCCTCAAGATAAATGCTTTTAACTATCACATTAATTTAGCTTTTATTGAGTAATGGAGAAGTAGAGTATTTTTCAGACTTCCATTTTTGAAGTATTTAAATGAAAATTAGCACAGAAAAAATTAATGACATTTTAACAGAAAAAGGAAACTCAGTGATCACCAATAGGTTCCCATAATCTTGTAACAGGAACTTGCAACTGATAGGACTCAATCATCTCAACATACCAGAGGTGGATTCACCAATCCCTTAAAGAAAAAAAATAAATTAATGTTACTCAGCACTGCCAGTCATGTTAAAAACAAAAAAAAAAGTGGCATTCAAGAAATTGGTTAAGCACTCCCAAGAGATCTTGCATTTCCCAAATTGCCCGATTGATATGCAGATGTGAAAGAAAACAAGGATGGAAATAAGGAAGCGGTAAACCTAAGTTGGTAGTTTAAATGAATAAGATAGGCAGCCTCTATGAGTATTTATCTACATTGTCTGAAAATAAATTATATACTTGCAGATGGTGCCTAAACTGAGCTTTCAAACACTACTTATGACAATATTAAAATTTTCAAGCCACTCCAGCAGGCTGAAAAGTATTTCCTGAACAAATGTTTCTTCTCCACTTGCAAGGAAGATGGGAGGAAGGGTAATTGAGGAAACGAGAGATGCCAGCCATATGATAACATGTATTAACTCTAGACAAGGAAAGGGAGGCTTACCTCTGCAAAAACACTTGGACCAGTAAAATCACTAAAGTTGTTTTCAAAGCTGTGTTTGCATTTTAGTCATGTTCTTCCATTTCCCCTTTCTATCCCCGCCTCAAGCTAGATGAAACCTTTGGGGGAAAAAAAAGCCATTTTCCACACATATATTCTGCACAGAGCCAAAACACAATCTGAAAAAGAACAATCACACTTCAAAATACTTGAAAAATAAATATTTCTAGGTGACACATTTTTATAGGTTTATGTTTTTTAATAGGGTTTTTAAAGGTATTTTTCTTCAGGAGTCACTGGCTTGACATGTTGCTGATGCTTATTTCACAGAACCAAATTAAGCTGGCTACAACCACGCTGGGAAGTCATAGAGAGCTCAGAAAGGAGCATGTTCATAAGGGTGAAGAGTAACTGCCTGAACTTTCTGAGCTGCCAACTACCAAACAAGCAGCAACACAGCCAAAATAAAACATATCTTGCAGCTGGAAAAAAAAAAAAAAAAAACAAACACAAAACTCTACTATAATACTGGAAATACAAAGAAATCAACGGGATTTATTTTAGCATGCTCTGATACATCCACAGTGGGAGAATTCTCTCCAGGCTTCTAATAAGCAATGAAAAAATGCACCCACGCGACATTGGTATGAAATTTGTTTCATCTTCACAATTCAAAAGTTACTGACAATAACACCTTACACCTAAAGTTGAGTTAGGTACATTTTCCGTGTCATTTACAGAAGATTGGCTAAACGTTAGCCTAAATGCATCCTGTTTTATTTATACAGTTCAATAGGATTTCTAGAGCTGACATTCAGCACTTGCAGTATGTAAGTCAAAGGACCCATCTGTAATATCAGTCTGAGATTTATCCTTAATAACTCTGAATCTATTTAAAGCTTCAAGGCAATTATATACAATAATGTACTAGAACTCCTTAAAAAATGGTAGGCAGCTAGCAGCTTTCACTAACAAAAGATATGCTTACAGAACAAGAATTGCATCCATTGGAAGAGGTGACTCTCAGTTTTTCCTGATGAGTCACATCCCTTTTAGGATATTAACTCACTTTGAATTATTTGAGAAAGGATTATAAAATAATATTAAGCCAATTTCTTTTAATTCCCCTAACTAGTAAATAACACATTTAAATTACAGCACAGAAAGGAAATTGAACTGAAAATTATTCTAATATAGGTGCTTTTGGTAAGCTATGTCTTAAGTTTCCTGCTGTTCTTCCTCTGTAATTGAATGGCAACTAAGAAATGCTACACAATTACACAATGTACAGTTAAATATAAAATTAGAAAATGCTGGTGAGTGATATGTAATAAAAATAATTTTTCTTTTTAAATTCATGCTGGTAAAGTTCAAGCACATGAATTTTTAAAAATACCAAAAAAAAACCCAAACAAAATTTCATTTCAAATATTCACTTCTCTCAGGAACCAATGACCATAAATGGTAATGCAATCACAGAATGACAGAATGGTTGAGGCTGGAAGGAACCTCTAGAGGTCATCTGGACCAAAACCCCGGGTCATTTGTCCCCTGTGTCCATTGTCTCCTGGAAGGATGGGAAATTTTATATATTCACATTGTATGATCCACAAAATAAGATCATATGCCATAAATATAATAGTGTTGGTTACTGAACTCACGCTACATCTCTTTAGGTCTCCTTCCCAGCAGTTGGCTTTTTTCACACTGGTAGACTTGGAGAGTCATTGTGTCTCTCTTCATGCTCTCTTTTCCATCCTGAGCTGAAAGTAGCTTGCTAGAATAATAAAGCACTCACTTTGAAGTCATGCTGTTACATATCAGTCTACCGTTAGTGGTCCCTTGTACTAGACTCCTACCTTAGTTCAAGCTTTTGATTGTGACATTAAAAGCAAAAAGCCAGCAAAAACTATACTGAATACTAAGGATGAGGGCACAGGCTATGTTTTGAAACATGAAAACAGATGTCATAGGTTGTGACTGCATTAAAGTTTCTCTCCTTAAACACTTGGGAGGCCTTGAAATAACTTCAAAAATGCTCCAAATTCGTTTCCAGCATAATTAGTACTCAGATAAACTCACTGTTACCAAGTTAAATACAGAATTCAACTCATTATAGACACCAGTTAGTAATTTTTTTTATCACTGTCTTCTCATCTTGCCATACAAGAGCTTAGCAGTACAACCTCAGTAAACTAATTATGCTCCTCAGTGTATTTACATGCTTAAATATGTATAAAATGATCAAATACTTCTGTTTGACTATAGAGAATATATTCTGATTTGTGCTTTATTTTTGACTTCCACAAAGTTTATGAGTTGGGGAAAAACAGCCATAAGAAAAGGAACCTGGAAAAAAGAAGTATAAAAATAAATAAATAACTCAATGCCAATAACACAATCTTGAAAGGCTAGGCTACTGCAAACCAATGCTTCCAACCTTCAAATTATGGCAAATGACCACTAAGACTAAAACAGCTTTTAAAGTCTACAACCATCACTGTTATTTTGCTTATTATTAGCTTCCCCCCGCTATTAAGAGATTAATGTCCCCCCAAAAAAGAGGCAAAGCAATATCCTCTTTTTTTTTTCCCCCTTTGCCTGATCACTAGAAAACAACCTGCAAATCCAGGATCTTATTTAGAAGTTTACTACGTGCCAAATTTCTTTTAGCCAGCTTTTTTTTTCTTAAGTGGGAAGGGAATAAGAGGAGAAGAGAGAAACCATTCTTAAAAGCATGCATTTTTCTTGCTCTGCCCTTAACACTGGTTTTCTCTGCATTAGCTTCCAGGAACTCACTTTTGTTTTCTCAGCTTTTTTCTGATGACAAGTCATGTTGTGATAAGTCATATCAGGCTGCATCAGTCATGCAGCAAACGCAGTGAAATGCTGAAAAACACTTTTCCCCTCAAAGCCATACTTACAGCAGTAAAGAATTTAAAAGAAGTTTCATAAGAAAAAATCATGCCTGCATGGTCTAGAAAAAAAAGGTACAGTATTAATGGCCAATTTAATCCCTACACTAATTCTGGTTATTCACTGGAGCTGAGCATAATTAATTTCTGATGCTTGTCCAAGAAGGAAATTTCACTTTGTTTTTTTGTTTTGTTTTTTTAAAGCCTTCAGATAAAGACGACATGCCTCAAAACCAATCTGCAAAAGGCAATAGATTTGAGCAACAGATCTGTGCGTACACAGAAGTGACCCCAGAAGACATACGGTTCTGTACGTCACACACTTTAAAATATCTCTCCTGCTAGCTGACTAAAAGTAATACCCCGCTGCAGCCACAAAGTAGAGCTTTCAGAGCTTCGCTAGTAAAGATCTCCTCAAAAAAAAATCAAGAGAGCAATTAACAGAAAAAAAACTTTTAAACTTGGAAAACTATGATCAAACAATAAAAACTGTCATATAGGCAAGACAGCAACGGTACGTGAGAAGAGTTTTATAAAATTAAGATCAGTAAAATACAGTCTTCCTGAAACAGGCTCTGCATACGAACTGATACACACCCGGAAAGGAAGAAGGCAGGAGAATTACAGGGGCTTACACCTCCAGAAACCTTAGATGATGCAATACTCGTTCCCATGACACATGACACTGTCACAGCTGCGTGTTCTCCTCTTGCCCCACCTGATCGGGTCCACTCCGACAACTTCATTCAAAGGCACTGCTTTGAAAATCTTAAAGCAATCCTGACAGAAGCTGTTCCTCTTCCTCCAGAAAAACTCTTCACAGCCTATTGGAATTGTTTATTGGCAAAGCCGGGGGGCTTCTGAGGTCAGTGGCCATAAAACCTGGAGTGTGGCACTACACTAGAAGAAGAACTGATAAGATCAGTGCAAAAATGTGCTAGATGCCCAAACATATCTGATATCTTTACCTCCAAATAAGGAGCTGAAAAAACCCTACCAAACCAGGAAATCAGGCCCCCAAAATTCACAATAATAGCTTAGAAAATAGATTTTTCCAACAGTGCATTTGAATATATTTATTCCCAGCTCTTCGCACCCTTTAGGTCTTCGCAGCAAATGCACTACTGCAATGATGACATCTAGAAATCTTGAAATTCTCAGCACTCACCCACCATGAAAGGGGTGCCAAGAATGCCTGCATTTGACACTGGGTTTGAAGATTTTAAGAATACCAGACAAACAGGAATCACAAAACATGGTATTGCAGTGGGAGCTTGTAAACTGGGGGATTGTGACAGTGCAGCAGTGCTGAAAGGGAGCTGGCGTGTTTGGGGATGGCATTGCTTTGTAAAAACAGAGCAGGGCTGGCTTTGAGAGAGGAGAAACTACTCATAACAAGTTTCTGTAGTTTATAGTCTTGTGGTGGGTAAATAGTAGGGAAAAAAGAAAGAGGCAGTGATGTCATCTGTCCACTAGGATTTCTGGCTTCACTAGAGAAGGCTGTAATTAATTGGGAGCAAGTGAGTCATCAATACCACTTCTAGCATCCAGTTCTTGCTGTGTTGCAATCACTTGTTCCCAGAGACAGGTTCTGCTGCCACTGACAAATACAGGCTTCCATTCCTCAACACAGAGTGATTCCTGATGGAGAAAGGGGAGCTGTACAAGAAGGCAGTTATTCCGTGATCTACAACATCCCTGTATTGTGCCAGGCACTCTTACTCATACACCCTGCTGAACAGTCTTCACAGTCATTACAGGCCAAAAATTATTGTTAAGCTCTGATGGTAGAAGTCTTATGGAAAACATCAGTAACTGTGAGGGAGAGGGTAGTCACCAGCAAGTGTACAGATAATTGCAACATCCTTTTCCCAGGCCTTGAGAAAGATAAACTTGCCTTACCCAGAACTATCCCGAATGTTGTTGCAAAGATGACTAACCTAACGAGTCTTTTTGAAAGATGTTCCTCTCTACTGGAACACCTTTTCAAGCATTACCTGTTTTGTTTTCCCTTCCCCACCCTCCAATATATGCTATCACTCAGCCTTGCAGCAGGAACAGCAATAGCAGAGTAGCCGTGATTAACCCACAGCGTTAAATTTTCAAGTAAGAATCTATGAGCTTTCTCGAACAATATCCCACAGAGGTAAGGTGGATATTTCTGCAGAAAACTATTATCTTCCTTCTATCTCCTCCCACAAAATGTGTGAAAAGTCATAGCTGAACTAACCATATTGATTAATACTGTTTTACTGTGCTTCCAGTTAATACTCGCTCATTGATTTTTGTCTTATCCTTACACCACAAGCCACTGGGGATATTCTTCTACAGTATCTGGTGCAATATCGTCCCAATAAATAACCAAATAATATAAATCACTTTGAATCACAAAGTACTTGTGGAAGCAACCTGTGGATTTCGTTTCCTTTACCACCCAATTACTGACTGAGTCTATTCCACTTTCCAGCCTGAGGGATTTTGTTCTAAACAGCAATGTAAATACTTGCACAAAACCTAGGAAGCCTGGTGGCAGGCTATGGTTGCCCCTGAAGCAAAATCAGGCAGCTGTGTACAGACTCTCTCAGCTGCTGCTTTTCAGTTTTGCTTTTTCCTCATGGACTAAAATATTTCACGTATAGAACTTAAAAAGGCCAAGTCCATTTCACTTTATTCTCCTCTTCCCACCCAGTCCCTGCAACACTTCAATACTTCAGATCGACGCTTCCCCCAGGGACATGCTGTAGCATCCACCTGCTCACAAGATTACACACCCAATGAATAGAAAAACAGCGTATTTGTTCAACATATAATACTTTGTGTATATTTCTCAAGTGAAGGGACTCAAGGAGTAATACATAAGGGTTTATAATTGCCATTTCTTGTCTATTTCTAAAATTTCTGCATTGTACTTTTTTAACTTTGCCTTAGCTGTAGGTTCTCCCCACCTCTGCTACCCCAGATACTTGTCCCTTACAATACTGATGTTATGGGTCTTTAAAATCAGTCAATTATCAATAAAATTCAGTTTGGGTCACAAAAATAATTTTAAAATCACCTTCTTGGAAAGAAGTGTGACATGATAGATTTAGTATTGCTTCTCTTTCCTTTATTGTAAGCTGTCAGCTCTTTTCTTATGAAGACTTTGAATACGATAGTGTTCAGGATGTTCACTTTAACAGCTTGTTATTATCAGACCTGTTAAAATAGTAGTTTTGTACTAATAACCACAATCTTCCATCTCTGGAGACTGGATTACATTTCAGGAAAGTCAGAATAAGCTTCATGCCCTAACGAAGTCTCTTAGCTCCCACGGTAGATGCCATCACAATGCACTGACAATTCACTGCTCTTACTGAGTGCCAGAATGGCAAATTGCTTCTGCAAGGAAACTGGAAATGTCTCTCTGAAGCTGCAAGAAAGCATTCACCCAAACCTTCCCCTTACCTATGGCAACCTAAAACCAAATGCCCTCTTGGACTTCAAACTGGCGTAACACTTAAGATGTCCAACGCACTGTGAATTTCAAAAACAAAAAAGGAGTTAAAGCGTTATTAGCATTTTAATCATCAAACCATTTATCATTATATCAAATTTCAAGACAGAAACTATTTAGGGAAAAATTATCAAGTTTTCTATAACACTAATACAGTTGAAGGGGGCAGGGGAAAAAAAAACCTTGAATGATACCAAGATGGAACCCATCAGGTATCAGCCTAGCAGGCTGAACACATATCAAATATGTGCTATTCAGCTATTCATCTCGCAAGCTTTCCATTAGAAACCAAAAGCAAAGGAAATATCCTACAGCCTCTGCATTGCTTTGATTTAGGTCCAAAATGCACTATAATAATGCAAACAAATAAGCATCTCATTGATAAGACCAGATTTCAAGGTTTTTTTGCACAGAAAGAGGGAATCCTTGCCGACAAAAAACATCAGCTTTACCTATTCCAAAGTAATCAGTGGAACTTAAGTCTAGAACCGAGTTACACGTTTCCTGAGCTATGACAAGGACTTTGCACTACATCTTGCCTTCAGCATTTGGGTTTCCTATAAAAGCAAGTCACCTATTAATTAAAGGTGCACTCCCGTTTCTGTTGCACACTCCATTTACTTTCTGGAACAAGACTTCTGTGTTGGGTGCAGGTGCCCAGGTGCTGGCAAGGGGCCTGCAGAGTGGCCTCTCCTCACAGAGGAGAGCTCACAGCCAGCTCCAAAGGATGCACCACAGGGCACAGCTGAGTCCAGCAGCCAAAATGGTGGCATCTCCATGAGAACGCATTCAAGAAAAGGCAAAAAATGCTGCTCAACAGCAGCTGGGAGACAGGAGTGAGAATATGTGAGCTGAACAGCTCTGCAGACACCAAGGTCAGTGAAGGAGGGGGAGGAGGTGCTCCAGGTACTGGAGCATAGATTCCCCTGCAGCCCTTGGTGAAGACCATGGTGAGGCAGGCTGTCCCCCTGCAGCCCATCAGGAACCCCACCAGAGCAGATATCCACCCTGCAGCCTGTGGAGGAACCCATGCCAGAGCAGGTGGATGTGCCCTGAAGAAGGCTGTGACACCATGGAGAGCCCATGCCAGAGCAGGCTCCTGGAAGGAGCCATGTCCTACGGAGGAGAACCCACGCAGTAGCAGGTTTTCTAGCAGGACCTGTGACCCATGGGGGACCCATGCTGAAGCAGTTTGTGAAGGACTGCATTCCATGGTGATGACCCAAGCTGGAGCAGTTCTTGAAAATCTGCAGCCCACAGGAGGGACCCTGCGCTGGAGCAGGAGAAGAACATGAGGAGGAAGGAGCAGCAGAGACAAAGCATTAGGAATTGACTGCCACCCCCATTCCCCATCCCCCTGCACTGTTTGGGGGCAGGAGGCAGAACAGTCAGGACTGAAGCTGAGCTTGGGAAGAAGGGATAGGTGAGGGGAAGGTGTTTTAGGTTTTGCCTTTGTTTCTCACCATCCTACTCTGTTTTTAATTGGAAATAAATTAAATTAATTTTCCCCAAGTCAAGTCTGTTTTGTCCATGACTGTTAAGTGCTGAGTGATCTCCCTGTCCTTATCTCGAAGGTTTTTCATCTTATTTTCTTCCCTGTCCTGGCGAGGAGGGGGAGTGATAGAGCAGCTGGGTGGGGGTCTGGCAGTCACCCAAGGTCAACCCTACAAAGCTGGTTTTCTTTTGCTGCCAAGTAGGTTTGCTGTCATCATAACGATTATATCTGAAAGAAACCCCACAGGAAAACATTTTAATAGCATTCTTGGCATTTTAAGGTTTATAGAGTAAATTATCATGTTTTCAAAGGGAAAATATTTTATAAAGCATGGACTCAAGTAATTTTAGTACTACTTTAAAACTGAACCGTCATTTAAAAAATCAGAAACCTCTAAAGCCATTGCAATTCTCTTGTCTCAGGCAAGAGCCAAAAAAGAGTAAGAATAAAACCTAAATCATCCAGGCAGTTAAATGGTCACTAGAGACAAACTTATTCAGCATCTAATGAGATAAAATTAGAAAGATTAAATCTAATTAAGGGTCTTTTAAAGAACAGTCCACAAGTAAATACCTCTTTACAAAACTTCTGGTTATCATCAAAACCAAACACAGAAACACAGATTTTGAACCAAAGATGACTTCTGACTGTAAAACAATTTTACATTTGTAATTATTTTCTCCCCAAATTACTTGAAATTATAATTTTAAAAAGGCAGATTTATACCTAATAAATTTACACTAATAAAGAAAAGAAGAATGTAGTCTCTCTATTAGCAGAAACCCAGCCAATTCCAGTACCACCAGAGGCTTTCCTTGTACTTAGCACTACCTATTTAGCTTTCCTATGCTGCTGGGGTCTAGTCGGCTTTTACAAACTTAGATTTAGGGAACTGTGTCAATTACTGAAACATATACACTGTCGTTACTTTGATTTTACCTATAAGCTTAAAATTCCACGTGTGACAAACTGCAGCATTTTACTACTCTAAGAAATCACTCCTGCTAAAAACCGTAAGCTGTTTCACATCTTCATTTGAATTAAGAATGAACTGCCTTTGAACCCAGCTTCAAATGAATGACAAACAGTGAGGGCTATGGTACATAATCAGGACCCCTCTGCATGTCCAGTGTTTCTTACTGTAGAAGAGAATCCTACTTTCCAAACACCCATCACAAAATACTTTGTGTACTAATGGCCAGTCAACATCTAAAGTTTTAAATAAGAAAGTGCATACAGCAAATTTCCTGGTGTACTCCTGCTCCCCACACACACTGCAGGAAAAGTGGCAAAACAGTGGTATCAGCAGATCTGATAACGTATAGGAGGATGTCTCTAACATTTAACAAGGCCCATGAACTGAGATCCTGGAACTGAAGGGAGTGCCTTGGACTACATCCAACTGTGGACAATGATCACACAGTCAGGATTTCGTTCTGATGAATGAATTTCTACATGTATCAGCATTCTGCAATATTCTGTTAATGAATTACAAGTTATGAGAAAAGACAGCTGCTGAGGACAATCCCATTATTGCTACCTGTGCTAGCCATTCAGCCCAACAGCCAGATGTTAATGGGAGTTCTGGATTAAGTTGTTATATGATGTAGACTGACTTATACGGAGTGTCATTCCTTGTCCTCAGTGTTACTCGGATTTCTTGCATCTACCTGTTTTGGCAGGTGTTGGTTGTTTCCTGCTCCATGTTTCATGTTTACCCAGTCTTGGAAAATGGCACTTTTTAGATTTAATTATCTTCCCAACAGTCTTGCACAGGTTATTCACATCATGTGTTTGAACCATCTGCAGCAGTTTCTACCACTAGGAGATGAGGGAACCAGTCAACTTAGTTACACCCTGCGCTGAGGATAACTTCACAGAGATGATGTTTCTGCCATCCTCCATCTATTCTGACTCTTTTTCCCTGGAAGCCTCTTCTCCCAGAGCTGCTTCTGCCCCTTCTAATCTATTTATTTGTCTGTGCCTGTATAAATTGCTAACTTACAAAACAAATAAAATACTTCAATACTAGCTGACTAAAATATCGTCATTCTGGAAAAGAATTCAGCAAGTGCAATAAACCTTGTAACTTGCAGTTTTATTTATTTAAGTTTCAGGAGAACAACAAGATTTTTCATCATGATTAAGACCATAAGGAGCTGCAGTTTTAAACCCCTTGAAATGTACAACTGAATGCCGGAAAAAGTATTGTAAGCAAGGTTTGTGATACTGACTATTTCATTACCAAGTCACAAAGACAGTGGAAAGAGATGGTTTGGAAGGGAAAGGTGATTTTGGGAGGGGTAGGAGTGATTTTTTTTTTTTTTTTCCAAATGACAAGTATAAAGAAAGGGAGAAAGAAGCAGTGGGGAGCAACTAATGCAAATCAACTGAATGGCTCTAGAGAAGAGAATACTACGTTATAAACACATTACCCTTATACACACAGAAACCCTAAAAAGGTCTTTTTAATGGGTCTCTGAGCAAACATTGCTTCAAGCAGGTTTAGCAATTGCTGATGTTTAAATTATTTTTTAAATTAAAACACAGGTTTTACAGATTACACCATAATCATCTTTTCATATCATGATGTAATTTATAACTTCAGGTGCACAGGTTGAAATTACACATATAACACAACATTAATAACAAAATCCTTATAAATAACAGTCCAAATATAAACATTTGCTCCCCCATTATTTTTTTTTGTTAGTGGTTAGACAATTACTCCAGTGAACACTTCAAGAAAAAACCTATGAAAAAGTTTAGTCCAAATTCTGGAATTTTTCAAACAGGATCAGGCTTGTCCAAGGGGTATTTTAGAGCCAAATGCAGGAGACAAGAGTGAATGCAGGACCCACATGCACCTGAGTGAACTATACATCAGTCCCCATAGAGGGGATGGTTTGGGGCACACTGTCCCTATCTACCCATAGGCCACCAACACACTCCTGTTTTTAAGTATACCTATTATTTTAAGGACCTTCTGATAAACTACCAGAATTTGACTAACAAACCCTCATTTCCTTTTTAAATCTGCAGGCCTTGTCCTTCAAGGAATCTTCTACAGTTGAAGACCTGATATTTTATCCTGTAGCCAACGGGAAATACTGAAGCCACAGTGGGGTTTGCAGCCAAAAACATTAGTGTTCAGCCTAACTCATTACCACAGAGAAGACATGGCATATTGGTTTATGAAGTATTATGAAAGATGAGTGTTACATTAAAATCCCAATGAACTGTAACAAACTCTTGACAGAAGGGTGATGTAAGATGATGCCAATACCGTTTCAGTCCAACTGCAATGACACACTCATCTTTTAACATGATTTAAAGTTTACCATCGTACATGGATCTTGTCTTTCTGAGACCGTTAGTACAGCAATTTCTTCTTTTTATTTTGAGCACAACATGAATACATAATGAGAGAATGAGCCACAGAACAAGTAAATCCTGGAAACCTTTAGAAACAGACACTGGCAAATTTAGTGCATTAAATCCTCGCACTCCCGTATATTTGTTCAGCACGGTCGTGAGGCTTCATTCCAAAAGCTCTGAGTACGGTGGACAGTCCCTACAGATGTGTCTGTTCCATAACACCCTGTGTAGAAACACAATGCATTTGAACAAAACAAAGCAATGTGTTAATGTGTTATTTGTACAAACTCTCTGTTCGGTGAGGAAGTAGGTTCTAAATGGTATCATTTAAAAAGCAGACAGGGATGGTATAAAGCTACAGAATACAATCTTGCACATGCTGTAATGCTACCGTTTATCTGGAAGACAGATCTGATGGATGCTCTAACAGCAAACTTTCAAGCTCCTGGAAGAAAAAAAATTGCAATAATTATCCATAAAAGCTTAGTGGAAAATTTTCTTCCATTGGTTCTATTAAAAAGTAATTAGTGCCTGTGCAACTGCCAAAAATTGGCAATTAACATTGCTACATAGAAGAACACTGGCACTTAATCGCGTTAGTGTTCTCAAGGAACCCTCTAATGCACTAATGCTATCTGTCTATCCATCTATCTTAGGTACTTACATGGCCCCTGCTACCATAATATATAGGCATTTTACAATCTTCAGTGCAGTTATTTTTACAACACCCTGGTGAGGTCAGGGAAGTACAGTCAAACCAAGTGCACAGATGTGAAGCTGAGTTTAGGTTATAATGTTGCACAGCATTTCATTTTCAAAATCCTTCGTCAGGAGGTATTTCCAGGTGCACTATACTTGTAATAAAACCTACAGCTAGGTCAACCAAGGAAAAATAATTAACTTCAGGGTTTCATTTCAAATATAAAATCAATTTCAGATGTTAAAATGGTTTTCAAAAAGAATTTATTGCAGCTGAAGTTTAAAGCGTGAATCAAGGCTTGTTCTGGATGTTTGCTGCAACAATAATCCCCAATTCCCACTGAATTTAAAACTAATTCTCAGTCAGCTATTGAAACTGCAAAGGTGGTCTTTCTGGCACCTGAACAGATGCACGTTCAATGGAAGGACAGCAACACTTTAGCAAGAAAGTTGACAAATGGGCCATGAATATGCCAGACCTCTGACGCTATCGCAATGATCATCTGGAGAGATGACTAGAAGATCTGAAAGAAACCACATCAAAAAAAAAAAAAAAGCCAAAACCAACAAACAGATAAAATAGAGACTGTACCTGTACATGGGTGTACATAAAGAACAGGTAGCAGTATACTCAAATAAAAATTGTGCTAAACTCTTTTTTGCTTAAAGTCTTTAACCTAAAAACACACAAGATATATAAAAATCAACAAAAGATCAATATAAACTTCTTTCAGTTTCAACTGCTGACTTAGGCATAATTTTAGCTACATGTAACCTAGTAATTTGTCACCTCTAAATATAACAAAAACATCAAAAATATCCCCCTTTCCTGTCTCTCCAAGTTGTGATGAGTCTTTCAACATATGTGAAACTAAATACATCACCAACTTCAGGTTTATGCTGCAACACAATTTAGGAATGAAAAACATTTTGGAGTGGTAGCTAAACAGTGTCTTCCCTAATGGTGTGTTATGCTGGAAGCTGTATTGCCTTTATAAAAAGAAATAAAATGCTGACAATAACCAGAAAAAAAAAAAGTGAACAGAAGAGATAGAGTGAGTACTGTAAAGGATTCATATCTTCATTTTCAGTGTCCTTTTACTACATAAAAAGTACACTACAAGAAAGTTAAATGTGCCGTGGAAACAAAGTGTATTACATACTTCACCTATGGGAAGAGTTTTCTTTTTGCAATATGCTTAGTTTTTTATGGATTTCAATTTACAATTTTAAAAAGCATCTATCATAGTTCCTTGATGGCTTTGCTTAATTAAAATTCCAGCAAAAAAATGTAACTAGTCTGTTTTCACAGTACATATTATCATGAAGAGCAAGCAAATTCCATTTTCTTTTTTTGTTTCTGTTATTTTTTTAAAGAAAACACTTTCTTCTGAACGTTAGGGAATAAAAGATTATCTGTGAGTGTCACAATATCTTTAAAGGTGATTATTGATCAAGCTAACATGGTAAAAAGAATGCACATTTCTTCAAGAGCATAACTAATTTTTTAATGAAAATAATTTAATTATTTTTGAACAATGAGATAAAACCGGACTGAAATTTAAACCAGGAGATTTATATAAATTTAAACTGTAGGACAGAAAATAATATATCTGTAGTACAAAATGTTTGATAACACTACGCAATTTAGATCATTTAAAATGAATGTTTACAGTTACTTTACTCAATCATAAGTAAAAATATTTCCACAGACTGATTAGACTACACAGATCCTGAAATACCTTTTAAATATCTAGATGCTTATACCTGACGCCTTTGTGATCAGCGAGCACTACATGAGCACTAGAAGATCCTTCTGCAAAAGGTCCCGCAAAAGAGATTCTGAGAAAAACAGAACAATGAAAATACAAGGCTGAAATCTCCTTCCAAAACAGTCAGCTTTTTGGTGGTATTTTCCTTTAATGCATGCGAATTTCGATGGCACTTCAGCTGAAAACAGTTAACAGATAGACACGCTATTACACTTCTTCATAATTCAGTTAGTTAATTTCACCTAGCTGTTGATTCATTTTGCATAAACCATTTCAGAACTTATCATTTTTAGTGGCCTCATTTCAATCAGGGATTTTCTTTTAGATGTTGGTTTCAATATATACGAATCAGTTTTCCTAGACCACTTAAATTAATGCAAACTCTGCATCCATTTAGTGTCCTTTCTGCCATAGTTTAAAGCTTAAAAATCAGGGTAAAAATTAGGGCCACTAAATAGGGGCCTATTATTACTATTATTACTATTAGGGCCACTCAAAATAGCCCCTACAATTTTAGTTGGAGCCCCTAGGAAATGTACTTTATGGTCCAGACTTGGATTGCACAGTACTTTCAACTTAAGTCCCACCTGACTGAATGGAAAAGGCCAAGCTGGCCTGAGACTAGACCAACTTCATTTGGTAAAAGAGCCCTGGACTACTGCGTTGGAAGGTAAAAAAGCAACAGAGACTTTAAAAAAAGGAGGTGGGGGGTTAAGGGGAGAGAGAGGACCCAGTAGCTAATTCAATAAATGAGTTTCAAAAATACCCTGATTCTACCCCTGCCCCTGCCATACAGCTTGGCGATACCGTAGGAAATCACTGCCATCAAAATTGTACCTACCTTGCAGATGTGTATTGCTTATTTTCCGAACTGAAATACTCATACCTGATTTGCCAAAGATAAACCTGTCACAGCTGAAGTCAGTGGAGCTATAAAGTTCTTAATATACTGAAAAACGAGGTTTCTACTGTTTCACATTTGGCACCCTCCAGTCTTGTACCTGTGAACTGGAGATAATACCTCCTCACCTCATAAATGTATTATGAAAATAAATTCATTAAACATTTATGAGACTTTCCAGAACCATAATGACGCCTATCACAGAAAAGCCCAATAGAAAATTCATTCTCCATTCAGAAAAGCTCTGAACATCATGCTATGTATAACGCATGGGCTACCCCACCAAATAATTATAACAGCATAGTATCACACAGCTAATTATATAGCAAGCACGAACCATCATGAAATACTCTAAGTAAGGCAGAGTCTTACATAAAATGGTTATGGGCATGCAACTGAAAACTACATCAAAACCAATAAAAAAAAAACATTTTAAGAATACACACCCTAAGTTTATGTTGCATCTCCTAGTTTAAAAGCAAACCAAAATAGCAGAAAAGATCAACTTCATCGTTTAGCACCTTACTGATAATTGAGTCACGTAGGTCATTATAAGACCACTGGTACACAAAGAAACAAGATAACCGACACCCATGATATGAAGGATCTGAGAGAGCAAGGGACATTTTACTAGAGGGTTTCACACATGTAGAGACGAAGGTGGGAGAGAGTCTGAGATCCTGGGAGCCTTCTCACTCAGCACCTCAGGGACCGCAAAAGGGACCTCAGTACCAGGATTCTGCTCAGAACTCTCAAACTTGGTATCTTCTTCCCAGACCCCTCAAACGCACATCTCCGGTCACAGCCTTATCATCATACCAGTTTTTCATTTACAGTCATTTTCCCATCCCCTCTGCCAACCCTTCCTTATGCGAAGGTAAATTGTACATGCAGTTTGTGTGTATCGCAGCATCCTCACCCCACCCTTTAACCTCAACCTGCTGTTCAACCTTCTCCTTTCATTTCAGGTATCTGTCTCTCCATCAGGTTAGCTCAGCAGAGTGGCATGGTTTACTCAAGGGAGGAGAAGAAAAAACCAAATTCTCCTCACTTACAGTTTGGGAGTCCTGGACTCAGACTTGTTATAGCAGCTCAGATGGGGCATTTACATTCCCTGGTCATGTCATACAGGCTTCCATGAATAGACTCCTTTGCTAAAGTAAGACAGGAAAGGGGAAAAAAACCCTTTCAAGCATGAAGACAGCAAGCACCATCAAAACAATTAAGTTTTCCCATTCTTAACGCTCCGAAGTAGATCAACCACTTAGTCTAAAGTAGTGTTTTTTTAAAAAATAGTACCAGCACGATGCAGAACTCAGCATTGAAAATTTCTGTCTAAACTATTTGGCCTTAACAAAAAAGTTACAAACAACTGAAGATGGTATTTTATAATGGGATGCACCTGGCAATCTAGCAATGTGTTACACAGTCTGTAACACTATGTTTGTCTGTAAAGCAAAACAAAGCAAAATTAAATGAACAAAACCAAGTAAACTCTTCAGAATGGCATTGTATACCTTTGAAAAAGTATCCAGCCATTTTGGAAAGTGATCCTTTGACATTAATATATAGCTTGCTATAGCAAATTAGTCCTTCAGACATTATTCTACTTCACTGATAGAGTAGGTTTGTAACAACACGCAAAGACAAATGCTTAATGTCACTCCCTCATAAAAGAACACCACATAAATTGCTATCTTCAGCTGCTATTACTCTTGCTGTTAATTGGGTATCTTGATAAAACATTTCCCAGAGCCTGAAAAACCTTACCAGAAGTCTACTGACTGGAGAGAGAGAGGAGGGGGGAAAAAATCTGCTAGAGGGGACACTCCAGTTCCAACTCCTTGGCCACGGTTTCACAACAGATGAAAACTAACCCTCAAGGAAGACAGGAAACACTGAGAAAGTTCCCTCCCCTGCTGAGAGAATGAAGGGGTTGGCACAAGACAAACCAGGCCAGGGCACCTAACGGTAGTTAATTAGAAGCATCACTTTGTCTTAGAACAAGGACAGAATTTAAATGATGTAATAGTCTTCGTTTCCTGTAAGTTGTAATAACAGAGGAGAAGAAAGAAAGATATTTCGAAATATGTTTGGAAAATAATCACGGTCTGAGAAAACAGGCAGAGAAAAAGCAGAATCACAACATATGCTTTCTGAATCAAGCACAACACAAAAGTACTATGATGTTGTAACATCCAAGGAACAAAATATTAACAACAAAAATCCCAAAAGAAATAGAAACATGCGTAAGTCTATAAATAACAATAGGAGACTATCACTGTGGAAAAGTCACAGTGGACATATTCCTTCATGAAAGTAAGAGCTGCAATTTAAGGTTACTAAAAGTAAACTTTTCCAGGAGGTGGAAAAAACATAAAATTAAGAATAGCAAGGATAAATTTCAGTGAAAATCCCTCCTGAAGTTGTATTCCTGACATTCCAGATTTGCTTGCCAGACCACACAGACATTACTCACACTCCGAAGACCAACATCAGTTTCCTTCACTTTGTGCCTTGCCTTTTTCAGCTTGTGTCTTTGTAGTCTCAACTTCTGTCATTTAAATTAATGTAACAATAATTTAATAACACTACAGTAGTGTAAACATTGTTTCACAAAAATGTTTGTTAAATATTAGTCTTTGAACCTATTGGACCAACTAAACCCGCAGAATCTACTTCATCGTCCAGTAAACTACTCATTCACTGGCATTTGCACTTCCCACCTCCTCCTAATTCATGTCCAGTAATACATGCAATGTTGCTGCTGTTAATGGTAATACACAAGTATTCCTGAGGGTGAAACCAGGGACATCCTTCTCAACTAGTCACTGCTGCAGTAAGAGATTATACCACTTCAGACCCTTCAGGCCCTGTAGAAAGAGCAATCACAGGAATAACCATGCGTATAACGACAGAAGATTAACACACTTAGTTTAAAATTAAAAAAAAAAAAACCCAAACAAACAGAAATAGGTCCTGAATTTAAAAAAGATAGATGTTGACAAAATACAAAGGGCTGATTAATACAGTTAACTGAGAAGCTCATAAACGTGGATACAGAGAAGGACTACAATGTATTCAAGTAAAAGTACAAAACAAATCAGAAGTACCATAGCCCTTCACTTCCAGAACTAATTTGGTGAGAAACTACCTCAAAGAGCACAGAACTAAACAGTCCACCATGAAAATAAAGACTGTACAGCAAAGAAGAATGCATTGTTAAAGAAATAATTAATAACCTGAATTAGACTTTGCAACTGACACTAAGTAGTGAAAGATTCTTCAGATATCCTGAAGAAAAGTAAGGAATATGGCTGCCAGTATACTTTAAATGCAGGTGGCCCTCAAACTTTAATTTGTATTACCTTTCAAGAGTGCTGGTTGAACTACTTGACTTTTCTTGCTACACTGAATATCAGTTATGCCTATCCTGCAGCAAGACAGACAATGGAAATCAAACCCCAAGCATCAGAGACAGAAATAAAAGCCCAAAAACTCAACGCGCCGAGGTGAGCAGCATGGGATGAGCTCAGCTGTGCTGCTCTAGCAATGACACAGTTATCTCCAGGGCCAGTAGCAAGACTTTTTAGTCTTGACAGTCAAATGAGATACCAGACAATGGAGAAAAAGTATTATATTACATTTATATTTAAATGGAAGGATGGCAGCTACAGGCGGATAAACCTAAAATGAAACCCCTTAACTTTGGAAATGCCTCTGAGAAAGAAAGACAGCAAATAAAATTGGCTAAACTATGATAATGAAACTACATAAACATGGCCCTACTGGATGAGAATAAGCCTCTATTTAGCTTATCATCTTATCTCCAACAGTGATCAAAAACAGATGCTGAAGAGCACAGTGAGTAGTCTCCTTAAGCACTCTCCCAGGCTACAATCACCTGAGGCCCAGGGTTTTCCTGAGACATCTGCTTCATTCTATACATTTAGCCAGCTTCTAGGTTTTTCTATGCATTTAGTGAGCTCCCTCTCATTAATTTTGTCCACTGTCATTTTCAGCACATGGTAATTCATATTCTCCATAATGTATACTGCCAAGATGTTCCACAACTCAAGTACATACTGTTTGAAAAGCCACCTTCAGGTGGATTGTTGATTACTTTATAGTTCATTGGTTTTCTAAATACATAAAATGCAGTAGATTTGGGTCAGGAGAAAACAGCAATGAAAGTCCTTAACCAGACTTTGGCTGATGTCATACTGTATTTTTATTAATTCCCCTGTCACAAATGTTGTAAATGCTCTGAGGAAATCTGCTGATCCAGCAGAGCTAGGAGACAACACACAGGGGATGAAGTAAATCTCACAGATGCTTAGAAGTGGAATAAAATTCCTATTGTGCAGCGTGCAAGATCATAACCATGAGGATAAACTAAATAGCTTTGTGCTACAGACTGGAAGTTCACTAATTCATAGACCTGTGTGGAAAAGACCCTCTGTGTACAAGATGATCACGGCACGGCTGTCAAATGCCAATCTGACACCAAAATGGAAATACAACTTCAGGATGTAACAAAAGAGATAGTTCCTGTAAAGATAAGCAACACTGTGCAAAGCTCTGGTTAGACGTCACCTACAGCATCGTACACATTTCTATGAAGATTAACGCAATCAAAATAGACATAGAAAAGCTCTCTGTTTCATCAAATGGAGTGTCTATAAAATTAATAAAAGGATTAAGAGTTTCTTTACTAATGTACCAACATACAATACAGGTGGAGGAAATATTCAGGAGCTACCTGCGCTGAGTGGCAACACTAGCAAAAAAACCCTGGGTGTTAAAAAATAAAAAATAAAAAAAATTTTTTAAAGATTCCAAGTTTTTACATCAATTCTTATAAAATAATATTCCAATGGGAACAGTAGAAAGAAGAGAGCAACAAAAGAAATTGATATATTTAAAATGGAACTATATAAACACACAAAGAAACATGTGATCTGCCTCCAATAGAAGGGTCCTGGATTCAGAAACTTAGTTTGCTCTTTCCAGTCATCTATTTTTAAACAAAACATAGGCCACCACACAGAAAAGTCATGACATTTCAGATAACATGATAAGCTGAGTTTAATGCTGGAGTATCTCTTTACTCCAATTTCATCTTCCTTCTCTAACTTGAAAAACTGTCAGACAAAGCTTTTTTTTTCCCATCTGCATTCCTTCGCCATCAGCATCCCTCCTTTCTCTTCCTTTATTTCTTCCTGCATTTTCTCCAAGTTCTTCATTCTATGTCAACAGTTCCAGCACCTGTGACATCCTGAGGTTTTACCAAGAATTAAATAAAATCACAAATAATTCTTATTCCTACTTTCTATAGTTACGATTTTCTTCACACTTGTAGTGAAAATTACCAATCTTGCTACACAAGGCAAGGATGAGCAGCAAAGGCCCAAGAGCAGTCTGCAAATCAAGATGATAACACTGTGTCAGCTTTCACCCAGGACACATTCTTTGGAGAATAACAACACAGAACCTTTCTAAAAAGGAAACTGTTGAATTCTTGCTGAATGTAATGCAACACATTTGCCTTCTCATTAGGAAAGGACACTATTCACTTTCAAGATTTCTTTCCTGATAACATACACACTGCAATGATACAGACCACACTACTATCTCATCCTGCAAATACTTCTACTTAGCCTGTGAGGCTCTCCAGAGCTTTTACAGTTTTATTCCTCAGATGTGGTTCAGAAAACACTAAGGTAATTTGCTCCCCTTTGATGTCCTTAAAGAAAATAATTCCTTCAGAGAAATCTCTTTCTACAGAGCTAGAAACAGGATGTGCTTCCTAAAACAAAGAAGGATGCCTTGTGTATTATCTGCAATCACTTCCACTACAGGACACACATGCATGAACAGAGAAAATTATGTACAGCACATGTCTATGTCACAGGAGACAAGTTCTGCAAGTAGTCTAGCCACAACAACACAGTGTTTTGTGTATGTTAATTTATCATGCATATATTTTGCATCTCAAATAAATGTCATACAAAAATCAGAAGCAGAAGAAAATCAAAGATAAGGGTACTGACTGCTAAGGGAAAAAGATTCAGTGATAAACCTCCTCCTAATCTGTACTACTACTAGAATTTTAACAAAATTTTATTGTCATTGTTAATTTCTTTGCTTGTTGGGGGGTTTTGCCTAGATTAAACAGTTTCCATTCACAAAAACATGGTACTATGCTTCCTATGTCTCTATTACACGTCAGCCCACAGTAGGAAGCATGTGAAGACAGCAAGAGCATCTCCTTCATGGGAAGAAAACCTTAAAGCCACATACACTTGCTACTGCTCTATGTTAGAAGAAAGCAAGATACTGACATCTTGTCCTCTAGCCACACAGATTTCCAAAGTCCAACACAAAGTTTTCAGTGAAAAATTGTACTGAAGTGCTGCAAGACTATAGTTACTGTACAAAAAGCAAGGAAACCATTTACTCTGTTCGAAATAGTTACTTAATTATCATAAAATGCACTTGATCAAGATTTAATAGCAGTATATTAGCATTTATGTAACAGACAACTTTGTTTCATTGCATACAAGAAACCATGCATAGAAGGAAGACATATCATATCTGTAAATCCACAGTGATAACAATGATGCCTCAATCTTGATAACAAATTAAGTTGAGAAATAATAGATGAACATGCGAGAAGTACTCTGCCTGTACGAAACAAGCAGTTATTAAAACAGAACTTGATTTTTAGAAAATTAAGGCTCAATAATGTTCCAAATTCCCTCTGAGCCTTGCCACTCTTTCAAAAGATAGCTATAAAAGAAACAAAAATCATTTGAAAAGCTGTCACATAATACCAGGACATTATCATGAGATGTCACTGTCAAAAGTGGGGAAAACTAAACAGAATCATGCTTCATATTTAGCAAATGATCCACAAGATCTACAGAAATATAAGTCTTTCCTTCTTTTCAAAATAGATTATTATTAACTGCACCTCACTCCCTGATACAAAGCATCAAGCCAAGGTTGTTTACATTTTTCCCAAAGAAAGAATTCATCCAGAGGGTTATTTATTAACTTTTCCTTTTAGTATTTTATTTTATGCTCTTGTTTGACTAATATCTGTTAAACAATGAAACTCAGAAATAATTTATATTCTAAGCCAGACGTAAGTTTGCAGCAGACTAACAATTTACGGAGAAAATAACTGACTAGGTACATTTAATATTCTGTTCAAAGTATAAAAGTGGCCCCTATTTCTAAGGTGTAAACTGAACAACTTTGATAGAGCTGACTTTTTTTTCTAATTTGTAAGAAACCTGAAGTAAAGATTCACAATGCTAGCCAAGTGCTCATCTAGAAACAGGATCAATCTTGGACTATAACTCTTTGGTATGCAATGAACTTAAGCCTTAGATAAAAGAATTGGAACCTTGTCATTGCCATTCATACAGATTACTGTCCATACAAGTACTGGGGTTCTAATTTCTCCTGAAACAAAGAACATGAATCATGTGAATCAGACACCAACTTCACACACACAGAGACATATCAAATCTCCAGAATGTCTGGCACCGCTTAAGAACAACAGGCCAGTTAATACAAGATGGCAGAGCCCTATCGAAGTCAAATTAAGTTTCTTCACTGTACAGCCCCTTAGCAATAGGGGGAAAAACATCATTCAAGCCACTGTTCTAACTGTATTATAGTGCCATCAGTTTTATTTTATCCTTCAAACCTTCCTCAAAGACAAACCTGAGTATTTTCAATGTCTTATTGCTGCTTTAATTTGAAGAAAGGAACAGACTATGTAAAATCTGTACTAAATAAAAAAACTCTTACTCCTCTGGAGCACATTTTTTTCCTAATTCAGCATCCTCAGCACCTGAAGTACTATGACTTTTTCTTGTGCAACTCATCCATCCATCCATCCACCCACCCACCCACCCATCCCTCCCTACTTTAAATATTACTATGTGTATTAGGTTGGGGGTTGGGTTTTTTTTGTGCAGCTACATTGTCTTATATATCTTTGTAGTACACTGTATTTTCCATGATACTCATCAAGTTAATTTAAAGTCTCAGCTTAGTCAAACCCCTTGATGGTTACACTGTATCATATCAGCAAAAGCTCTGCATTCCAAGATTTAAGGCGGCAGCTAATGGAAATAATTAACTAAAGTGTTTGCACATGATTTAAAGTGCTTCCAATCCAACCATTCAAATTCTATGAATTTTTTTTAATAGACAGGATCAAATAACTACCACCTGAAAAACAAGCATATGCAAATCAATTGTCAACAGGCAACAACAAAAACTAACAATCACAACCTCCTAATTTCCTTGCCTCAGCATAAACCTCCCAGTTTGGTCAAACATCAGTTTTCTGTAAGCCTTACAGATTCACCATACCATCCATACTTTGATTTCAAGAAACAAAAGTTATTACTTCAGCAACGGTACGTATGCTCATACAGATTCCCAGTCCTAATAAATTACTAGACACTGAGTCCACACACAGGGTATTTTTTTTTTCCAAATGCCACAGTTTATTGAACCTTAAAACCACCCCATAAAATTACTTATAAGCAATGAAAGTCAAATAAGCCTAGACTGTACCACTCCAGTTATCACAGATAAAACTCAGTGGCACTAGCAGAGACCACCTGCTGTTGTGAACACATCCCATTCAAATGGTCTCTGCAATCATCACTAAAAACACCGAAAGTACACTCCAGTTGGTAACTGAAAATCATTTATTTAAGAGTGTAGCACTGCAGAATTTTGAGAAAAGATGGAGTGAATTTTAAATATTCTGGATGCTGAACTGGAAAGCTGGAAAGCAATGTTAACTCAACCTATTGTGGGCTTTAAACAAAAAGTTTTTGCTTATAACAACAACCCAGATAACTTCAGAATCCAAACAATGCAGCTATCAGTTGCTATACCAGATTGGAAATTGAGCTAGAAAAAAATACTAACAATGCTTCCAGAACCTACACAGGAGAATCTCATAGGAGCACTGAAAGATGCATGAGGAGAACAATTGTGTTACTAAGATGAATACCAGAGTCACCTGAAATTCTTAAGACCAATCTTAAAACTTTGATGTTGACTTTCCTGAGTCAACATTCAAGAACAGAGAGAGAAGCACTTTCACGTTTAACATCCTAGATGTCGTTTTGATAGCCACTAGCAGTGAGGTAGATAAAGCTGCAGAAGCACCAGAAACTGTTATCACAGAAAAGAGGAAAAGGGCTAGGAAAAGAAAACAAAAAAGCCTCATAGAAATGGAGGGATTTGTATGATGCAACAGCAAATGAGAAATCAAAGTGAAAACTGACACCTGCAGAGGCTGGAGCAGAGGGGCAAAATTAATCTGAATGGTTCACAAAGTTAATTTGAGTAACTGCACTGGGTTTACCTGCTCAATTTCATTTGGAGGTAAGGGAAAGGATGTATCACAGTTTCATGGAGGGATGTTACAGAGGAGTGGCATTCCTGTAAAAAGCAGAAGAAGCTGCAGCCCTCCCTTCCCATCATCACTGCCTAACGTCACATCCTGTGGCTGCACTCACCAACACCAGCCCCATATCCTTGGTGTATGCATCCGTTACATTCATACAGGGAGTCATACTGCAAATCTGTTATTTATTCTTCTGCCTGAAAGTAAGTAAAATCTAGATTCGGACCACAGGCAGTGAGAAGTCCGTAACCATTTATTACTGCAGCTATAATGAAAAGGTAGAGAACATGTTTTTCAGCTAATTCAAAATTTGAGTGTTAAAGAAATATTTATTGAGGGAAGCTAATGTTTGTAACACATCATTTTTACTGAATACATACCTGATTTTTTGACACCATGTCTGCAGTATTGTGCACAGTTCTGGGCTTCCCAGTACAAGACAGATATTAAAATACCATACCTAGTCCAGCAAAAGGCTGGGAAGATGACTAAGGAGTTGGAGCATCTGTTACTCGAGGGGCCGCTGAGAGAACTGGGTTTGTTTAGCCTGGAGAGGAGAAGGCTCAGTGGAATCTTATTGCAATTTGTATAAATACTTGATTGGAAGGAGTAAGAATACGAAGCCAGACTCTTCTCTGTGGTGCTAAATGGGAGCACAACAGGCACAAATTGAAATACAGGAAATTCTACTTAAACGCAAGACAAAACATATTTACTTTAAGGGTGATTCAACACTGGAATAGGTAGTCCAAAAAGGCTGTGGAGTCACCATCCTTGAAGATATTCAAGAACAAGAACCTAAGCAACCTGCCCTGGTAAACACTTGAATGGGCTGGACAATTTCCAGGGGTACTTTTCAACCTCATCTAGTCTGTGGTTCTGTATTTAAAAATAAATATATTTGTTCCAATTATTTGTCCAGTAACTACTGAACTTTCAGTAGTTAATTTAGCTGGACAATTGCTCTATCATTAGCATGTGCCCTTACAAGAATTCAGAGAATTAACACTGAAAAAGAGTTCTTTTTGCCCAGTTTCATCAAAAAGGCAAGAAAAAGCTGAAGTCATACGACAAAAAAAAAAGGAAGAGAATCTCAATGACAAAGCATGCAAAGAAAGAATTATCCTTGGGTTTTGTTATGCTGCAGTAAAGAAGAAACATACTGACCCTGATTTTTCACATTTTCACATTAATTATATACAGAAAGGACACAGTTACATGGATATAAACAAGTAAATTATAATGGAGAAACAAGCCCAAACTGTTTATTTGTTAATGTTTTCATTTTGTTTGTTCATAAAATCTGCATCTTTCAGGCCACATAAGCTGCCTCCTTTAACACAGTGCCATTTCCAGTAAAATGTAAAATATCATTAGATACCAAAATTTTGAATATTTTAAGCACTTATCTCACTTTCTGCAGTTGAATGGAAAGCCCAAATCTAGTTTTTGGTTCCCCATCAAAGTCCTGGAGCCCCATGAAGATGGTCTCACTTTAAACAAATCATAAACTTCTCACACTATTTTCAGAAGTATTAAATCATCATCTTCTCTTACTTACAACACAAATGATTACAGCGCAAGTAAGAATGTCTTATTCTGCTTCTACCTTGAAACTATTCACTGAAAGAACTGTAAGCAGACCACAATAAACCAAAGAACATAATACCATCATTGGTGAAAGACTAAAAGACTAAAATAATTACTGCAGATCTATCAAAAAAAAAAAAAAAAGATTTAAGGCAAAGAAACGGAAAGGTGTTTTAAAATTGCAGGATTTTTCAGATTACTGAGAAATAATCTACAATGAAAGCTGGAAATGATTCAACATCAGTGCTCTCTGTCTTCATAATGCAATGTGGCACATGCTGCGTGAAACAACGGATGACTTTGTTAACCTTTAAAGACATATGAACATCCTATAATTTTTACAAAAGCAACAACTGACGGCACTACTCCTGTTTGGAGGCAATCGCTCCTCGCTACTCCCATCAGCTCTAGCACAATAATTTTAAATCAAACCGGAACGCCAGCGGCTCGGCCACCAATCCCTCCCACCCCAGTCATTCAACACACACACACACACACGACCTGACACAGGGAAGCTGTAGTGAGAGATCTGCTAGAGGATTTTCTTAGCCCTTCCACAGTGAAGGCAGGCTCTGCTTTTCTCCTTCCCCCGAGCACAATAAGAAAGAGGGCATTTTGAAGCATTGCAGGTAGCTGCAGCAAGAAGGACCAGAGTCAATGATGTACAGAGCTGGGCATGAGCTGTGAGAGGGAGGCATGTATAGGCTGCAGCCCATATCATACATTCATGGGTAACATATTAAAGATTCAGTAAAACAGGTAATATGCACGCAACATACATCAGTTGCTATTTTGTGCATCTTTTTTAAAAAAAAAACCAAACCACAAACAAAACAAAACCAAAAAAAACCCCACACCAAACCAAACCAAAAAGCCCGACTACTAGCAGAATAAAACAAAGCCATATCTATGTATAGGTAACCACATTAGTGTTAACCTGCATGGGTGAAAGTCAGCCACAGGTTATGTGGCAAGGACACCCATCCATATGCAAAACAGACCCCTTCACTCTGTCTGCCTCACAGCAATAACCTCCACTGAAGAAAAAAAAATGAAATGGGGACACCTGGTCAGGATGTACACGAGCTACCTGTGAGGTCACTGACCATTCAGCTCATCTGCCTTTCAAATAACAGTTATAATATACAGAGAAGACTATGAGCCACCAACATTTTGCAGCTCTAAAAGAAATGGGAACTAGAAGAGGATAGTGATGCTCTTCATAAAGGTATTGTGAAATAGGCACTACAGGAAAGTACTCTTTAAACTCAGGGACAACATTTGCCCCTCTCCCGCATCTCCCCCAAGAGGATTATTAATTAGTTGTGTACAAACTGACTGTAAGTACTAATTTGGATGGAAGTTTTTAACTGGAAGTGGGAAGGCTATTCTAGAACTTTGTCCAGCGTGAGTAATGGGAACAGAAGCATTGCTTCATTTCCAGAGGAAACTGGCAAAAATCTGCAAAACTTCAACGATGGTGCTCAACCAAGTCATTGTTTTTGTGTGACACATTCATACATACACATGGCAGCAACTGATTTCTCTAAATTCTGAAGTTTTAATGAAAATGAAGCAGCCCAAATCTAACTTCAGTCACGCTTAAACTTACTTTTGTTCCTACCGAATTCAGTGGAAAAATCTGATTGCAACAAACTGAATTTCGTGCCTCACTACTTTTGTTTTTTGTATCACGGTCAGTAGTGCACAGACTGTGTGAAGTTCAAACTGTAGCACAAAGATACGTATTTTCACTGTGGTACTGTTTTTATTTGAAAACTGAATTTATATATGCTCTATTTAGCTCATGGTTGCACAATACACATTACTATCAGGAGCTTAGTATTGCATAAAAGGAATGAAGTAGCTGACACGAGTGTTTATAAAAACAAAATAGCTAGCATAAATTGACAGTGTGCCTCCCTTTGTCAAGCCTCCTGATATTAACTAGCAATGCTCTATATGTACACTAGTTATTCTTTTCATTGTGTTACACAACGTAATTACTAACTCTTGGTAGCTTTGGTTACCAATCAGATGTGGAGCAACCTTAACTTGTCATATATCAGCATTTAAAATGTTCCTGACAACCTCAACGCACGGGGTTTTTTTTAAGGTTCACAGTTACCTTTTAGCTCTATTGGTTTTATTGACATTACTGGCGTAAGAATTTTGTCCTAATACATTTGCACTTTTTTGTTGGGTATAACTGTATAAATGCTTCATAGACCACAAGAAATAAAAGGAAATTAGAATTAGGATTCAGTTATCTGCAACAACTATCTGGGGCCCTGTTTGGACCCCTGGGCAGATCACAATACAGTTGCTGTGCAGTGCTTCTCTTACATAATGAATCACACTCTGCACTTGGAATAAACATCCAGGTACAGTTCACGATTGCATTTGTCACTAAGGAATGCAAAAAGCCTGCTGCTGGAGAGATCAGCAAGTTTTGGAATGGGTAATGCCATTAGTCATGCAACGCCTTGGTCCTGGTGCTTGAACCGGACCACAACTCCAGCTACAGCAATAAAAATCACAGGACAACTTCCATCCCTCTCACTTCCCACTGACCAGATCTGCATATACAAAGAGTGTATCTACTGATGCAAGACTCCAGGAGGAACACTTTCAAGAGGGCAAGCATCCAGAATCCATACTTAAGAAGGGCATCTGCATTTACTGGATCTCTAACAGCAGGAACAAGTATGCTCAAAAACCTCTTCCTTCAACTGCCACTACCTAGAAAAAGGAGCTGGAAGTCCTCGACATCTGGAGAGAGCCCAAAAAAAGAGAAGAGGCAGGGATCAGCAAGAGAAGATCGAAAGGATTAAAATGTTTTGCTATTGTTCTGCTTACCCTTAGGTTTCCACATAGTATATTCTATACCTGTGCTGTATTACCTCCCCCACCTCGCCTTCATGCAGCAATATGAACCCAAAACATTTTTTTGATTTATGTTTGTATTGCTGCCTGCACATCAGAGATACTGATACATGATTGATTGTCACCATTCTAATCCTCTTGGTGGACACAAACTGCAGTTTCCTAGTTTCTGGATTAACAGGCAAGAATCTGAAGTGCCTTCCTCCCATCTGGATCGTGAGCGGAACACAAAAACAAAAACAGAATGGAAAACATTGGTGTTGAAATTGTAATATGCTCCTGCAGACCTGATACAGAAATGAAGACCATGGAATACATGACCACCCTCCACTTAAAAGAACGATGACTGGTGTGGTAACAGAATCAGGTCATCCACCCTACCCCATAACAAACTTTGCCACGGTGTTTGCGGGGAGGGGGGGGTGGCATCTGTTGGTTCCATCACCACTGAGAAAACATTATTTGTTAAGTCACGCCCAAATTTTACAGATCACATCTTTATGGGAAATAAACATATCAGTTAGATGAGGGAGTATTATTCACTCGTTCTGTCAGCAAGACATTTTTGCAGGGTTTAAAGCAGAGGAGGTAAGACTTGGAAAGACTGGAAATTTACTGATGCATGTGCAATGCTTATGTGGGCTTCTGTTTCTCCTGTACCTCCATTTTGGATTATTCTAAACATTGGCAATAGCTACACAGCTGCTTCCTTTCGATAAAAGGTTGAAGCGTATTTAGCCAATTAAAAGCTATGCAAATGTTTCACACATAACTTCCAGGAATTTGTTCTGCATGATGAATTTTTATTACTGCAAAAAGTATTTATCAAATGATTTAGTTAAGTATTTCCTTAATGTAAACAAGTGCAAGGCTACAGAAATGTGCAACATTATCATAAAACGTGAAAGCAGGGAAGTCTTAAAAATGATAATATCAGTACTAAGATGATACAGATCTCTGTGCCCTGCTCTCCGTAGGTGTGCATGCACACCCCCTACAGTCCCTTCTGAAGTCATCAAAGAATTAGGGCTATCTCACGCATTTTACATTCAAAATACTTTAATTAGTACACAGCTTCTGGTTTCCAGTAGTGTTCATCACATCACTATTTAGGTACCAGACAGATAAATATCATCTGCAAAGCAAGACTGAATAATAAACATATTTCTAGACAGACTCCAGAGAAAAAGGTCTTTTATCCAATCCTCTGGAGGAGAATCAAAGTTTAAGGCTTCACCAACTTAATTTTGAAACAGCCTGAACTGAAGGAACAGTCAGCGTTACTCAATCCTCTGGCACCCATTTGATTTTTCTTTGGAATATTCACAAATAACAGCCACTTGATCCATTTTAAAACCATTAATTTTTTCCAGCACAAAAACACATCCCGCTGTTGGTACACACCCACCCGGTGTTTCTTTTTAGCAAGGATACAAAAGCCGCCAAGTCTCTCCTAAGTTAACTGCACCCGAGAGAGAGGACTAGCCACACATGAGCTCAGACTCTGGACCTAGCACCGCTCCATCCTAACATACCTCCCAATCACCCCCCTTCTCCATCCTTAGTCTTCTGTGGTTATGTTAGCCTTAACAGGCCAGACCAATAAATAAGGGACAAAAAAGAGACAGATGTTCCATTTCTAAGACACAGTAACTCCTAACATGTACTTGTTTTCATCCACATGATTTAGTCATGTGTTTTTACAGAAAATTTATAAGTTCCTTGATTCGTGCATCTGGATTTAACACCCCATCCTCTTCCCACTCCTCCCTTCCCCTCTTTTAAATAAAAAAAAAAAAAAGTTAAAGGATAAATTAGAAAAAGCTTCAGAACAAAGGGCAGATTAAAATACAATAATTAAGTAAGCTATAACAAGCTAAATGTAACAAGACATAAGAGTCTTGTACAGCCGTACTCCTTACTGTTACAGTACAGTTCACTTTGAAGCGATAAAACTATCTTTCAATTTGACAGCATTTTGAATATATAAAAGGAGACTGAAAGATGCTAGGAGGGGACACCCAGTCTAACCCAATACGTAAAGTGCTACATTAAGTATAGTCTAAAAAATAATTAAATAATTTATATTTAACAAATAGGTAGACATAAATAGTGTTCTACAAATGCCATATTTTCAATATTAGAACTAAGTATTACTATAACTACACAAAAAAGGCCCTCAAGCCCTACCACTGTAGCAGAACTGAAGTCTTTTTTAACATAACAGTAATAACAAGAACGAAAACCTGTTTTCAGAATACTATATTCCTAATTTAAAAAAAAAAAGAATGAACAACAGAAAAGGTTGTAGCAGTTGGACTGTTGTCCAACCAAAAGGTTGTAACAGTTGGACTGCAGCAAACACACAGTGGGGAAAAAAAAGGTACCCAAAACATTTCCAGAACACAATTTGTAGTGAAAATGGAAAGCGTAAACCTACATCCTCTAGTTTATCACTTTCCTTGGTACTACAGTAAGGCACCACAAATGAAGCACAGGTATACTTCTGTGTGTAATACAGCAGAACTGACTATAGACCAACTTTCTACGTGCTTTCATGAAAGATCTGCCAGTGCTTTCTAACACCTACAAACAACGTATGAAAGAGACTGACTATTAGCTTATAATATCATCAATTAACTCATTTTCACATAAAAAGGCATACATTGAAGATGCGTCAATAGATCTTGTACAGATTTAGTCTATACTATAAAAGGCAGACAACTGGAGGTACTCACATGGCAAACTTCTGCAGACTTTTCAAAATAAATGTCACACAAAGTGTATTTAACACATAATGATAATACTGCAAGCAAGCAGATATGCAACCTTTGTCAGAGTATTGCAGGTATCATCTTTGTAAGACATATTTAGACAAAAGCATTACTCAAAAGCTTGTGTGGTTACAAACAAAATTTAACCATCCTTTTTATAAAAATACTTTCATTTTCTCAAAACAGATGCTCTTGGCAATCCTTCCACCCTTCAACAGGTACATAGTACTTAATAGAGTTACTGCACCATTCTCTACAACTTCCCTTTTACATTTCACTCTAGTTGGGAAAAGGAGTTCCCCCCAAGCCATTTCCCCACCAAGCAGAGGTAAATCCAGTTCTCTTTCACAGATGCAGTCAACCAGAACAGGCAAGTTTGCTTAGATAAAACATGCCACAGTAAATGATGACATACGACCTCCACCTACAGCGATCTTGTTTGCTCACTAGAGAAAAACTAGGACTGATTATGTGCAGAGAATGATTTACATTCATGGGACAGATCACAGTACATCCTCTCCAGGTCCTGAAAATGTGCTTCTGCAGCAACAGAAGCCAGTTTGCTCTATCAGTCTTTAAAATGTTGGAAGAACTGCCCTACAAATAATGTTTATTTCCACTTCAAAATACCTCCAAAAATTACAAAGCACAGACAGCAGCACATTAAGGAAAAGAGAAATTATAGATATATTTTCAAAAAAAAAAGAGAAATCTGGAATTGTGGGTGAGAAAGAAGTCTAACAGCTGTGATTAGCGAGCCGTGTGTTTATACATCTTTCAACCTCATATGAAGCACTGGGTGAATTTCAGACTGCCTCAGATGGCAAAAGTCTGTTGAATGAAACTTGTTGACAATGTTGTTAAAATAGAAAACTAATATTTGATAGCAAAAAAACACAGCCTGTTACAAATGTCAAATACAGGATTAAAAAGCAATGCACAGAGATTCTGGACTTGAAATTCGGTGCATAATCCAACCATCTGTCGACCAGTTGTGTAGCAAAATCAAGATAACGTGGAAATCTCCAAAAGGACAGCCAAATTCTCTTCCTTCAGCTACAGCATTTCCCCGATTATGAACGTGTCCGCGGTAATCGCACTCTGCCTGCAGATTAACCGAGGGGAGATGACACTCGCCACCGGCAAAAGAAAGATTGCAAAGGCAATCCTGCCAGATAGGCAAGACGAACAGGGCTCCCAGCTGGCGGTGAAGCAGCCTGCAGAGGCAGAAGCGGACTTCGCCGCGCCGGTACAGCCGAGCCGGGCAGGGACCCTTCGCCCAGGGCGGCGGGTGCGCGGGGTCCGAGACCCCCCGCCCACCACCACCGGCCGGGAGATCCGAGCCGGGCTGCTGCCTAAGGGGTGAATACGGGGCTGCACTGTGCAGCCGAAAAGTTAAACCCGCCGGAGCGGGAGTGGAGCCGCTTCTGACACCTCTCCCACCGTCGGGATGTCGGCCCGGCGCAGACCGCGACCGGGCAGGACTGCGGGTCCTGCAGCTCCCCCAAACACCCTCCTCGCCCAGGGGGGACCCCGCAGGAGATGCACCCCCGGCCCTCCGGGAAAAAACAAACAAGCAAACAAACAAAAACAACCACCACCACCCCCCCAAAAAAAAACAAACTCCGTGGGGTGCGCCGNGCCGCCCCGTGCCCAAGCCTGGACACCAGTTGCTCGACCCGCGGTGAAGAAGTGATGAAGAAGGAGCCCGGGGGCGGCAGCGGAGCCTCGGGGGGAGCAGGGCCCCCAGCCCACGGGCGCTCGCCCCCCCACGGGGCAGACCGGGGGTCCGCCGGCGCAGCTCTCCGCTTCTCACCTCCTTAAGTTCCTTGGCCACGTCTTTCAGATCCCCCAGGACTAATTCCAAATCCTCCACGATGATCTTGATCTGCTCCTTCACCTTGGCTTTGGAGGCTGCCGGCGGCCCCTCGGACGGCGACGAGGAGGAGGATGCGGTCCCCTTGGACTGGGCGGACATCCTTCGGGGCAGCCCGGCGCGGCCAGGGGGGGCACGCAGGTCAGGCGAGCGCGGCGGCCGCCGGCCGCCC